>JACATO010000665.1:0-513299 GCA_018389105.1 Nautilus pompilius | reverse complement strand
GCCCAGGCATGACGTAAGTCTGGTACACCGGCTGAGGCTGCTGGGACGGCGTACCTACCACGCCCATCTGAAAAGAAAGGTTAGGGAGAGTAGGAATCACAAACCCGGTTGAAGGAATTGGAACGGGGAAAGAAAAGAAAACCCGTCCAAACGAACAACATCGGCGGAAAGGAAAGGTTTAAGAACTGAGGTTCAACAGAATTTAGGCACAAAAGGGAGAATTTAGACAAATATCAGGAAATAATTGAATACACATTTACAGGAAAATTCAGTGTTTACACATTTAGAAAAATTCCAAAAGTGACACTAAATAAATTAAACAAAAACAAGTACTGAGAATTTTGATTGAAGGAATTAACAATGAAAGACATTTCAATCACTTTAGGAGACATTAGCCGATTCCTTGGTATCCGTTACATATTTGGAAAGATATCGAGAGTAAACAACAAATAAAACGAAATAAATAATTATATGAGATTACAGATTGGTGACATTAACCGAATCTTGGAATGCGAAGATAATCTGGAATGAGGATGTATACAAAATTCTTTCGTCTGACTAAATGCAAGGAATAATTTAGAACAAATATTTACAATGGAAATACATAAGAATTCTTTGTGAAGCGTTCTCCGCAATACAGAAGGCAACGGTTCTGATATACTGAAAAGGAAGTTAGATATATTTTTCATTCCCGACCGGATTCCGCAGGACGTCTCCAGGTCACACCAAGAAAGACCTTCAATGTCCAAGGGGGCATCCACCGATATAAAGGGGAGGTTTCCATGTTAGATTAAAGAGAATGATCGCCGTGAGAGCTGGGGAAACTGAAACAAGCAGTGGAAGACCAATGATGGGGAGAAATGACAAGACCCAGGTTGATGTTAGGAGATTACACTTCCTTAACAGCAGCAAGACGAACATTGCTATCGGATCATCCCGGGTGGTACTCACCGTTGTGGAAGGATAACGCTTAGAACAAACAGCAAATAATGGAAGAAGAGATGATGGCTATCACCAGCTCAGCAAACATGAAGAAGGCGGCGAGAGTTGGTGCAACGTACAAATTTTTGTTGTCAGTTAAATTACTTTCCGAGAGCTGAAAAAAATGAAAAAAAAGAAATAATTATCTTGTAAATTCCTTAAAGTTACACTGACGATCGATTACAAAAGAGAAGTAGGAACAAACTGCAAAGAAATTTACCAATTACGATACTGTAAAAAACGATTGAAAACTTTGGTAGATCGTAGGACTCTATAGATTCAACTTTCCTCCAACGGGTAATACTGTAGGGAAGTTTAAATCGGAAGTTTTGCAAAATATTTTATCGATCTTGTTTATCCCCATGAGAATGATATTACACTTGCCCGCCATTTCGTATTGGTACTTTCAATATCCACCATAGCTTTAATTTGACGCAGGTAACTACTGCTTCAATCTGACTGCAAGCTTCTTGCAAGACTTCGGCATTACACGGATGCCTCTTTCGGTCGAGCGAGATGGTCCCAACATTCGCTGTGTCTCCAAGTTTTCGAAAGTAACTCAAGCTTCTGGATAGCTTACAGAACAATCTGTCTCCCAGACCATGAGAAATGATCACAGCCGCTTTGGCATCATGCTGCGTGTCTCTCCCCTGTTTACGTATCTCATGTAGGGTTTTCTAGCAGCCACTCAGAATTGGAGACCTTTTTTATTATTGTAGTTTTATGGACCCTTGGAAGGAGAATATTTACACTTGTCATGCAGTCCTCCTGAATGTACAGGGTGTCCATAAAGTCTCTTTACAATTTAAAAAAATTTATTACAAAGTCAATTGATGAGATATCTTAATCAAATTTGTTGTATGTACTCAGTGGTTATCAAAGTTTCTAATCACATTACATTTGTGTTTCAGGTACCCTGCTGATGAAATAGGTAGTGTTAAATGAACCCCTAGAAAAATGGCTACCCCTCAAGTGAAGGTACAATGTGTATCATGATCTGTTGACTGAATATGTGGCACCACAACTAGATGACCTTCAACCGACCATCATTATCCAGCAAGATGGTGCACCACCACATTGCGGACTGCATTGTCGCCATTTCCTTAATCAAACATTTCCAGACCGGTGGATTGCAAGAAATGGCTCAATTCCTGGCCACCTCGTTCACCAGATATCACTCCCCTGGACTTCTTTCTGTGGGGTTATGTTAAAGATATCGTGTATCGAACAAAGATACGGGACATCACTGACCTGAAGCAAAAGATCACTGATGCCATTGCGACCATTGATGAGGCTATGCTACAGCGAACATGGCAAGAAATCGAGTACCGTCTTGATGTGCTTCGTGCAACTAATGGTGCCCATATAGAGGTGTATTAAATGAGGCAAAAATCTTCAATATCTACTCCTCATTTTGTAATAATTTCCACAATTTGTATGTTCATTTGCTTTTGTAATAAATTTTTTTAATTGTAAAGAGAAACTCTATACACTCCCTGTATTTCAAAATCTCCTAAGGCAAGTTCTTCTTTTACCAGTATCAAGAAAAACTAATATAAATGTGAAAATTTCTTGAAGAAATTTGCTTGTTTCTATAATCAAACACAACACAAAAAACTAGTTTTCAAATTCCGAGAATAAAAGCAACTGTACCCCACCGCAGGCTACCAATTGGTCGGAACCCCAAGTTTATTTACAGTCCACGGAATTCGGTAATATGCCAGAGCTAACAGATCACCGCTGTTTTCTCATCTGGCTCGGACCATCTCCAAACACCTGACTATTTATGACCAAAACCACAGCAGGTAACTACGGGGTTACCGCCGCAAGACGGGCGTCGTATATCCGATTCAGAAGTACCGATTATACACCGAAAAAAGGTAAGACTCAATCCATAATTTCATTTTCTGATCCATCCCACCTCACGATTCATTACTCGCATATATTTTAGACGAACCTTTACTGCAAGAAATCGGTTCAGAAACACCTGTCTGGTACTTGTAACAATTGATACTGGACGATTACTGGCCACGCGTATATGACGAGGTTCGATAATTCTCCTCCTTAAGGCTGACCTCTGTGGTCTACAATAGGTTTTCAAAGAGCCATCAAAGACCATTATACTTACAATGACGGCACCAACTGAGAACACACAAATTCCTATAGGAGCAAAAATAGACGCTGCCAAAATGGTCAGGACCAGGTAGGCACTTTCTACAAAACAAAAAGGATGTAGAATCGGTTGCCAACGTAAACTTTACTATTCACATCTATCTTTAGTATTATTCACCATAGAAAACAATAATATTTCCCGATGTGGAAAATCTCAGTGACCATCATTTGTTAAAGTACTTTTCGATCCATCAAGTTATCTTCTTCTAATCAGTCTATACACCATTCGGGATGCCCCACCCACATTCAAATCTGCATTACCCGTCTCAGCTTGCGCCATAGATGTTCTGCCACACAGTACCTTTCTTAATAATATAATACCTCATAACAACAAATCTCCAGCCGCCGTATCATAAAATCCCGTGTTTATTTGAATAAATATAGAGCCGACAGCGTAGCCTTTCTTTGGACCCTCCGGTTGTCTCCAGCTTTTGAAAAAAGTATGGATTTGCCTGCTAAAGTCAGAAGTACAAAGCCAAGATCACACAGGATTAGCACCGCCTCCTAGCTTACATCCGTTCCGTACACAGTTTTACCAGGGTTACCTCTCTTGTAGACTAGGTGTACAGATAAAGGCAAAAGAATCGACGACTGAACTACGGGCCGGCAAAATTGTTCCCTTTCTTTAAAATGTAGATTCTTTCAGAGATTAAAACATCCAGGTAATTCTGAAATCCACATTTGTAGCGCCGTCGCATCTATAGAAAGCCTTAACTCACACCAGGTGTGTCTACGTCTTTGCTTATAAGCCGATCTATTATACGAGAAGGTGAATAATAGAAGACGATGTTGTATTGGTATCAATACGGTCCATATCGACCGTCTCCATCCTCCTTATTATCGGTACCTGAGCTGGCAAATATAACAGACCTTAAAAGGGAGGGGGTCCTTCTTCTTTCAGGTCACTGAGTAAAAAATGATTGGATTAAGGAAAAGCAGGTACAACACAAAGTTAAGAACCGAGACTGCATCAGCAGCAGGAGGGGAAGATGACTTGGAAGGTGAGAAAACGGCTGCAATTTTACCATTGATTCCTTGTTAATCATTTTCCTGGAACTGAGCAGACAACCCATGATACCGCATATAATCACCTGGAAGAAAGAAAAAGAATCGAGAAAATGTTTAAAATCCAGGAATTCTTTCGGTAAAATCAAAGACTACAATTAAAATCGATCTCTTCAAATAAACCGATCGGTTTAGGGGCGAATCTGAGACAAATCGTTCAGCTGCTCAGACACCATTTTGTTTTACAAGATGTTGGAGATTGAAAAGAATTTCCTTATTTTCTGAAGGAAGACAAAAAAAAATAATATAATAATAAATAATAATAATAATAATAATAATAATAATAATAAAATAATAATAATAATAATAATAATAATAATAATAATAATAATAATAATAATACTAATAATAATAATAATAATAATAATAATAATAATAATAATAATAATAATAATAATAATAATAATAATAATATACTAATATAATGTTATAAAGAGGTTATCCAAGATTTCCTGGTTTATATTGCGGACATCAGGGATGAAAACAGCTGTTATATTGGGCGGTGGTGAAGAGAGAAACCGTAGATGATGGAGGCAGATCGGTCGACTTTGTGAGGGAATCTGAAGAATGATAAAAGACTGGGAAATGCGTCGACTCTAGAATTACTGGAAAGTAATAGACCTGTTACTTCAGACTCCTGGCTGGTCAATGCTGTCTGTAAGCTTCTCTGTATAATCCCAGTATACTGTGTGTTCAGGACCAGGGATGTCAATCACGGTCCGCGGGGAGGCTGACGGCGACTGATCCTCTTGAACTTTTATTTGCATCCCCTTCGTAAGGACAGTAGGACACACAAAGTGATAGACTCCTTTCCAGCACCCCAACCCCTCTGAACTACTTAAACAAAAATTGGATCTCTTCCTTTGCACCACCCGCCAAGGTTAGCAGGAGATCTGGCGTCAGGGAGCCCATCGTGTCACAGCAGCAGTCGCGCGGTGAGTGGCGAGACAACAGATTGGATACCTGCACACACACACACAGTGGCGTAGCCAGGATCTTTTCAGGGGGGAGAGGGTTAACAATTTTTCAGGGCATCCAGGGGAGTAATGAAATAAAATTCAATATCTATTGTCAATTCCAATGTATATGGTACCGGAATACAATCGAACAGCATTTTTATAGGTAAGTTCAAGCCCGGCCCTTGTCCGTTTACCTTTACCCAGGTCCGACCTGACCCGGAACTTATTTTTATAGGTAGAACCAGTGCCAGGTCCGGTTCTTTTACTCTCACTAATGACAGGCCGAGCTCGGCCCCTTCAGCTATTAATAATCAGCCCGTTCCGACAATTTTTTTTTTACAGGGTTTTAAACTCAAAACAGCAAATGTCGCAAAGTGTTGCATAACGAAATTGACAGAAAAACCCCATTACTTCCCCCGTGGTCCCTGAATTACTTACAGACATCTGTTTTAGTCATTAAGGTTCATTTTCACCCCATTATTTCTAGGTATTGCGACACCATGAATACTCGACATCAGACGTGAACGATCTGTGGGTTGACCCCGTACGGTCGACCCGGCTCCTCACGCGCCACGGTTCTCCGTAAACAGAGTTTATGGGCTGCGGCAACAGGCACAAGTAGGGGTCAAGCGCTACAAAATAGGGAGTGCCCCGCAAAATGCCTAATGTCACCGAGTGAAGAGATTAGAGCAAACATCTGCTTTAACCATCTTACCACACCGTTTCCAGGTCATATGGCGCCAGAAGAGCCAGCCCTTCTGCTGTAGCAATCCGGAACTGGTTTCATCAAAATTATTTTAGAGATACAGAACTGAATCACGCAATAGAAGTACGCAACCGCCCCGTATTCCCGTCAAGAAAATAACATGTCGAGCCGCACCCATGCAGGCAGGGTCTCTGGTGTAGATCAGAGAGAGCGATACTATGCCACGTGAGACACTTCATTTGTTAAAAGGGTTCGTAATTTATCATCAAACTACCGCCAGTTCCAGCGGCCTGTTATCTGAAGAAGTGTCAGTCAAAGACAAGTATATAAGCAATTATTTTATCGCTGATCATAAACATTATCTTTAAAAATGGTAAAAATAAGTCCATTACCGAAAATAGTTTCATCTTGGATGGCTGGCTCAGCCTGTAATAATTCTACTGTTAGATGGAGTTTTTTCCTCGGTAGATATTCAATAAGTTAAATGTCGATAGATTACGGCCTTGATTCGAGTTGTTCTGGTTGTCTGCCTCAAGATCGACGAAAACCGGGGCTGGAGCTGGTTTTTCGGTGTTGTTATCGATTTAATTTGCCAGTTACGAATGGAGAATAAGCAAAATCTGTTGGACCTCGGTCACTGAAAGGTCGTAGAATACAGAAGCGCCAAATAGGTACCGAAACAATAACGGTTGGGCAGAGCCTTTCAGATGAGTGGCCAATAAAGTGAACGATTACGTCACCTGTTCTTAGATCTGCCGGTGTTTAATCTTACCATCATTCATGCAAGATCTCCTACATTCGAGGATGGGGGATTTGAATCTACAAGCATCCCACATGGCTACGCAACTGAATGAACATGAACACATGAACACATGAAACACAAACTATAAGCCAAATAAAGAGAACAAAAGGCCGGTTTTTCAAGGAAATCCATTTATAAATGAAGGATATTTATGAAGTCAATAATAAGACGCATAATCGTTATCAAAGAAATGAAAAAAATGGACAAAGAATGTTGTGTGGTTCAAGAAAAGGGAAGAAATCCGTATTTCCTTGTGGAAGTGAATGGAATCCCAACCTGCTTGATTTGCATACATCAGGTTGCTGTTGCCAAAGTGTGCAACTGTCGGAGACCAGTAACTATACTGGGAAGATAGGAGAGGACAAAGTTTTGAATAGAAAAGTCCTTAAAAATGCAGAAGTCAGTATTTAAATATGCTCGTACAGTAAATGATGCTGCAGCTAAGGCAAGTCGGTCATGAAATAGTTGTCATTGAAGCTCTTTTCAGAAGGAAACGTTTGGAAAAAATGCATGTTGATAACTGCAGAAGTAATGTGTTCAGATAAACGCCAAACATTTGCAAACATAGGTCTCTCAAGAAACATAGTCACAGAGAATTACTGATTTATCAGAACCTCAACAGTTAGTTGAAGGACAAAGTCAAGTTCTTCGATGCATTGTCAGTTGCAACTTATGAAAGTACGGATAGAACTGGTGTGGCACAGCTTGCAATTTTCATTCGAGGTTTGACACAAGTATGCACATAGCAGAAGAGTTTGTGGAAATGGTCCTGATGAAAGACTCAACGACAGGTAATGACATCCTCAACAGTTTGGTGGATGCTCTCTAAAACAAAAGGTATAGACTGGGCACGAGCTGTGAGTCTGGCTACAGACGGAGCACCACAAATGGTGGCTAGAAAGCTGGAGTAGCCACAAAGTTAAAAGAAAAATCTGCTACCTGTGAATCGAAGCCATCAGTTTATACATTGAATTGCGTCTTGCATCAAGAGGCATTGAGTAGTAAAAGACTGAAGATGGATAACGTTATGGGTGTGGTTATAAAAAACAAAATTTTTATACGAGCAGGAGACCTTAACCACAGGGAGATTAACTGCCTTCTTTCTGGAGGAAGTGAGAACTCTCGTGGGTTGCCATATCACACCGATGTTCCTTGGCTAAGTGAGGGACCTGCCTGAAAGGGTTCAATGAATTGCTTGGCGAAATACAGTTGTTTATTGATCAGAAAGGGGGAGTTGTACCTGAATTGCAGCATAATGATGGCATTAAGATCCTGTCTTTATGGTGGATATTACAGGACATCTGAATTGTCCTAACTAGACGATGCAGGGACGCAAAAATTTGGTGACAGAACGTAACGACTGCATTCGTTCCTTCGAAATTAAGCTTCAGCTTTTGGAAAAAGCAACTTTCAGAAAGTAATCTTGCACACTTTCCGACCTTAAAAAGACGACAAGACACGGCCGAGTCACATTGCGATGCTTTCACAGAAAAGTGGCAGCAAAAATTGTAAGTTAAAAAAATAGAATTCCAAGGTTTTTGTTTTTTTTTTACTTTTTAAAGCCCCCGAGAAAGACTCTTCAACTTTTCAGAAAACCCACTTTCTGTTAATGTTCACAAGGTTTCTTGAGGAGTTTCAGATGGCAGAGGGATGGAATAGTCGATCTGCACTGTGAAGCTGTTTTGAATAATAAGCTTTTTAATAGTGATATTGGCACATTGGACCAAATTATCCCATGTTGAAGCCTTTTGTTTAAAAAACTTTGTCCATGTTTGGGACAACATATGTCTAAGAACAGATCTTTCCTGTAATTATGACCACGTTCTTAAATTACTGACGCACACTTGAACTCAATACTCAAGGTTGCCCAGCCCAGTCAGTCAGCTCCGAACTTTGATACATTGAGCCAAAATACGAGGTGTCAGGTATCAGAAAAAAGTAAGGTAAGTTATATATCAGCACATTTACTATCTGTAAACTAATTTCTTAATTGTAAATCGTACTTGTTGTTGTAGAAATGAATGTACTGCCATTTCCATATCCCTGATATCTAGCAATAAATAGTATTATGCTTTGCAATGTAATGTTTGTGTGTAGTGTTTTAATATTAGATAAAACACAGTTCGTGTCTCGAAATAGGGACATAAAAGCCGAAATACATTTATCCAGACAGAATAGTTAGATTCCTCACTGACTGCCCATCACAATTTAGAGACGGAGGTGCGATTATTATTATTACGTAGTTTAAAAAATGAAATATGCGAGATTGTCCCTTGCCTCTCCTCTCCACGCTACCTACCACATGTAATTTTTCATAATAATAGAAGAGATGCAATTTCCGATCCTGATATCGCATAAACCAGCGCTTCTTAAAACTATGGGTCTATAAAGAGAAAAATTTTAAAAGCATTTTCGTCTTAATTGTTAACTAGAACAACGCCTAAGGGCAGACAACTTTTTAATGTATCTATATTCTCACATATTTCCTATTTTGGTTAGGAACTTGAAAATTCTATTATGTATTAGAATAAAGTCTATATTCCCATAAAGAGAATAACACGGAGAATATCATCGACAAATTTTGGATTTTATGATTCATCTGTTTTTCTCGAGAAATCAAGAGAAATCAAGCGTGACGTTGTGACAACACACCGTGTTTTATATGCAGAGATGATGCTTACATTGCTTTGCTCATTCGCTGCACTCGATATCATCTGGTCAGTTTGCCACCCTAACCCTAGCCCTAACCCTGCGGACATGTATTACCCTCCCCCCAAACCGGACGCTCATCATTGCGGGCCGCACGAGGTACATTTATAGCAGATACGGCCAATAGCGGAGGTTTTGACACCTCTGTTCTAGAGGATGTGACAGGTAGCTCCCTCCTCTTTAATACAGTAATCCCTTATAACGGTACACCCTTCGCATGCCGGTTTCCAGCCCCGCCCATCTGTTCTGCATTACGAGGGAGTTTTCTGACAGACAGATGGGGAGAAAGACGAACTGGTCGGGGCTGCTGGGATGGTCAGGTGGTGGCAGATAAGAGAAACCTATTTCAATCCTAGATTCTGTGACTCTTCATTACCAAGGTATACAACAACCCGACCAGAAACAGATGCATCAGTTTTCTCCTGTAATTTCCTGAATTGGTTCTCACTTTTCAAACGGCTTCAACTGTTCAAGTGACAGATCCCTGTGATCTTCCGGGTCGTGGACAGAACTTATTAAAATATCCGACTTGTACAAAGCGCAGGTGCGTGTCAGCTTGAAATACTTACGCATAAGGAACAAGCCATGGATCCGCCCATCAATGATCTGATGGTATGAACCGGGTAATTAGTCATTCGGATCCTGTCATTATAGTAGTAGTCAATATAAGTAGATTGCATGGGGTAGACAGGAACTGTTCCCATCGTGATGACAGCGATAAGAAAGCATATAAAACCCAAGGCACCTTGAACGATACCGAAGCTTAGATATGAACTGCGGGAATACTGTTCCTGTGCTGACATGACGGAAGCTTGGAGTCCCTAAAAGGAAATAATAAATGAATTAATCATAGTATTGTATTATATTGCGCAGTCACTGACAACAAACAACATTAGTAACTGTAATCAACCGTCGATAATACAGCGAGTAAAGTCGAATACGGACAATCTGATGGAAGACACGAAGAAAGGAGTGGAGAGGATAGAGTTATGGCGAACGATAATGGTTTCTCTGTTGCAATCCTAGTCCAAGCAGGTCAGTAGAGCGACTTCGGAACGCTAGGACAATGCAGGCTGCCGACGATTTGGTGGCGCACCTGTGACGCGACACGAACTTGTCGGCGCCAGACAAAGGCGATTCTGGGTGGTGAGATATGAAGCCCCGACAAACAAATGGAAAGGACCGGCTCAGAAAATAGAGCGCACAACTGATCTTTTATGAGGGAAACCGGGAAGGGAGGAGCGGTAGCAGTTTGTAGAGGTCAATATTCTGGGCGATGTACTTGGATAGATTAACCTAGAACAATCTTTAAAAAAGGATCAAGCCCGTAATTTACTTCCAGGTAAACCTGTGGACGGACCTGCATCAAGCTCTAATATCGTCTTCCCATGATGAGAAGTAACTGGATCAGCTCTTACATCGAGTCCATATTAGGAAATGACATAAGATGATGATAATAATAATAATTAATAATAATAATAATAATAATAATAATAATAATAATAATAATAATAATATAATAATAATAATATACTAATAATAATAATAATAATAATAATAAAGGTACCTTTACGAGAACTAAAGAAAACGTCAACTTATCTTTTATCAATTATCGAAGGAGAGAGAGAGAGAGATGTTAGAGTTAACACAGTTCAATCTGTAGCAGAAACTGCCACATAACCGATCCAATCGTAAATACTAATTTTCGTGCCGTTTTAAAAACTTATGACAAAGAAAACATCGCCATGAATCTAAAGTCAGAGACGACGCCATAGGTTAATAGGCAGCAGGCGAATTCCTTCCCTTTGGGTTTCATCGAGCTCGGATACATGGCCTGCGACACGGATTAGTAAGTTGTCACCTTACCTGGCTAATTATTTTTGTGGACCGGTGCAGAAGAAGTTAGGCACAAAGTCGGGATTCCACGTAAAATCAACAGGTTTTTGGCTCGTTACTCGTCCTGTTATGTCCGCGTGATTCTCAGGTAAACAGACATTTCATCTGTTTGCCGCTCACCGGCGATTTCAGCCGGCTGGATACCAGCATATACACGTACACCGATTGGTTATAGTCGGCTGTGACGTCAGGCCTACCTGCTTGAGCTCGCTGACGGTCGGGCAATCACCAATCATAACTACTTCAGCGTGTCCAGGTGTCGTGGACTTTGGTCTTCCTGCTAGGGACGACAACCTGACTGGTTCTACACGAGATATCAACAGCAAACACAGTTATCACGGGACAAATTTTTTCTCGTAATAATAATAATAATAATAAAGATTTAAAGATTTGACGGAAGACAACAACTGGTCGGAATAAATGAAACCAGCAACAATAGAAAGACGGACCCAGTGGCGATGTACGATTAAGTCACCTGTTGCGGTAATTAACAGAAAAAAAGGGGCCGTCGAAAGGGCTACGGATCCGAAATAAATCGTTAGATATCAGAAGACGATAAATCGACGTAGGTCGCGTCCATTCAGGTGATCGATCGGCTTAAATCCAGGTGATCAGTAGTAAGTAAAATATTTATAGATCTGAGAGATATTAACGCCTTTCATGTCGTTGTGTGTTAGTTATTTGGTTAACACGATCTTGCCAACATTTACAACGAATCAGAGACATGATATCTATCTCGGTTTTAACTCACGTACACATGAAGGAAAAAAAGTCACGTGACCTAACCTTGTGGATTAATCGAATGTAAAGGGAGGTAATAATCGAAGAAATCACAAATAAACAAATCAAACAAAGCACGTGCCAACCAAGACAGGTTCATTATATGTAGGCCAAGGAAGTGTTGATGATTTATAGCCATTGACTGGGTTTGTTATTCATGTCCATTTAAAGCTGAATAAGCATTTTGAATAATAGTGGATATGAACAAAATAGAAATGTTCAGAATATCTTTATTTGCTATTCATCTATATTGGTCGAATTAAGCGCCACCTGTCCTACATATTATACTCTGTATGATCATCATAGGATTAAAATAATGAACAAACGATGTGGATAATCGGACGTGACTTTCTCTATGACTATAAACGGTTTCGTAATGTGTCGGCAAGAACTATAAATATCTTCTAAAACAGAAGCCGGGGTATTGGGTTACTGCCTTTCCTAATCCCACATAAAAAAGAGAGTTGAGAGAAAGAAACACACCAGGTGAGGCCTGCAGGAGATCAAAGGAAAAATATTCCCATAATCAGGGTAACAATAATTGTGGCTTAATAATCTTACTTTGGAAGATGTTTTGACAGTGTTCAAGGAAGCACAATGTTGTGTTCAATTCATGTAAAGAGAATTCATACATGGTATAGATTTATGTTTATAGTTAATCTTTGTTAACCAGCAGATTAGAAGATCCCGAATAATGGCAGTAGTGATCATCCCCTTACGGTTTAGAGCAGGGAGCCGGCTGGCGGGACACGCACTTTGTCCACGTATAATTGTAAATGTTTCAGAATAGCTCAGTTTCATGTCTCCCATTTGTGCAAAGAAGAAATTAACGATAGATTGCACTGGTCAGCACTAATTTTACTGCCAATGATATTAGAGCGATTTTACGGTAACTTTGGGGCGCTGATTCCGAATATGGCATCGGTTTTTCTAGATTGGTTCTAATTTTTGAGATATTAGATGCCACCCCCGCCCCTATTTGAGAGTTCAGCTCGCTCAGCCTTCAGAGCCACTGTCATTTTCACGTATATACATATGTTGCTGTATTGATCTTTAGGTAATTGATTATATAATTGATTTCAGATTTAAATTTGGAATTAATTTTACGTACATTTTTATCATGAAGTTTCAGAACCTTATTGAAAAACATTTTAAAAAATGTAAACAATTTAATGGTCAGGCGTTAGCCAAACCACAAATCACTTGGAAACTGTCTCAAATCATACAAGAGTAAACACAGGAAATACCTAATGGCGTTGTGTTCAGTACAGTAACTTAGAAACAAAGTGAACTGATTCAGGTAATCACAATTAATGCATAGAAAAGCGCTGTTTGTACGATTTTCTTTTGTGTGGGTCATCAGGACAATCACGTAGGAGGCTCCAGCAGAAGTCTGCCATCATGTATCTGGCCAATCTGCCTTGATACCTTTCCTCCATCACCTTTATACCCTGATGGAACCTCTCGCCTTGTTCTTCACTAAAACCACCAAGCTTATCTGGAAATCTGTGCCAGTGTTTATGGAGGAATTGTACCTTTATGCTCATATTAGCACCCGAATTTTCAAAGATATCGAGCATCTTTTTCACCAATTATTCCTAATTGTCTGCGTTGTGGTTACCCCCCAAGAAGTTATTGACAATTGAGACATAATTCCACCAGGCTGAAGCTTCAACATCATTCATAAATTTTGTGAAATTCAAATCTTGGATGAGTTTAAAAATCTGAGGACCATTAAAGATTCCTTTTTAGTTTTTCCATACTCAGTCCAAAGAAGGATCTGCTAATGATTTGAAGCAATTGCCATCTTTGTCCAAGGTCTTAACAAATTGCTTCATCAGTCCAAGCTTGATATAGAGTGGTGGGAGAAATTTTTTGGTTCGTTAATGATGGTCGCCGCACCTACAGTCTCTTCTTGGGAGAACTGCTTAGGTGTTAATAAACTTCCTTCATATTCACTTTCACCGCTACCACCTGTGCTACCCTCCAAGTCCTGCATTCCTTCAAAATCTGACAATGGAAGGTCAGACAGTGAGTTAAACACTGGTATGGGAACGTCTTCGCTGTGTGACACAGGTCGCCTTGCTGATTCCAAATCAGGATACTCCCACTTATGTTTCTTTTCACATTCACAACACGAAAATAACAATAACCGTAGTGGTTTGTCGACTCTCTCCACACCATAGGCACAACAAAGTTTAGACTTTTCCTTACTCCCTTTTCCCACTGTCGTAGAAACTCTACACAGGTTTTGCAAACCTTATGGGGAGCCAAAGACTTATCTTGGTCTCCAAGATCCACTCCAAAATTACCTAGATATACTTGTATTACAAAGTCTGCGACGTGTTTCCTTTGCTTTTGTAGAATGTATTCGAAACAAATGTAGCAGAATGCATTAGGATTGTTTAAGCAGCCTCTTCGGGATGAACTCATATTTCTCTGCCAAATAACGAGTAATCAATATGTTATTATATGCAATGGATGATTCTACAAAACAATGGTAAAGATGAGATTAAATTAGATATAAACAATGTGAAACAGTAAAAAGATAGACCAAACCCTGCTGCATATGTCAGCAGCTACAGGTCGTATTGGAAAATCATAATTTGAAGGGTATCCATTACCTGAAAAACCAGGGCCAATTCGGAAAATCTAGTGCCATTTGGGATTCAGCACCCCCAAAATATCCTAAATTCGTTCAAACATCCTTGGCAGCTAAAAGAAAGTTGTTTTTTTTTGTTGTTGTGCTGTGAATTATTGATGTCTGTTAAAACTCGGGTTGAAGAACAACTAATCATTTAGCAGATATTTATTGCATACAGGTCATTTACATATTAACGAGAATGCGGGGAGTTCGTTTGGAAGCTCTGACGTACACCCCGGGCAGGAAATAAACAGACTAAATAAAATGCAACTACTTTTGTCTAAATGAAAAAAGCAACTCCGTGATCAGGTATTTATTCCATATTTTATGGAATCGTTCAAAAAGTTGATGAAAACGAGAGAAGCTCTTTTAATTGGAAGAATGAAAGCGTTGACGTCGTTAACCGAACTGTAGAAGTCGGGTGATGTCTCCTTGTTGTAATTTCTGAGATCTGCTCCACGGTGGTCGTCGGCGGTCATCGATGGTCTACGTTTTGATTTGTGCGCTCTCATCACAGAAAATGTCTGCTCTCATATGTATGTTGATCCAAACAACATAAACATCGCTCGATCAGGAGCTTTTAATTTTGGAAATGCACAATTGTTAAGGGATGCAGATGCAGGTTCCAGGCGATATCTCCGACTGATCTCCCGATAGTTCTCCTTGAAGAGCTAATTTTCTCAAACTGGTTCTTCTTGTCTTGTCACCAAACAAAAGCAGAGTCAGCCCAACCATATATTCCTTGGCTACTTCTCCTTCAGAAGACGGTCTTCTGTTCACGGCATTTTTGTGTCAAATAATGTAACCTTCTCTTGTGATATCATCCTTGATTGCAGTTAGTTTTGTAAAAATAGTTTTCTGTTTCTCAAATCAACGACCATCTCGTCAGCCTTATTCATTTTTCCTCGTCTGGAATTCTATATTTCTCTGCGTACTTACTCTCAAAATGGTCAAACAAGCGATTATTTTTCACCCCTTCTACACATTTTCTGAATATATTAAGCGCACAGCTTTACCTGCCACCTTAGTAAAAAAAGTAGTTATAAATCAATTCTTCGTTGAATACTTGGCATTCGAAGAGAAGAAATAGTGGTAAGGTTGTGTTCAGTGAGAAGCACAGAAGAGAATGATGTTCTTCTAATTAAAGTTACCTGTCAGGTGGAGAAAAACACGTGACATACCAAATTAGGTGATCTCAGGTAAAGAATTAGTCACCAGTGACGTGGTATTTGAATTACCGTCTTCGACACTAACTTAACGTATGGTCTGTGTCAGGTATCGCTGCTAAGACAGTCCACCTTCCTCTCCTGGTTAGGAGACAATTATAAATTAATTATTTCTGAAATTGTAAAAACTATAAAATCCCTGAGTTACTAAAGACAGGTGCGGGAGAGATCGGTCTTTTGGCGGGCCATATGTCGCCCACCAATGGATTAGACTGATATCCTCGTTACTATCAGAGTAGATGCACTAGCTCACCTATCGTATTAAATATCAACTCTACTGCGGTTCGAACTGAAATAGGTAAAATAATCATGGGAGGGAAGCTGCTGTCATCAAAGAAATCACTATGACTGAAATTTACACCCAAAGGTGACATTTATTATAATTTCTCACTTCTATATATAAGATAAATACTAAATGCCTATCTCGAAAGAGTTAATATGTAATATGCACGGCATTCGATTAATATCCTTTTCGAACGTTCTGACGGGGATAAAGTATTCGGTAAATGTTGAGTTCCATGTTAAGAGAAGATGATTTTAAATTTACTCATCCATGTCAGATTCTCGACTCGTCATCGACAGGTTAAAGAAAATGTTGTCTATATGATCTATCAAGATATTTATAAACTTATTTGCTCATTTAAATGACTCGATGGATGGCGTTTTTGTGTAAGGTGAGTTATCGACACCACACGGTAAGTTCTCTTAGGTAAATTCCTAATTTACTTTCACTGGAGAAGTTTCATAGTTTCTGATTCCTGAATATGTAGATCTTATTCCTTGTGTGTGTTTCTACCTCTCTGTCTGTTTGTCTGTCTGTCCTTTGACGTAAATATTTGCCATCGAAATCCATGATAAAAACAGCAAACATACAAACAGCTGTCCAAGATGACTGTCAGTAAGGAGTTAATGCTCTTTCGAGATCTGTTCACGCTTGTAATATTATCTACCGTCATAACTAAAGACAATCGTTAATGGACGAGCCTCGATTTTGACCCCTATGTAGATTACAGATTACCCTGTATCTGCTTTGGAACATTTTCTTTACCTTTCTTTGGTTCCCTTTACATTATTTACCGAAACCCTTTCGCGTGTAAAGTTTCCCAAATAAGGAACGAATATTTCTCTTAGAAATCTCACGGCTTTAGCACAATCTACGCTTCGATGACTGCTGCAACCCACAAAAGACAAAGTGCTTCCTTCCTTTCTTTGCTGCCTCACTGCCCGGTCCGCCCCAGAGAGCACGGGTTCATCCGTATTTACGGGGTGACCGACAAATCAGCACATTGCTGATACATCGTTGTCCACTCTGCACATTGCTGATACATCGTTATCCACTCAGCTCTTTGCTGATTCATTGTTGTCCACTCAGCTCTTTGCTGATTCATTGTTGTCCACTCAGCTCTTTGCTGATTCATTGTTGTCCACTCAGCTCATTGCTGATACATCGTTGTCCACTCAGCTCATTGCTGATACATCGTTATCCACTCAGCTCATTGCTGATACATCGTTGTCCACTCAGTTCATTGCTAATACATCGTTGTCCACTAAGCACATTGCTGATACATCGTTGTCCACTCTGCACATTGCTGATTCATCGTTGTCCACTCTGCACATTGCTGATACATCGTTATCCACTCAGCTCATTGCTGATACATCGTTATCCACTCAGCTCTTTGCTGATTCATCGTTGTCCACTCAGCTCTTTGCTGATTCATCGTTGTCCACTAAGCACATTGCTGATACATCGTTATCCACTCAGCTCTTTGCTGATTCATCGTTGTCCACTCAGCTCATTGCTGATTCATCGTTGTCCACTAAGCACATTGCTGATACATCGTTGTCCACTCAGCACATTGCTGATTCATCGTTGTCCACTAAGCACATTGCTGATACATCGTTGTCCACTCAGCACATTGCTGATACATTGTTGTCCACTCAGCTCTCTGCTGATTCATCGTTGTCCACTCAGCTCATTGCTGATTCATCGTTGTCCACTAAGCACATTGTTGATTCATCGTTGTCCACTCAGCTCATTGCTGATACATCGTTGTCCACTCAGCTCATTGCTGATACATCGTTGTCCACTCAGCTCTTTGCTGATACATCGTTGTGCACTCAGCTCTTTGCTGATTCATCGTTGTCCACTCATCACATTGCTGAAACATCGTTGTCCACTAAGCACATGGCTGATACATCGTTGTCCACTAAGCACATTGCTGATACATCGTTGTCCACTCTGCACATTGCTGATACATCGTTGTCCACTCTGCACATTGCTGATACATCGTTGTCCACTCAGTTCATTGCTGATTCATCGTTGTCCACTCAGCTCATTGCTGATACATCGTTGTCCACAAAGCACATTGCTGATACATCGTTATCCACTCAGCTCATTGCTGATACATCGTTGTCCACTCAGTTCATTGCTAATACATCGTTGTCCACTCAGCACATTGCTGATACATCGTTATCCACTCAGCTCTTTGCTGATTCATCGTTGTCCACTCAGCTCATTGCTGATTCATCGTTGTCCACTAAGCACATTGCTGATTCATCGTTCTCCACTCTGCACATTGCTGATACATCGTTGTCCACTCAGCTCATTGCTGATACATCGTTGTCCACTAAGCACATTGCTGATACATCATTGTCCACTCTGCACATTGCTGATTCATCGTTGTCCACTCTGCACATTGCTGATACATCGTTGTCCACTCTGCACATTGCTGATACATCGTTGTCCACTCTGCACATTGCTGATTCATCGTTGTCCACTAAGCACATTGCTGATACATCGTTGTCCACTCAGTTCATTGCTGATTCATCGTTGTCCACTCAGCTCATTGCTGATTCATCGTTGTCCACTAAGCACATTGCTGATTCATCGTTGTCCACTCTGCACATTGCTGATACATCGTTGTCCACTCAGCACATTGCTGATACATCGTTATCCACTCAGCTCTTTGCTGATTCATCGTTGTCCACTCAGCTCATTGCTGATTCATCGTTGTCCACTAAGCACATTGCTGATACATCGTTGTCGACTCAGCACATTGCTGATACATTGTTGTCCACTCAGCTCTCTGCTGATTCATCGTTGTCCACTCAGCTCATTGCTGATACATCGTTGTCCACAAAGCACATTGCTGATACATCGTTATCCACTCAGCTTATTGCTGATACATCGTTGTCCAATCAGCTCATTGATGATACATCGTTGTCCACTCTGCACATTGCTGATACATCGTTGTCCACTCAGCTCATTGCTGATACATCGTTGTCCACTCTGCACATTACTGATACATCGTTGTCCACTCTGCACATTGCTGATTCATCGTTGTCCACTAAGCACATTGCTGATACATCGTTGTCCACTCAGTTCATTGCTGATTCATCGTTGTCCACTCAGCTCATTGCTGATACATCGTTGTCCACTAAGCACATTGCTGATACATCGTTGTCCACTCAGTTCATTGCTGATTCATCGTTGTCCACTCTGCACATTGCTGATTCATCGTTGTCCACTAAGCACATTGCTGATACATCCCTGTCCACTCAGTTCATTGCTGATTCATCGTTGTCCACTAAGCACATGGCTGATACATCGTTGTCCACTCAGCACATTGCTGATACATCGTTGTCGACTCACCTCATTGCTGATACATCGTTGTCCACACAGCTCATTGCTGATACATCGTTGTCCACTAAGCATATTGCTGATACATCGTTGTCCACTCTGCACATTGCTGATACATCGTTGTCCACTCAGCTCATTGCTGATACATCGTTGTCCACTGCACATTGCTGATACATCGTTATCCACTCTGCACATTGCTGATTCATCGTTGTCCATTCTGCACATTGCTGATTCATCGTTGTCCACTAAGCACATTGCTGATACATCGTTGTCCACTCTGCACATTGCTGATTCATCGTTGTCCACTCTGCACATTGCTGATACATCGTTGTCCACTCTGCACATTGCTGATACATCGTTGTCCACTCTGCACATTGCTGATTCATCGTTGTCCACTAAGCACATTGCTGATACATCGTTGTCCACTCAGTTCATTGCTGATTCATCGTTGTCTACTCAGTTCATTGCTGATTCATCGTTATCCACTCTGCACATTGCTGATTCATCGTTGTCCACTAAGCACATTGCTGATACATCGTTGTCCACTCTGCACATTGCTGATTCATCGTTGTCCACTCTGCACATTGCTGATACATCGTTGTCCACTCAGCACATTGCTGATACATCGTTGTCCACTCAGTTCATTGCTGATTCATCGTTGTCCACTAAGCACATTTCTGATACATCGTTGTCCACTCAGTTCATTGCTGTTACATCGTTGTCCATTCAGCACATTGCTGATACATCGTTATCCACTCAGCTCTTTGCTGATTCATCGTTGTCCACTCAGCTCATTGCTGATTCATCGTTGTCCACTAAGCACATTGCTGATACATCCTTGTCCACTCAGCACATTGCTGATACATCGTTGTCCATTCTGCACATTGCTGATTGATCGTTGTCCACTAAGCACATTGCTGATACATCGTTGTCCACTCTGCACATTGCTGATTCATCGTTGTCCACTCTGCACATTGCTGATACATCGTTGTCCACTCTGCACATTGCTGATACATCGTTGTCCACTCTGCACATTGCTGATTCATCGTTGTCCACTAAGCACATTGCTGATACATCGTTGTCCACTCAGTTCATTGCTGATTCATCGTTGTCTACTCAGTTCATTGCTGATTCATCGTTGTCCACTCTGCACATTGCTGATACATCGTTGTCCACTCAGCACATTGCTGATACATCGTTGTCCACTCAGTTCATTGCTAATACATCGTTGTCCACTCAGCACATTGCTGATACATCGTTATCCACTCAGCTCTTTGCTGATTCATCGTTGTCCACTCAGCTCATTGCTGATTCATCGTTGTCCACTCAGCTCATTGCTGATACATCGTTGTCCACTCAGCACATTGCTGATACATCGTTATCCACTCAGCTCTTTGCTGATTCATCGTTGTCCACTCAGCTCATTGCTGATTCATCGTTATCCACTAAGCACATTGCTGATACATCGTTGTCCACTCAGCACATTGCTGATACATTGTTGTCCACTCAGCTCTCTGCTGATTCATCGTTGTCCACTCAGCTCATTGCTGATTCATCGTTGTCCACTCTGCACATTGTTGATACATCGTTGTCCACTCTGCACATTGCTGATTCATCGTTGTCCACTAAGCACATTGCTGATACATCGTTGTCCACTCAGTTCATTGCTGATTCATCGTTGTCCACTCAGTTCATTGCTGATTCATCGTTGTCCACTCAGCTCATTGCTGATTCATCGTTGTCCACTCAGCTCATTGCTGATACATCGTTGTCCACTCAGCACATTGCTGATACATCGTTATCCACTCAGCTCTTTGCTGATTCATCGTTGTCCACTCAGCTCATTGCTGATTCATCGTTGTCCACTCAGCTCATTGCTGATACATCGTTGTCCACTCAGCACATTGCTGATACATCGTTATCCACTCAGCTCTTTGCTGATTCATCGTTGTCCACTCAGCTCATTGCTGATTCATCGTTGTCCACTAAGCACATTGCTGATACATCGTTGTCCACTCAGCACATTGCTGATACATTGTTGTCCACTCAGCTCTCTGCTGATTCATCGTTGTCCACTCAGCTCATTGCTGATTCATCGTTGTCCACTAAGCACATTGTTGATTCATCGTTGTCCACTCAGCTCATTGCTGATACATCGTTGTCCACTCAGCTCATTGCTGATACATCGTTGTCCACTCAGCTCTTTGCTGATACATCGTTGTGCACTCAGCTCTTTGCTGATTCATCGTTGTCCACTCATCACATTGCTGATTCATCGTTTTCCACTCAGCTCATTGCTGATTCATCGTTGTCCACTAAACACATTGCTGATTCATCGTTGTCCACTCTGCACATTGCTGATACATCGTTGTCCACTCAGCACATTGCTGATACATTGTTGTCCACTCAGCACATTGCTGATACATCGTTGTCCACTCAGCTCATTGCTAATACATCGTTGTCCACTCAGCTCATTTCTGATACATCGCTGTCCACTCAGCTCATTGCTGATACATCGTTGTCCACTAAGCACATGGCTGATACATCGTTGTCCACTTAGCTCATTGCTGATACATCGTTATCCACTCTGCACATTGCTGATACATCGTTGTCCACTCAGCTCATTGCTGATACATCGTTGTCCACTCTGCACTTTGCTGATTCATCGGTGTCCACTCTGCACATTGCTGATACATCGTTGTCCACTCTGCACATTGCTGATACATCGTTGTCCACTCTGCACATTGCTGATCATCGTTGTCCACTCTGCACATTGCTGAGATCGTGTCGACTAAGCACATTGCTGATACATCGGTTGTCCACTCTGCACATTGCTGATTCATCGTTGTCCACTCTGCACATTGCTGATACATCGTTGTCCACTCTGCACATTGCTGATTCATCGTTGTCCACTCAGTTCATTGCTGATTCATCGTTGTCTACTCAGTTCATTGCTGATTCATCGTTGTCCACTCAGCTCATTGCTGATTCATCGTTGTCCACTAAGCACATTGCTGATACATCGTTGTCCACTCAGTTCATTGCTGATTCATCGTTGTCCACTCAGCTCATTGCTGATTCATCGTTGTCCACTCAGCTCATTGCTGATTCATCGTTGTCCACTCTGCACATTGCTGATACATCGTTGTCCACTCTGCACATTGCTGATTCATCGTTGTCCACTCTGCACATTGCTGATATATCGTTGTCCACTCTGCACATTGCTGATACATCGTTGTCCACTCTGCACATTGCTGATTCATCGTTGTCCACTCAGCTCATTGCTGATTCATCGTTGTCCACTAAGCACATTGCTGATACATCGTTGTCCACTCTGGACATTGCTGATACATCGTTGTCCACTCAGCACATTGCTGATACATCGTTGTCCACTCAGTTCATTGCTGATTCATCGTTGTCCACTAAGCACATTTCTGATACATCGTTGTCCACTCAGTTCATTGCTGTTACATCGTTGTCCATTCAGCACATTGCTGATACATCGTTATCCACTCAGCTCTTTGCTGATTCATCGTTGTCCACTCAGCTCATTGCTGATTCATCGTTGTCCACTAAGCACATTGCTGATACATCCTTGTCCACTCAGCACATTGCTGATACATCGTTGTCCATTCTGCACATTGCTGATTGATCGTTGTCCACTAAGCACATTGCTGATACATCGTTGTCCACTCTGCACATTGCTGATTCATCGTTGTCCACTCTGCACATTGCTGATACATCGTTGTCCACTCTGCACATTGCTGATACATCGTTGTCCACTCTGCACATTGCTGATCATCGTTGTCCACTAAGCACATTGCTGATACATCGTTGTCCACTCAGTTCATTGCTGATTCATCGTTGTCTACTCAGTTCATTGCTGATTCATCGTTGTCCACTCTGCACATTGCTGATACATCGTTGTCCACTCAGCACATTGCTGATACATCGTTGTCCACTCAGTTCATTGCTAATACATCGTTGTCCACTCAGCACATTGCTGATACATCGTTATCCACTCAGCTCTTTGCTGATTCATCGTTGTCCACTCAGCTCATTGCTGATTCATCGTTGTCCACTAAGCACATTGCTGATTCATCGTTCTCCACTCTGCACATTGCTGATACATCGTTGTCCACTCTGCACATTGCTGATACATCGTTGTCTACTCAGCTCATTGCTGATACATCGTTGTCCACTAAGCACATTGCTGATACATCGTTGTCCACTCTGCACATTGCTGATTCATCGTTGTCCACTCTGCACATTGCTGATACATCGTTGTCCACTCTGCACATTGCTGATACATCGTTGTCCACTCTGCACATTGCTGATTCATCGTTGTCCACTAAGCACATTGCTGATACATCGTTGTCCACTCAGTTCATTGCTGATTCATCGTTGTCCACTCAGCTCATTGCTGATTCATCGTTGTCCACTAAGCACATTGCTGATTCATCGTTGTCCACTCTGCACATTGCTGATACATCGTTGTCCACTCAGCACATTGCTGATACATCGTTATCCACTCAGCTCTTTGCTGATTCATCGTTGTCCACTCAGCTCATTGCTGATTCATCGTTGTCCACTAAGCACATGCTGATTGCTGATACATCGTTGTCGACTCAGCACATTGCTGATACATTGTTGTCCACTCAGCTCTCTGCTGATTCATCGTTGTCCACTCAGCTCATTGCTGATTCATCGTTGTCCACTAAGCACATTGATTCATTGTTGTCCACTCAGCTCATTGCTGATACATCGTTGTCCACTCAGCTCATTGCTGATACATCGTTGTCCACTCAGCTCTTTGCTGATTCATCGTTGTCCACTCAGCTCATTGCTGATTCATCGTTGTCCACTAAGCACATTGCTGATACATCGTTGTCCACTCAGCACATTGCTGATACATTGTTGTCCACTCAGCTCTCTGCTGATTCATCGTTGTCCACTCAGCTCATTGCTGATTCATCGTTGTCCACTAAGCACATTGTTGATTCATCGTTGTCCACTCAGCTCATTGCTGATACATCGTTGTCCACTCAGCTCATTGCTGATACATCGTTGTCCACTCAGCTCTTTGCTGATACATCGTTGTGCACTCAGCTCTTTGCTGATTCATCGTTGTCCACTCATCACATTACTGATTCATCGTTTTCCACTCAGCTTATTGCTGATTCATCGTTGTCCACTAAACACATTGCTGATTCATCGTTGTCCACTCTGCACATTGCTGATACATCGTTGTCCACTCAGCACATTGCTGATACATTGTTGTCCACTCAGCACATTGCTGATACATCGTTGTCCACTCAGCTTATTGCTAATACATCGTTGTCCACTCAGCTCATTTCTGATACATCGCTGTCCACTCAGCTCATTGCTGATACATCGTTGTCCACTAAGCACATGGCTGATACATCGTTGTCCACTTAGCTCATTGCTGATACATCGTTATCCACTCTGCACATTGCTGATACATCGTTGTCCACTCAGCTCATTGCTGATACATCGTTGTCCACTCTGCACTTTGCTGATTCATCGGTGTCCACTCTGCACATTGCTGATACATCGTTGTCCACTCTGCACATTGCTGATACATCGTTGTCCACTCTGCACATTGCTGATTCATCGTTGTCCACTCTGCACATTGCTGATTGATCGTTGTCGACTAAGCACATTGCTGATACATCGTTGTCCACTCTGCACATTGCTGATTCATCGTTGTCCACTCTGCACATTGCTGATACATCGTTGTCCACTCTGCACATTGCTGATTCATCGTTGTCCACTCAGTTCATTGCTGATTCATCGTTGTCTACTCAGTTCATTGCTGATTCATCGTTGTCCACTCAGCTCATTGCTGATTCATCGTTGTCCACTAAGCACATTGCTGATACATCGTTGTCCACTCAGTTCATTGCTGATTCATCGTTTCCACTCAGCTCATTGCTGATTCATCGTTGTCCACTCAGCTCATTGCTGATTCATCGTTGTCCACTCTGCACATTGCTGATACATCGTTGTCCACTCTGCACATTGCTGATTCATCGTTGTCCACTCTGCACATTGCTGATATATCGTTGTCCACTCTGCACATTGCTGATACATCGTTGTCCACTCTGCACATTGCTGATTCATCGTTGTCCACTCAGCTCATTGCTGATTCATCGTTGTCCACTAAGCACATTGCTGATACATCGTTGTCCACTCTGGACATTGCTGATACATCGTTGTCCACTCAGCACATTGCTGATACATCGTTGTCCACTCAGTTCATTGCTGATTCATCGTTGTCCACTAAGCACATTTCTGATACATCGTTGTCCACTCAGTTCATTGCTGTTACATCGTTGTCCATTCAGCACATTGCTGATACATCGTTATCCACTCAGCTCTTTGCTGATTCATCGTTGTCCACTCAGCTCATTGCTGATTCATCGTTGTCCACTAAGCACATTGCTGATACATCCTTGTCCACTCAGCACATTGCTGATACATCGTTGTCCATTCTCACATTGCTGATTGATCGTTGTCCACTAAGCACATTGCTGATACATCGTTGTCCACTCTGCACATTGCTGATTCATCGTTGTCCACTCTGCACATTGCTGATACATCGTTGTCCACTCTGCACATTGCTGATACATCGTTGTCCACTCTGCACATTGCTGATTCATCGTTGTCCACTAAGCACATTGCTGATACATCGTTGTCCACTCAGTTCATTGCTGATTCATCGTTGTCTACTCAGTTCATTGCTGATTCATCGTTGTCCACTCTGCACATTGCTGATACATCGTTGTCCACTCAGCACATTGCTGAACATCGTTGTCCACTCAGTTCATTGCTAATACATCGTTGTCCACTCAGCACATTGCTGATACATCGTTATCCACTCAGCTCTTTGCTGATTCATCGTTGTCCACTCAGCTCATTGCTGATCATCGTTGTCCACTAAGCACATTGCTGATTCATCGTTCTCCACTCTGCACATTGCTGATACATCGTTGTCCACTCTGCACATTGCTGATACATCGTTGTCTACTCAGCTCATTGCTGATACATCGTTGTCCACTAAGCACATTGCTGATACATCGTTGTCCACTCTGCACATTGCTGATTCATCGTTGTCCACTCTGCAGATTGCTGATACATCGTTGTCCACTCTGCACATTGCTGATACATCGTTGTCCACTCTGCACATTGCTGATTCATCGTTGTCCACTAAGCACATTGCTGATACATCGTTGTCCACTCAGTTCATTGCTGATTCATCGTTGTCCACTCAGCTCATTGCTGATTCATCGTTGTCCACTAAGCACATTGCTGATTCATCGTTGTCCACTCTGCACATTGCTGATACATCGTTGTCCACTCAGCACATTGCTGATACATCGTATCCACTCAGCTTTTGCTGATTCATCGTTGTCCACTCAGCTCATTGCTGATTCATCGTTGTCCACTAAGCACATTGCTGATACATCGTTGTCGACTCAGCACATTGCTGATACATTGTTGTCCACTCAGCTCTCTGCTGATTCATCGTTGTCCACTCAGCTCATTGCTGATTCATCGTTGTCCACTAAGCACATTGTTGATTCATTGTTGTCCACTCAGCTCATTGCTGATACATCGTTGTCCACTCAGCTCATTGCTGATACATCGTTGTCCACTCAGCTCTTTGCTGATACATCGTTGTGCACTCAGCTCTTTGCTGATTCATCGTTGTCCACTCAGCACATTGCTGATTCATCGTTGTCCACTCAGCTCATTGCTGATTCATCGTTGTCCACTAAGCACATTGCTGATACATCGTTGTCCACTCTGGACATTGCTGATACATCGTTGTCCACTCAGCACATTGCTGATACATCGTTGTCCACTCAGTTCATTGCTGATTCATCGTTGTCCACTAAGCACATTGCTGATACATCGTTGTCCACTCAGTTCATTGCTGATACATCGTTGTCCATTCAGCACATTGCTGATACATCGTTATCCACTCAGCTCTTTGCTGATTCATCGTTGTCCACTCAGCTCATTGCTGATTCATCGTTGTCCACTAAGCACATTGCTGATACATCGTTGTCCACTCAGCTCATTGCTGATACATCGTTGTCCACTCAGCTCATTTCTGATACATCGTTGTCCACTCAGCTCATTTCTGATACATCGTTGTCCACTCAGCTCATAGCTGATACATCGTTGTCCACTCAGTACATTGCTAATACATCGTTGTCCACTCAGTTCATTGCTAATACATCGTTGTCCACTCAGCTCATTGCTGATACAGCGTTTTCCACTCAGCACATTGCTGATACATCGTTGTCCACTCAGCTCATTGCTAATACATCGTTGTCCACTCAGCTCATTTCTGATACATCGTTGTCCACTCAGCTCATTGCTGATACATCGTTGTCCACTCAGTTCATTGCTAATACATCGTTGTCCACTCAGCACATTGCTGATACATCGTTATCCACTCTGCTCTTTGCTGATTCATCGTTGTCCACTCAGTTCATTGCTGATTCATCGTTGTCCACTCAGCTCATTGCTGATACATCGTTGTCCACTCGGCTCATTGCTGACATGGGGCATAACCAACCAGTTCAAACATGCTGCAAAAAAGGAAGGGAAAAACCTTTGGACGTTTTAATTATTTTGGGGAACCTGGAAGTTTCCCCCCAACACCTCCCCTTCAAGAAAAATGTTAGTAACGCGGTCCACTTGTCTATTGGACTCTGCTGCAGTTTCTTGGCGGTCAAATGTACCCAGCAGGAAGTTTAGCGGAAACGTGCACGGCGTGTCCGTCTTCTCAGTCCCCTGAGCATACTTTGGGCGCAACTGGTTGTGGTGGCGGACCCAAGTGTCTCCAACCACGGAAACGTCAAACAAAACTCTTCCGCGTCGTTTCCGAATTGTTCCTTTAGACCATCCACTGTGTCCAGGTCGGTAGTCACGAGCGTACACCCTCGAGCCGACCTTGAACGGAAACCCCTGTTTCCTGAGCTGCAATCTGGTCCTCTGTTGTTGGTGATGGCATCATCGCGTTGTCCGGTGCGCAGTGTCTGGCCCATGAGGATTTCCGCTGGAGATTGGCTGTATGGCAGCGGCTTCTTCGGTGTTGTGCGATACACCAGAAGAAAACGCTGCAATATATCGGCCGATGTCCCCTCCCCTCTAGATTTGAGGAGGGCCCGCTTGAAGTTGTCCACAAACCGCTCGGCCTGGCTGTTAGACTGCGGGTGATAAGGGGCTGATCGGATGTGTTTGATAGTGCACCGATGGCAGAACTCCTCGAATTGCCCCGACGAAGTCAACGTGCACACGCGACCAAGGGTGCTCCGGTTCGGGCCACGGTATCGGCGTCAGTCGACTAGGGGTTCTTGGCGGCCCGCTGACACCGCGAAAGCTGCTTGCTCCAGTCTTTGATTTGGCGATCCATGCCAGGCCAGTGAGCGCAGCTGCGTGCGATCGACTTCATTCTGCTAGTAGCAGGGTGACCCGAATGAAATTGGCGCAGGACTGTCCGACGGAGGGAGGCAGGGATCACGACCCGGTCTCGGAACATGAGGCAGCTGTCGACCACAGAAAGTGAGTCACGGCGTACGTACAGCTGATGAAGGTCTCCATTTCCAGCGGTCCTGACCATTTGATCGCCTGACGTAGAACTGTGTCCTGTTGCGTACCGCGTTTGGTGTCGGCGGCAGTGACAGGAAGTGCCCGGATGATATCTGATAATTGTCGCAGGATCTCGTCCTCATTTGAGAGTGTAGCGATCACGGTTACTTCTACAGTCAAACTGTGGTTGTTGATGAGGCGAGTGCACCAGCCTGTCCGAAATCCTCTGTTCTGTGATAGCGAAGTCGTATCCGAGCAGAATGATAGATAGCCCATCGCTGTAGACGGTTAGCAGAGTGGACGGGTATGCCTTTGTTTGAACCGAAGATAGCTACCAGTGGTTTGTGGTCAGTGAGCAAGATGAAACGTCGCCCATAGAAAGCTTGTGGAACCGTTTAATTGCCGACACCGGTGCGAGAGCCTCCTTTTCAATTTGTTCGTAGTTCTTCTCAGCAGCCGTGAGCGTTCGAGACGCGTGCTTGATGGCTTTTTCGGAGTCGTCGGGAAAAGCGTGGAGGATGATGGCGCCCACACCAAAGTTGGAAGCATCGGCTGCCACCACAATCGGCAACTAAGGGTCGAGGTGTGTCAGCAACAGGTCTGAGCTGAGCATGGCCTTCAGCTGAGCAAAGGCACTTTCACACTCGGTAGACCAATCCCATGATGCGTCCTTCTCAAGCAAGCGGCTTAGTAGGGCTCTGACGTTGTGAAGTGATGGCAGGAAGGCCCCATAATAACTGATGAGACCCAGGAAGGATCGGAGTGATGGGACATCCTTGGGTGGTGGCATCTGTTGAATGGCACGGGTATTCTCGGGAACTGCATGGCGACCCGCGGCATGGATAATGAAGCCAAGGTATTTGATCGACTCGAGAAAGAATTGGCATTTCTCGGGTCTCGGGTGGAAACCATTGTCTTGAAACTGTTGCAGGACAGCGTGTATGCGTTTCTGTAACTCGTCCGCGGAGCGTCCAACTATTAGGATGTCATCCGGATAGGCAGCTGCACCTGGAATGCCAGTGAGAGTGCCAGCGCAGTCTTGACACCAAACGGCAGCCTGGTGTACTGGAACAGACCGCGATGGGTATTAATCGTAACCAATTCACGAGATTCTGGTGCGACTTCGATTTGCAAGTAAGAGTCCGCCAAATCCAACTTGGCAAAACATGTGCCACCGTTCAGCATTGTGAGCAAATCATCTGGTACCGGAAGAAGGTAGCAGTTTGACTCAAGAGCGGCGTTGAGTCCGGTGATGGCGCCAGTAGGCTTCTTCACCACGACAATTGGAGCGGCCCAGGTGGAGTACGAGACAGGAGCGAGGACGCCCTGATCTTCCAAGCGTTTTAGTTCAGCGTCCACCTGCGGAAGGGCTGCATACGGCACTGGTCGCTTCGGTCGGAAGACTGGTTGACTCCCTGGAGACAGTCGTAGCACAGCTTGGGTCTGAGAGCAGAGCCCCAGACCATCTTGAAACACTGATGCGAACAGTTGGATGACACGAGCGGTTCGCTTGATAGACGCAGCAGGAGACCGCACCTGGTTGCGGAGTGTCCGGATTGGGAAGTCAGACAGACCGAGTTGGTCAAGCCGGTCGAGACCAAGCAGATTGAGATCTGAGCCAGAGACGTAGCAGGTTCCATTAATCGTGGTGCCACGGAACGATACGCAACATTGCAACTGGCCAATCAATTGCACAAGCCCAGCACAGGCACTGGTGGCGGTCTGTGACGTCCGTTGGATTGACGGGCTGCCCATCGTTCTTCAGAGCTCCTTGTAGATGATGGAGATGTCGGAAGCAGTGTCCAACTGCAAACGGACCGGTTGTCCGTTGATCAGGACCAACACATTTTTTTCGGGACCCAGCATTCAGCTGGAAGGTTGCCAGGAGACTGTGTGACCGACCAGTCTGTTTTGACTTTGGAGCTCGGTTGGCCCGCTGCGATGAGGAATGGTCGCCATTATTTCTGTTGGCTTGGCAGAAACCATCCTTGTGACTGATACGGTTGCATCGGCGACAGCGGTTCTGTTTGACAGGGTAGAATCTGACGAAATGCAAGGCCCCACAGTGACAACAGAGTGAGGGAGGTTTCATTATGTCAGAAGCTTTGCTGGTATGTGAGCCAGACTGAGGCGGACTAGAGTGGGACGGACCAGAGGGCGCTTCGGTATGCATAACGGCCTGGAGAGCGGGGCCGCCGTCGTCTCCGAGTTGGATCATCGCGGTGTCATGTTTCAGGTTGAGCAAGCGTTGACACTCACTCTTGACAGCCTGAAGGGCCATGTGAGGGTCCTGCTCCACCCGACTGAGGAACCGAGTCCGAATATCGGCATCCCTGGAGGATTGTAGTCCGCAGCTAAAAACCAGGGACTTAAACTGGTCCTCAGTGAGGCCTCCCAGCTTGAACCGTTCCCAACTTCGGCATAAATGACGAAATCGTCGGGCTCCCTCTTCACGGTAGCGCGTGCTCAAGAGCGAGGACTGCTCCCCGAAAATTTGAGGAAGGATCTGCACTGGTCTCGTCAAAGGTTAAGTCGCGTGGGTCTTTCGGAAGTATGCAATTAGCATAGTTCTCGTGCTCCGCGGGACCAAGCTCACGGAGCAGGAGGCGAACTTTCCCCGCGTCCTCGTGGCTGGCGAAATCGACCCGGAACAGGTCTTCGTGGCGCCCGGAGCCACCAGTCGAACGTTACGTTCGCCGATACTGCGGGGCCCACAGACGTGGAGGAAAGTCGGTCGGTCAGCACCTGAATGAGCTTGAGCTGCTGGTCAGGCATGGCTTTAAAATCGACCGCTTCCACAGCAAGAAGAGTGCCAGAGAGCAGCAGCCTCGTCTCCAATATCTATCAGACAGGTCTTTCTGAACCGTTTTCTTGCAGTAAAGGTTCGTCTAAAATATATGCGAGTAATAAATCATGAGATTGATGAGATCGGAATATGAAATTACGGATTAAGTCTTACCCTTTTTTGACTCTATAATCGGTATTTCTGAATCGGATATACGACGCCCGTCCTGCGGCCGTAACCCCGTAGTTACCTGCTGTGGTTTTGGTCATAAATAGTCAGGTGTTTGGAGATGGTCCGAGCGAGGGGAGAAAACAGCGGTGATCTGTTAGCTCTGACATATCACCGAATTCCGTGGTAACTAGGACCGTACAGACAAGTCTCCTTCCTTGGGCTTTTTTCTGGCAAAACTGGACTCTGCAGGATACGGTCTGACGTTAAAGATATCTTTTGTTCTTTCTGAGGATAAGCCAAGATGATGTATGCAGTACTGTAAATAAATTGTGGGTTCCGACCAATTTGTAGGCTGGGTGTGGGGTACAGTTGCTTTTATTCTCTGAATTTGAAAACTACTTTTGTGCAGTATTTGATTATAGAAACATTCAAATTTCCTCAAGATATTTACATAAAATTTGTAATTAGTTTTGTTAACAATGGGAACTAATGAACTTTCTTTAGGAGTTTTTGACTTACATTCAGAAGGTCTAAATATCTCCTTCCAAGGGTCCATAAGAACTACAACAATAAAATGGTCTCCCATTCTGAGTGGCTGCTGGAAAACCCTACACGAGGTACGTGTGAGTACTTTATTTTCGAGTTTCAGATTTTGTAATCGTTTCAAGTACTAACAGAAAAATTAGTGAAGAATAAATACTGATGTATAGTTGTATTTGATTATCTTTTAAATAGGTGTATTCTCTACTTAATCCTATTTTCGTGATTTAGCTGCACTAAACTTCATTTACCTCACAATGATAAATGACGTCATTAATCAGCAGGACTCAGAAAAACGTCGATGAGCTGATCTGAGAAGAGCGATCAGAGCGTAGAAGAGCTGTAGGACAGAAAAAAGCGATGCTAGAGAAGATAGTCTCTCGATAGCAGAGAGCGACTTATAATCTCCCTAGCGCATAGGATCTCTCTCATAGCGCTCTCTCATCTCTCTCTCTCTCGAGCTCTCTCTAGCTCGCTATCCCCCTCGCTCTCTCTCTCTCTCTCACCCTCTCTCTCTCTCTCTCATCTCTCTCTCTCTCTCTCTCTCTCTCTCTCTTCTCTCACACACACACACACACACACACACAAATCCATGGTCGGTCCTTTGACTACTTCCGGTCTACTAAAGAAATCTAAATATTATAAATTAACTTTTACAAAGACTTTCTACTTAAATCAAACGGAAATTAGGTGCAAACATCCTTCTTACACCTCCTCCCGCGAAACAATTCAACTTAATATTTCTAGGAGGAGCTTGTAGGATGCTCCCCAACAATGAGGCCGAAAAGTTTCATACATGGAACAACAAGGAACATCTTCCTGGAATAAAAGGAGATTTAAACAAATGTACGTTTCTGATATAATTTCTTTCAGAATTATATATATATATAAAAACTCGTGTACTGTATATACACACAGTCTATATACGTATTGTCTTCATCATCAAGAAATTGCCAGTTAATATTTTCCTTAAGTAACTTTAAAGTAAAATATATTGTTATGTATAATTGTCTTGTTTTAAAATCAGCCATAAATATTGGAATAAGCCAAATTATAAAAGAGGAAAATAAAAGGCAAATGATAAGGACGAAATGTCAGTTGTTTGTTTAATCATTCGTTAATTTAACTATGACGTGTACCCCATCTATTATGTTCTACGCTCTGCAGCTATCTCCTTGGCAACCAAACAGGCGAGCTATTGAAGAACAGCCGTTTACTTTGGCGTGGAAAACACTTTGAAAGAAAACAGAGAAGCGGACTGCGATCTGACTGTGTCCACCCTCCTGCCGTAAAAGCTATGCGCTTGTTGGCAGGGGATCACGAAGGATGCCGCATAAACCTCGAGTCGCGACGTCTTCCAGTTTCATAGAGTAGAATTTTATAGATTTCTAATCGAAAATAGGCAGTCTGCTTTCTTTGTTGTTGGTCCTCGGAGACGAGTCGGCTCCGATGAGGGTTCGAACTCGGGGCCAGTAAGCCACGGAGTCCAGCGGTCTCTACATCCCTATCGTATCGAGTACGTCACGATGGGGTTTTAAAACAGGTAAATGTTGGCGGCTTGACGGTGTAGAGTTTTGTAGCCCCCTTTGCGCGCGCGACCCGAAAATAAGAGGGGGAACGAGACAGCTGGATTCGAGAACGTCGAACGGATGCGGGGGCCAACGGATCTAAACGGGGTGGGGCGAAGATGAAGAAAATGTTGTACCTATCCGCGAAAAGGGCTATTGTATGATGAGAACAGACCTGGCACCTTTTGATGCGTTTGGCTGTTGTATTACAGGACTTATCTGGAGGGCCTGGCATCATTGCAATGGTCTGTGACAGATGACTCTTATATTTCGCTATATAACGCGCGCCCAGACGATCACTTTACAAGTCAGCAACTTCAAATGTTAAAAACAATTTCTAAGCCACGTTTTTATAATATTTTAATATAAAAGAGACCGCTATTCGGTTCGGTTGTCTTTTAAAACTATTTTTAAAAAACCCGGTTACTACGTCTTTAAATAGTTATTGAGAGAGAGAGAGAGACAATCTAAACACGGTTCTAAAGAAGTGGCGGACTGACGAAATTCAAAAACGTTTAATTAGTTTCATTAAATAATAATTTAATTATGAATTTTATTTAATCTTTTACCATAACAAACTTTGTTGCTTTTTCATATTTTCCCCCCTCTAAATAAACAATTCGCGATTACTTTTTGAAGCGAGAATCGTATTTAGAAGATTTCAGACAATCGAATATATACACGGTGGGAGAGAGAGCACCGTAGACGTTCGGGCACACGTGTTCGTTGTTTTAAATGCTGTCTTTAAACTAAACTGTTATGGGAATAAGACGACCCGAACAACTTTATAATTAATATTTCATTTTTGACTAGAAAAATTAATCGAGTGATTTCACTTCGGGTATTACCCCGGATGCGCCTTTTGGCGACGTCATCTCGGGATCGTTTGAAACTTTTGATCCCTTTGTCTCTACATGCCTCCGAGCCGTGGCTTTCCGAGGTGCCGGCGTTTACGTCAGATCACGTGTCCGGCATTCTCCCGGTGCTGGACCGACGTTGTCCGACGTTAAGCGATCGTTCGCGAGTTAAAACTGACGGAAAAAATCAAGGATCCTCCAATGTCCCTAGATCTTTTGTGCCCAGAATATGCGTACACGAAAGGCGGCAAACAGGTATAACCTGTCTCCAAGAAACTCCTCATTAAAAGTCCTGGTCGAGCAGCGAACGACGCCATTACGAACTCAAGTTAACTACCTCACAGATTCTTCCTGTCTTCATATTTATTTCTGTAGATACTTCCGCCTGGGATCCCCGATCATGGATCAAGCAGTCACAGCGTCCAACGCATACCTATGCATGGGGATGCTGCAGTTAACGCTGGGGAACTTCATGGTGTTTGGATTTTTCCAGTCCGAAAATTTCTTGTCGTCCCTGCCCGTCTGGCTTCCGTTCCTCTCCCTTTTTGCAACGATTTACGTAAGTATCGCGTCTTTACCATCTTTTTGAAGCCATTCTGATGCGGAACGATGTAACATCAACAGGCGATCCGCCATCGGGAGTGCGAAAACTAGCACGTCATGCAGATTAAAGAGCATTGAACAATGAATTTTAAAGACAAGTGGTTTTCCTTTTTGTACATATCGGTCACGTGGTTTTGTTTTTACTTCCGTAAATTTTTTTTGGGGGGGTTACTGTTGTTAATAGTGGTAGTGGTGGTGTTTGAGGTGGACTGTAGGATGGTGAGAAAATGCCAGCCAAAATCCTAAAGCTTAGTGACTCTGTCAGGCCAGAACTGTTCGGATAATGTAGACGACGAAGGTGATGACGATGAGGATGAAGATGATGATGATGATGTTGATGAAGATGGTGATGATGACGCTGATGAAAATGCTGATGATGATGACGATGAAGGTGAAGATGATGATGAAGATGACAATGATGGTGATGGTGATGAAGATGATGATGCTGATGATGATGATGATGATGCTCTTTCTGACTGATGTCAACTGGAATAATAATAATAATAATAATAATAATAATAATAATAATAATAATAATAATAATAATATAATAGCATAATAATAGCGTAGTAGATGGAGAAGGACTTTACTTTGTTCATATACACTTAGAATTCTGTAATTTTTAAACTTCTTTCATCGAGTTTATGTTGAGCATTTCAGCTCGAAGCCTTCATCCATTTCATTGTCTTAGCACTGAGCGATATTGCATGTGTATTAAGACAGTAACGATGGCTACACATGACATGTACTGACAAAGGTTGACTTTGCATTATATTTTATATTTAATTTAATAATTACAGAGAGGCAATAAGACATCATGACTTTCGCGAGAATCCAAGAAAAGAGAAATGGCCATCGAAACGATTCCCTAATTAATATATTACTTTCACTATTAACTACATTTGCTAATGAGTCATTCCCCTCATTAACAATTTTGTTACTAAAATGAAATAATAAACCATTGCTGGAGTCTTGTAGAATTTTTTTTAAATTATGAACCCTATTATTACTGAAAATAACAGAAAAACTTATCTCCCTGTTTACAATCTTAAGTCCTTTAATTATTTTGAAAACCTCTATTAGGTTTTCTGGAACTGTCCGCCAAATATAACATCACAGGAACGTTTTGTTATCTTTATAGTCTGTAAGTTTGGGTGAATTTCTTAAATCTTATGATTTGAAAAGTTCAAAAATTAAGAAAATTCATTCAAGTGTTAAACCTCCAAATTTTTTTTTTTTTTTAAATGACACATTTCTGATCGGTAATTAAGAATAAAAGTAGTAAACAGTGATTTCGCATATTCGATGAGCCTACCAGGTTACTATAACAACCAGACATTTAAACCCGCATATCTTGCTTTGAAATCTGAACTGAAAGATTATCACATTGCGTTTTCCTTGAGTTGGTTTAAAATGACAGATTTGAATGTTCCTCAGAGCACCTGGAAAACAGTCCAGCAACTCTCTCGGATAAATAAGGATTCCCACGCCTGCGCTTATTCGGGGAGAAGAAAACGATGCGGTTGCTTCCAGAAGTTCACCTGTTTCGTTTGCAGGTGAAGTGCATCCACACCTCTCCGCGTTCGTCGATTTTAGCAAACGATTAACGACGTTAAAAGTTTCAGCGATGACACAAAGGTGCAACATTTCACAAAACCAGTGAACCGTAAACATTTGGTGACCGCTTTAGTTGGTTGGTTTTTTAAAAAAAATCGACATTTGTACCAACGTAAATAAAAGTGGATAAATTGTATTCCTGCTTTTTATTGAACGAGCTTTTTTGATATCCGAAGTTACAGTATTATTTGTTTTTTTTCTTGTTGGTAAATATGATTAAGTAATAGATAAGGTTTTTTTGTTTTACAGGTATTCACTTGTACAATTCAGTTATTTAAACTCGCAGTTTTTAAGTAGAAGTAAGTAATTGGATTCAGAGAGCTCGCTCTCTCTAGTCTCTCTCTCTCCCCCTCTCACTCTCATCTCACCCATCTCACCCACTCTCTCTCTCTCCCCCTCTCTCTCTCTCTCTCTCTCCCTCTCCTCACTCATCTACCCTCCTCTACCATCTCCCCATCTCACCATCTCTCTCTCTCTCTCTCTCTCTCTCTCTCTCTCTCTCTCTCATCACATTTTGGTTAAAAATTAATTTTTAAGGAGATGATTAAAAATAATTAATAAATAAACAAGAAATGCAGAATGGAAACACCCACGGATCGTAGAAGTGAGTGGTATGGCATGCACTATAAATCTCCTTCCGCAATACATTAGAATCGTTATAAAGGAGGCGTAAGTTGCATACTTATATAAAGTAAATGATAAACAAAACAAATAGATTTTCTACCGTAATATTTTTGTGTGCTGTCTGTAATTTTATTCTAAGAGATGTACAATTTTAAAAAAAAATCTTTCTAAAGCTTGACGTCGTCACAGACTGGCGTGACTGTGGATGGTCAGTAATACCTAGTACTTACAACTACAGAAGTCAACCGACCGTTTTCTCTTATACTAACTGTTATCAAAGCGCATCGACCTTTTTTTATTTGTAATTTTAATGTTTGACTGTTCTTCCTTCCCCCTCGAGCTTTGTCATTCCTCCAAAGTTTTGCCATTAATTTATCGCGTAGGTAGTTATCATGACATACGGATCACAAGCCTATAGTTGCTCTTAGACTGTATAACTGGCTTTTCCTATGGCACGAGTGGGACATAAACGGGACCAGAAGTGTAACAGCTTTAGAAGCCAACTAGGAACTTGCTATAGCGATACAAACACGAGCTGACTTGGGGAGGGGGAGGGAGGGAGGGAGAGAGAGAGAGAGAGATGGGTGATGGGTGAGATGAGTGAGGGAGAAGGGGAGAGAGAGAGAGGGTGAGATGAGTGAGGGAGAAGGGGAGAAAGAGAGAGATGGGTGAGATGAGTGAGGGAGAAGGGAGGAGAGAGAGAGAGAGATGGGTGAGATGAGTGAGGGAGAAGGGGAGAGAGAGAGAGATGGGTGAGATGAGAGAGATGGTTTATTTTTCGTTAAGCAAACACCGAGTCTATTGAAACCGACTTAATTTTCTTAATATCTAAAAACATTTCTTAGTAGTAACTTAATCGTCTCATTAGTTTCAAAACAATTTCAGCAAAAGAAAATTTTATATATATTTATGAACATGAACGGACGTTTCTAGAGTTCTCGTATGAAGAAGACCATTACAAAAGTTCTGAGTTATAATTATGGAGATTGCTTTACGGCTTTCTGATACTTTCTAATAGCACTACTCCTACTCTCAATAGTTGAAAGCACAAACTGGCAGCATCTGAAGAATCAGAGAGAATTTTAACAAATTAGTTTTAAAATCTATTTCTAATTCATGTTTGGTTATTTTAGAATTGTAAACAGACCTCGGATTCACGACAGGGACCTACAAAAAAGTAACATTAAAATCATATTATTAGTAGTACAATACAGCATTTTAAAGCTGTATAAACCATAGTTTCTTTAACAAAATAATTAATAATAATGTACAGTAATTGATAAATAATAGAAGTCGCCATCGTAAGAAATAGTAAATTTAAACGTTTCTAACTAATATAGTAAGCCATCTAGTAAAAAAAGTGCGTGTTTAGATTTTGGTTCTATCAGCAGAATCTGCAATATGTTTTGTTTTTCAGAGACCCAACACGAGCTTTAGATTCCAGAATGATGTAGCTGTATGTTTGGCGTTTATAGCTTTGGCATTTCTGACTTTACTTACCACATATTTCGTAGTTATTTATTATATTATTATTATTTTATTATATTATTATTATTATTATTATTATTATTATTATTTTATTATTATTATTATTATTATTATTATTATTATTATTATATTATATTATTATTTTTATTATTTTATTATTATTATTATTATATTATTATTATTATTATTATTATATTATTAGACTGCCAAATCTACAAAGGTCTCCAGAGGTAGGCTAACTTCGGATCTGTGCTGACTTAATGTGTGATATCCAAATACCCGTGAAGTTTAAAGTGTACACCTGTTTAGTCGATTGCTTCTCCTCGGAGAACTAACCGCTAAGCGAACATACTCTGTTGTTGTTGTTGTTTTTTGCCTTCTTACCTATGCCAGAGTATAGATTATTTAAAACAAAGCAAATCCACTGTTGTTGTTTCCATAATTTTTTTTCTGATTAACGTGTGTACTTTATGCGAGTAACTCTGAAAATGATAGCTGGCTTGTAAAAACCTTGAAGTGCAACGGAGCGTGACAGCCATCGATTTTCTATTGATTTGTTTTGCTCTACCTGCCTGAACACCAACCAGACATGACTTTGTTTTGATCGGAAGAAAAACTGCAAAACAAAGGGAGACTGCTTTTCCTTCTCTTTGTCTTTTGAAATATCTAATACGTAACGGTCACGGACTCTCTATATTGTAATGGATCACAGCCATTTTCAGGAGTTTTCATCAGGCGAGACGGCATTTGTAGCTACAACTGCTCCAAAATGACGTAAGGGGCCTTATTTACGGTCGTGACGCGGAGATGGCTGGTGGTTTGACAGGCCGCTTGTGTCGTGGAGCCCCCCGCGACGGATGGGCTTCGGTCGATCGAAGAAACGAGGCACTTGTTCGTCGTATCGTTATTGTCATCGCCATCATTATCGTCCTTTCTGTCTTCCAGGTGGCCCACTATGCAATGCACGGCGGCCTTACCTTTGTCAGGTTCTGGATCCAAGCTATCAGCGCGGTGGCGGTGTTTTCCCTGGAAGCTCTCCTCGCCTTGCATACTTCCAATATCTGCGCGATGCAGATGGACCACTCGCAGCAGCCGTCCTCGATTTAAATGAATAGTTTCTTTTTTTAAAATAAATAAATAAATAAATTAAAAGCGGAGACCGATCCACGTGTTCCGGTTTTGTTCGATGGTCGCTGGTATGGATTCGGGTCCCAACCGCGTGAGGACACACACACACACACACACACACAGCCACTTTACATGGAAAGTTCGCTGGCAAGGACGAGAAATTCTGTCGAACGAGGCGAGGCGGGGCTCGGGTAAAATGTCGCGCAACTTTACGGATCAGGGAGCGAGACCAGAAGGAAACTCCATGGTTTTGAATAAATGGTAGGATTTCGACAGAGGCGATGATAGGAATAAGAGAACTGATTTGAACAGTTTCGTGGGCTGGTCAAACAAAAGCAAAAGAAACGTAATACTTTCAGGTGTAAATATTCTAATCTTCGACAGGTGGGCATTAAAAAAAAAACGGTAGAAATTAGATTGTACTTGAATTCCTTAAAAGATAGAAGCATCCCGAGAAATAGTATTTTAGCTTTGCCGCATCGTACTATAAATAGTAAGAGGTACTCTTTTTTTGGAATTAGAGCATGCGAGCCAGGCATAGACATTTTGAAAACAGCTGACATTTTCCCTATAAGTAATCTTTGTGAAGAAGACTAAAGATACTTCGGCTGATTGGTTGGCCCTACATATGCATATTCCTTGTGAGACCATTAGATTATTTTAAATATTTTCTTGGAAGATGCTTATACATGGCAAAGTTTTTTTGGCACTAGCGGCGCATTGGACGGAGGAAAAATGATCAACTGGCCATTTGAAGAGCTACCACGGTTAACACAGGTTCAGCCTGTGTACCGTGATATTGTTACCAACTGGTACTTGTGCTTCAAGTGAAGTCGACTCGGAGTCCTGGATATCTGTTGTTGATATTCCGTCGATGTGACATTCTGTCCTTTTAGTGCGCGTTGAAGTTCATTAGCTATCACATTTCCACCAAACAAAGGTTGGATGTCCTTTGAGGCAGTGCATCTTCCTAACAGCGCCAGGTAACGAATGCTCTGGTGCTGCTACCTCGTGTTCTCTGCCACCACTGCAGCTGACTGGCAAATCTTTAGCGTAGGCTAACCTTCTATTCTTTGTTGTCTCATCATCATCACCATTATTTTATTATTATTATTATTATTTCTAAGCAGGTCGTCGTGCACCTACCTCGGTTGTCACGCCTGGCAGTGTAGTGTTTGGAAGTACCATTACCTCTCCAGAACGTTGGGGACCCCGAACTGACACACTAATCAAAGTTTTGGTGTTGAGATTCCGCTCCTGGTCGTCGTGTGGTTAACAGCCGATTTGTTTGTGGGATTTAACTTCTGTTTTCTGTGTGGATTTCTACCGTATCGCGACTGGCCACCGCCCCTAACTTTTGATTGCCGCGATGGTCTCTACGCACGACACCTTTATTGGTAGTTCTGAAATCATTTAAAAAAAAACAAACAGTGGAAATATATTTGAATTTAAATAAAGTCAATTGAAAAGCGACAGAATTTATTTTAAAAGTTAATTTTACACAAATTGAAGTCAATGCAATAATTCGGCATAGTAAATTTAAGGCACAAATGTTTCTCCAGACTGTAATTCGTTCGCTAATCGTCGAAGATGGGTTGTGGTAATGTACCTGCTGTTATAATCTGTAGTGATTTTAGATATCCGCTCATCTCCCTCAGGATATTTTCGAATTTTCTGTGGCGCGGGCTCTGACCGGCCACTAACTGCTGTATTATATACCATTCCCATGATGCTCTTTCTCGACGGCCATCTTTGACCTTCCGTGTTGCTGGGTGACTTCAGCCGGCATCCTTCGATGCGTAGTCTCTGCCTGGTCTTTGGTCCTTCCTGTCTTTGTCGAGGAACCCTGGTTGTATAATGACGGTGGGGGGGGAGGGGAGAGTTCGGGTTCAGCTGTTTTAATGAGTTGGAAGGGTCCTCCGTATGCTTGTTAAGTATAAAATACTGGATGGACTCCGCCATGTCTTTCTGCGGGTCGATACGTCCCGTCAGCAGACCAGGTCTTCTATTCCTTTGATGTAAGCGGCCTCCGCTGGGCTGTCAAAGAAAGCCGCGTTGACCGGGGGCCGCCACTGCCACCAATCAATCAAAAACGCTTTCACCTCTACCACCACCCCCACGGTTCATGGGTCTCGTGGTATTCCGGTATCGCGAGAGTTTCGGGATTAGCATCGGATTCATCTCATCGCTGCCTGCGAACTCGGGCGATACTTTTCAAACGCTCCGGAGAACTCTGGAGGCCACAAGGCAGCGAGCAGCAGCCTTGACGTGGCTCGCGAGTGTTCGACCAACCGTGACGATCTCGCCATGTCCCCCCCCCCCACCACCACCTCCCCGACACAGCTGCTCGCATAAATCCCGTGCTAATATTCAGGATTTAACAACAACAACAACAAAAATCCACCACCACCCCTACGCCATTGGGAGCGCGAATTTGAGAAAGAACGGCGAATTATAACCGCCAGTGACACCGGTGAGAGAACCCGTGATGCGCTCAGACTGAGCCATCGGGCACTGCCCGAGCGAGGGCCCACAGCTGCAAGAGATTCCCATATAAATTCTATTAAATGAATAATACTCCAATATACTCCAGATGCAGTCTGAGACAACTTATTTTTAAATTTTTTTTTGAAATTGACACCCCCTTATCTGGCGCTTTGTAGCCTCTGACATCAGCACTAAGGGGCCCAGTGAACAGTTATGCCCGAGGGCCTTCAGTCCGCCCCTGCGCTCAGATAACTACATTCGCCGATGATTCATTCCCCCGTACCAACAATTTTGTTACTAAGATGATAACCCCACAATATAAACCAATTTAAAGTAGATGCACACCCACCTTTTACCCTTCTTTTTCTTTTTTTTAATATTCGATTATTAAAATTTTTTTTTATTTTTTCTTTTAAAACAAGAGAGAGACTGAGGGTTTCCGAAAGTGGGGACGATATACGATACTTAGAACGATGCTGCTGCTGCTTTCGCTGGAGTTCTGTTATTGTTTCACTAACATCCCTAGGCAACTGCCAATGGTATCCCCTCCCTCCCTCACATGGCGAAGCGAACCGGAAAGTCACGATAACTGCCGGAATTGGATACACGGCGAACCGGTTTGGCTCGAACGAAGCTGTGCGAGAGGGAGGGAGATCCGCCAGTTCCCCCTCGCCTCTTTCTAGCGTGAAAAAACTGGCCACCGTAGCCCCTCTCCTCGACCCCATAGCGGCCGACATGTCCGACGACGACGACGACGGCGGTCCTCGTGGGTCCAAGGGCAACTACAGACTCTTCGCCGCCGTCGGTGACACTCGCAGCGTGGATGGAGCGGAGCGGAACGGCTACGAGATGAAGACCGCAACTCAGCCGGGGGAGGAGGGAGAAGGTTCATCATCCACGCTCCCTCGGGTTGACAGCGCCGACGTGCTGAACCTCACCCTGCACCAGGTAGGCGCCATTCGGATTTAAGAAGCCCAACCCCCCCCCCCGTCCTATTTCCTCGTCTTCCTTCTGATGTCAGTGCTCGTTCGAATCTGGGGGTCACGTGACTTCTTTTGTCCAATGAGGTATTTACAACAATTAAAAATAATAATAATAATAATAACAACAACCACAAGTTATAGAAGTTACACGAATTTACTTTCTAGAAAATAATAATAATAATAATAATAATAATAATGCACTTTATGCAGGTTTGATTTTAAACGAAACCCCAAATACAGAATATGCACAAGCTCAATGTACTTTGAAGTTTCTGTTGTCAGTGACATTTATCTGGTTAACTTCCTCCGTTTGTTTCTTTTTTTCATTCATTTATTTTAATCTTTTATTCCTCGTACACCAACTAATCGACATTAAAATGACATTACCGTCTGTCTGTCTGTCTGTCTGTTGCTGAGGTTTCCAGCTCGTAGACTGGAAGCCCAAGGGCTATTTTGATTCAGGCGAAGATAGAAAAGAACACGTTTTAGGATAAGTTAGTTTTCAGGTAGTAAATGGTAGAGGTGGTATGATACGGCCACACAGTCCGACCCTGGTCTGCATTTGGTTAGGTTTAACTCCCTACCCACGCACTGAAAGATTCGGGTCTTGGCTTCCTTTCTGCTGGAGAGAAGAGGGGAGTGTCAGAAAACCCCTGTTAGTGTTTCCGCATCAATGATACGCTGGTCCATCGATTCTCCTTGGAATATAGTTTAGTTAATGACGTCCACCGACAAGTATCGCATAGTACAGTAATGCAAGTTATTAAGATTTCCTTCATGTGAAACACCAGCACTCCCTGCTTCCAATAACATCAGCATCCCTGGTTTTGTGTTTGTTTTTCCAAGTGGTAATATATATATGGAATGACCAATCTGCCTCGCAAAATTCTTCAATATATCACGTTTAATTCTTTGTAAAAACTCATTGGAAAGATTGCTGAAAGAAAGAGGGCTTATCAAAGACCTGCCCATTCTGTGAATAACTATAGCATTACATAGCTAACATTAAAGATGAGGTATCTGAATAACGTCAAGCTAAGAGGATATTTCATCAAATTAAAATTAAAATATTTGCAAAAGCCATAAAAAATATCACATGTTAAAATTTCAACTTTTAACAGGACTTGCCTATTATTAAATGGTGTAATGTTCAGCCCCTTTCCTAAAATCAGTTTGTTTGGCTCATTAATGACACCAAGCCACATAGGAAACATTTTGTTAGCAGTCAAAATGGCTTTTTTAAAATAGTTAATTTTTCTTTGGCCAAATTATAGGTATGGACAGGCCATGTTTGCATTAGTGTGAGATCTCCAGGCACACAGTAAAGCTGGCTACTGTTAAGTAGTACAAAGAAACCTGTTCTTTATCTGCCAGAAAATGGAAGAATATTGATCAGTATGGCCTAATTGAACATAATACTAAAACAACTGCTTTTAGTGTAGAAGTACTATCTGTGGTGAAAATTGTAAACTAATAATATTTATGACCAACTGCATCAGCTACACAGAGGCTCTATCATGATGTTAAGTGGTCTGACCAACTTTTATAATGCCAGGACATCTTTTCATTATTCCAGGAAGCTTAAACTACATTTGCCATGTGAATGAAGTCTTGGTACTTATGTCTTTATCTGATTATTTAGGATGACCATATAAGGGGTAGAGCTGTCACAATCTCCAAACTGCAACACAGGACTACTTGCCATTCATGAGCTTCCAATCTATCTTCTAAAGAACTGCTCTTGGAGATCTGCCTGTTAGGAGAAATCCTTCCAGGTGACCTTGCAGAAATTGGATTTTACTGCAAGTGTAGAATGGAATTATCCAAGACAACATCCAAAACATTAAATACTCTTTACCTAGGCATGGCATCACAAATGTTGATGGTACATTTTACTTCTTACTTAGAACTCACATCCTCTTTCAATGTGACAAACACATTAAGCTACTAACTTAGACAATTAACCAACTGTAACTTGGGCATCTCATTCAGTCAAGTCAACTCTGCAAATAGTTTGTTCCGACAGATCCACTTAAAATGTCCTAGTTGTTTGTGTTTTAAAATAAGAGTTTTTCAATTTTAATACCGTGGAATTAAGAACTTACTTTTCCAATTCTATTAAAAGCACTTACTGTCTATGCATTCATTGCATTGTCTTAAATATGGGAGATGACCAATGCTACAGGGTTAAGTTGTTTTATCAAACATTAATTACTAAGGTCAAAGTATATGATGTCAGTTATAACTTATCTATACATCTAACTAAGAATTACTGGTTCTGTAATAACTAGCTATGAAGGTTAGATATTGGAAACACTGCTCTACACAAGTTCAACAAAATCTGATGACATCATCAGATAGGTAGAGAGCACCATACAAATTGTCTTTATTTGTCTGTCTTTATGCTTTCTATACCATGATCATTAGTTGCCAAGAACGGCTATCTTTGAAAATTCTGTATATTTAGCTTATAATTAGCTGTGTACATGGCTCAAACCAGAAGTAATTCTTAGAAGTATTTGCATACTTAAATTATACAAAAAGATTTGTAACAGTTGGTGGTAAATGTATTACCTATGACAATTGTCCTTGTATCAGATATTCTGATATACATTTGTGCATTTACAAACATGCAAAAATTTTGGTAAAAATGAATTTCTTTTTCTTTGAAAAGTCTTACTTTCAATTTGTTTGTTTGGTTTTGTTGAAATTTTGAAATACAAATCTTGGTATTAATTCTCAGAAGACAAAAAGGCCCTGTTTTTTTTTAAAATAACATTATATTGTAAGGAAATCAGAATAGATTCTTTAATTTCCTTCAGTTATTTGTTGAATTCAGATGCTAAGAATTTGCTGTCAGACCAAATGGGAGAACTGTTGTGATTTACAGTTCTCATATATGAAACAAAGAAATACAGATTTGAGATAATCGCTCTCTCAGACTGACTTTCTTTGTTCAGAAACCCTAATATTTGAAGGACATTATGTCTGACCTACGTAGATTTGTTCTCAACTATGTGGATTGGATTAAGTACCACCAGGGATACAGTTGGTACCTTTGGGGTTTTTACATGCACGAGGGAACTTTTTGAAGTAAAGAAATCTCCAGTGTTGCATTTACTGAGCATTCCTGAGACCATCTGTAATTCCCTGTTTGTGTTTGTTTTTTTCTTTTTTTCTTAGAATAGCCTGACACAATTTTAATTAAAGGTTTCTTAATAATTTCCTTGGGATGAGGATTTTTATTTTAAATACTTGATGAACATGTTTAATTTTGTTGGCCAAACTTTCAACTTTCAGAGTCACAAACTTTGAAAGGCTTTGAGAGAACAAGTGGTTATTTTAATAGCAGTGATTGCTACAGAAATATGAATATTTATCCCAGCGTGTGACAGTTTTTTTTTTTAAAAGTCTTGACGAGGTTTTGCAGTTTGCACGTCCGGACAGGAAAGTTGGTGCTAACTTCATGGACCATGGTAAATTGCATAGACGGCCTGATGGAATTAAGATGAGAGAGAGAGAAGTTAATATTGATTTATGTTTAAGTGTGATAATTGCTTCATTTCCTGTTGTGTAGTGTTCTAGAGATGGTGATCTGTCGAGTGCGGAGACGATAATTAACTATCTCAGAGAAAATGATCGTCTGGGCAAGCAGATCAACAAACACGATGAGAACAAGCTCACACCCCTGCACTACGCTGCACGGTATGGCCACACCAACATTATACGACTTTTAGTCGAAACTGGAGCAGGTACGTACACACACCTCTCTAATCTGCGTTGCCCTGGTGACTTTGTTTTGTTGTTGTTTTTGGGGGGGGTTTATTGAACAACAAGCTTTGCTGCTTTGAGAAACAGTGTTGTGGTATGCTAGCAACTAATGCAAGGAGCAGCCAGGCTTGCTGTCACCTCTAGTCAGGGATCATAATGCTGCCTTAGGAATAAAGTTACGCATGAAATCCCAAAGACACATTTACATTCACACACCACCAAAAAAAAAAAAAATTCCTTAGTTGGATGTGGCATATACTATACAAACATTTGAATACCAGACCCAGGGGGTTCCAATATGGATTATCAGCCAGTAGGTTGGATTAAAGTGTTGTGTTAGAAGGACTTCAAAAGTGATAGAGTTCTGATCTGTTCGAGGTGATAAAATTGTTTACAAGACTTAGGAAATTGGGTTGGGTTGTTCCAATTTTCAGAGAGGATTCAGATTCAAGTAGTTAGTTGAGAAGAAAGGTAGAAAGCTTTTTATGAAAGGAAACCTGACCTTGCTTTGTAAAATAAAATATGGAGGATGATAAATTCTTTATTTCTTGTTTGGTATATATATATATATATTTTTTTTTTTTTTTACCTGCATGATGTCCTGCAGATCACCTTTTTCTTTTCCTTATGCTTCGTTGATTTTTAAACGATGGTTGGGCAGCTGGTGGCCCAGTGGTAAACTATTGAAGTGCTATGGTTGAGAGCTCAAGTTTGATCAGTTTGGTTTGGCACAACCTCCTGAGCATTTGTTACTTCTCGCTCTTCTTCATCAGCCAGCCACACAGGTGTCCCCTCTGCACTTGACTGGGGAGAGGGGAGTTGTTGTTTACTTTTTTGGTACACATTCAGGTTCTGCAAGTAACTCTCCACCTGCTTGCAGCTTGACCGCTGTTCATCTCGGTAACACCCATCAACATCATCAAGTTGACAGTGAAATGGTTGTCAACCAGTCCGGAAACTCCATCGCTTGCAAATCTGCGAACCGAGCCTTGAATTCAGTGATCAGTGAGGCAACATGATCACATATTAATGTCAAAACACCGTCACTAATCAGACAGTGCAGCAAATGGCTGAAACTGGTGAAATCCTTCCTGCCCAGATCTCCTCGCCACAGCTCTAACATGGACACAAAGCCAAAAATCTTGCACTTGGACTCAATGATGGTCTTTTTAGCGCCTTGAAGATTGCAGGTCAAAGTATTCAGTTTGTCAAAAATGTCCGTGAGATAACGAGTCATAACCATCGCATCTTCACCGCGCAATGGTTCAATAATTTCGAGATCCCCGCAAAGCTCTAAAATGGCGTCATAAAGATCGACAAATCGCTCCAGGCATGGTGGTCCTTTTGAAAGCCAGGGTACTTGAGTGTGGGAAAGCAACCTTACAAACTGCTCCACTGCATCTTTGCAGAACGCTTTGAAAAGTCTTTCTGTTTTCAGGTTGGCTTTAATGTGTTTGATTACTTTGATGATCGCCGTAATAATCACGCTGAGCTCAGGGGAGAGACTTTTGGCGATGAGATGTTCACGATGTATGACGCAGTGCCACGGAGATCAAAGCAGGGTTGTCTCCCTTCAGTAACTGGAGGAATCCATTCCTCTTCCCCATCATCGACGGTTTCTCCATCAGCAGCACATGAGACTATGTTAGCAATGGGAATGTCATGGTCATTAAAAAACTTCATGAACAGCTGGTATATGTCCTGTGCAGTCGTAGTTGTCTCAAATGACTGACAGAACAGCATCTCTTCGCTGAAATCAGCTGCCTCTATGTAACGAACGTAGGCGAGAAGAATACTCTGACTGTCCCTCACCGTTGACTCGTCAAACTGAACAGTAAATGGCCTCTGTCGAAGTTTACAAATGAGTTGATCCACCACATTTGAGGCCATCTCATCGATTCTGCACTGGACGGTATTATTGCTAAGAGGTATAATCGACACAGGATCATCCAATCTTTGTATTACAGTTGTGTGAGCATTTCCACACTTAGCGATGAGAAGTGATATTTCATAGCTAGCGACCTGTCCTGCATTTTGCATGGATGTCTGTGACTTAAACATCAAGAGTATGGTCTTCTGAGCTTGCATCTTGTTCTCATGATCGGCCTTTAGATCCTGGAAATATGACGGGTCTTTATCAGCGTGCTCCCTGTGTTTGGATTGCTAATGTACCTCCAGTTTTGCCCATTTATGTAATCATTGCATAAAGTTTGAACAAAATAAACACAACGGCAGTCTCTCATCAGGTGCAAAGGCAATAAAGCCACACTTCAGATATTCAACTGAGTACTTACGTACACTCTTCTTAGCTGAGCTGGCCATAATATAGGTATACCACTTAGTTCGCTCGTGTGCATCCATACTGTCCCATGAAGTCCCTATCCAGCTTTTCTAGCCTCCATTCCCAGTGATGCCAGCCAATTGGAGTGTGGCCCAACCACACCAGTCTCACCATGTAACAGTCCAAGATCCGGCTCCTGGCCTTTTGCCACCAGGCCCATTGTTCAGAGTGATGGGATGAGGCGTATTGAACAGCATTTTTGGTGGGCATGCATCTCCACCTTTACAGAAGCAGGCAACACTCTCGCATCTGTAATAACAACAACAATAATAATAATAATACCCGATATACCTCTTCAAGCAACATAAGCATTGCATTTTTATACCTTTGTCCCTCACTTCACCCTCAAAGAGAGGCACGAACCCATTAAATTTTGTTCACCCCTATTTTACCCCCCAAGTGCTGTGAACTCCTTGGAATTTGCAATTCACCCCTGGGGGTCTACTTGGAGCCCGGTTGGGAAACACTGCTCTATACCTTTCTCTTCCAGCTCTTTGCTGTGGAGATCAGGACAGGAGGTTGGCACGATAGAGTTTTGTTTCCACCAGGATATTAAGATTGTCCTTCAAGAACCTTTATGAACATATTGACTTGCTCCAAAATGTGTTTTACACATATTCACTTATCTAGCTGTTGTCCTTGCTGTGAAAAGAATCAGCTTTGGAACAGAACGACATGATTGTTATCTTTTTTTGCCACCAGAAGGCAGTAGTGATATCAAGACAGCATTCATAGTCCAGCACTGCTCCCAGCTATTTTTATTTTAAAGAACAGGTTCACATTTTTTAGCTTCAGAGAAGAATGCCTTTGAATTGAAAGCATTGTTGTTTTCAAGACTCAGCTTTGGATAAGGCCCTTACAAAATGCAGGGGTAGCCTAGTTCAGTTTTCAGTCACTGGAATGTTATTCATGTTTCTAGCTTTAGTACATCCACAGATTTTATTGTTGTTGTTGTTTTTTGTTTTCTTTGAAAATGATCTGTTTACTGAGTTGGGGAAAGCTGGCAACTTTCTAAAACTTTTAACACATCACATGTTTCTTGATGGATTCCTTTTATCAGAAATTTCTATATTGTATGCCAGCAAAATTTAACTGCCACCTTTCCAAAAATACAGGTGAGTTTTATATACACGGCCAAAATAAAAGATATTTCATGTTTGAGACAATATGACAAGGAAAGTGTTAAAGAATAGCTTTATGGAGACTTCAAGATTGCATTAGCTTGCTTCATTTGCTAAAGTAAAAGTGTGCTACTTTGTGTAAAATCATAAATACATGATGGGAATAAATACTAATGTAGGTCATGCAGTATTTACCTGTCTGTATACCATCAGGGTGCTGCCAGTATCATTCAAATCTGTATTACTTAGCATAGGTGGAGCTACTGTGACACAGTTAAATCTTTCTTAATATAACTCAGTGTAATAACAAAACAGTGCCACTCCAGTCTTTAGTGTGTTGCATTACAGGTTTTTTGACTAAATATATGGTCGATTGAGCATAAAGATTAACTATTACTTTTAGCCTGGGATTCATTTTCATGAAAGGTGGTGTAAGTGAGGTAAAATCTAGTGTTACACAGAGGATTAAAATAGATTAATATTGCCAAGGAGGGCATTTGTGTATCACATCCTGTTTTGTAACTCTAAATTGTTGCTAGGCTGATTTTTTATGCTTTAACGATTGACTACAAAGTACTGCATATATTATAGAGAATAAAATGTCAGAAGGGCAGGAAGGTTTTAAAATTTGTAGGTCACCTGAGTATGGTTGACTTTCATTGTTATCATTTCTGTTTTCACTACTTGGTTTTGGTAGAACATTCCAGGCTGGCGCTAGTTTTTAAATTTCCAACCACTATTGGTGTACCTGTACCACTAGTTCTAAAGAACCTACTATAGTTTTGTATTCCTGCCCTGAAAAGATTGAAGTTGGAGTGCTTTTTGGTGTCTCACACACACACACATGCCCGCACTTTCTTTGCTTGGCTCTAGCGTGTTCCAGGTCGCTGCCCATGTTGATGATCAGGTGAAGTAGGGGATTAGCAACAGCGGCCACTTACTTGGTGGTCCACACAACATTTCAGAGTTTATTACTCTCGATGGTTCTCCAAAGACGGAACTGTTCTGTCGGATTAACGTTTTTTTAAAGAGCGTCTCGGTTCAGTTGTCTCAGGAACAAGTGCTGTTTGCCTTGGGTCTGTTGTTTTCTGGACACTGTCTGAGATAGCGCTCAAAGGCTCCAGCCACTTCTTGTTAGGGACTGTCTCATAAATGACTATTCCTATACTATGAGCGCTTGGGCCATTTAGAAGGGAATAACCAGTAATGTAGTCTGCTACCCTGATAACCCTTTCACTTATTTGTCGATTAAAATTTTTTTTTCCCAAGTCAAGGCGTGTATTGTTTTCAGATTCATTTACGCATATATTCTTAATTTTTGGGGGGTCGGCATATGCTTCCATGCTGTGGAGCTCAATACCAGTGGTGGGTAGCTTCAGCAAAGTTTCTGCCAATGCAAATTTTAAAGAAATAAATGACTAAATAAACTGCTACCTGATATTTACAAAGACCTCTATTTAATGATTGTTTCAACAAGTTTACTGGTTGTTTTTTTGTTTTATAATTTGTTGTTCTTCTGTAATGATGAGAGTTGCTTAGTTCTTTCAAACCCCCACACACCACAGCTGTTTACGTATTTATAGCTCCATCAAAACAACTGTCAGTATTTAATGTTATCGTACTCAAAAGACGTATGGCGGCATAGCGTTTACATTAAAAATGCCAGATTATCGATTTGAAATATTTTGACTAAAGGAAAAAGAAGAGAAACTTTGTATGATTCCCTTTCCTATTTTAACTAATAACCAATGGATGGTTTGGAAACTCTTTGTATTTTCTTCTTTTTTTGTTGTTGTTGTTGTTTTACTGTCATCTCTAAATTGTAACTATAGAAGCAAACACAGACAAAAACTAAAAAGAAGGGATTATTAAGAGAAAAAAAATTTGATGATGATAATAATGAAAATGACAGCCAAAATAGATTTTACCTGAAAGATCTCTATACATGTTTGCTATTTAAGACAAGTACAGGCATGGTGGCCAGAAGTTTCGCGTTATTCTAGAATTTTCTAATCTTGCTTCAAAAAGTGGAACTAAACTTGCTTAATTTGTATAATAATGTCACGTTAACCTATTGAAGTGTGAACCATTTTGTAGCTTTCTGTGAAATCTAATGTGCGGATGACAGGATTTCTGAGACGAGTTTGTAAATCTCTTGATCAGCAAAGGTTGTGGGCCGCTGTTTTGAAGGTGGATTTTCTGGGGCGATGAAAAGCTTTCAGCCTTTGGGCTTAGTCACAAAATAATGAACAAGATAGAAATGTTTGGCTTATTTTTTTTTTCCCATTGATGTGAATATGAAACAGTTTTGTTCTTTTTACTTTGGGGGGGGGAGCTGTAATCTATGGGAATAAATTATCATTTCCATTTCATATAGAAGTTAAGCAAGATTTCCCACAATGCAACGAAACTAGTACACGGCTATCCTGATCACTGGTATTTAAATAATTTGTTTCGTGTTTGATTGCTTTTCTTAGAAAAAATTTCTATGACCATCCTAGGGGCCTTATGTAATAGGCTGATGCTGAGGTTCAATTTAGCTGTTTGTACCTTCATCTTGGAAGAGACACCTCTCTAGATCTGTCTCTCTCATTATTGGCAATGCTTTTTTGTTGTTTTTTTTAAGCCAGAGTTGTTTAGTGCTCGTAACATGAAATGTGAGATGGTTTTCCTTTCCTAGTTTGTCCCTTTTGTTTCAGATGTTAACAAGAAAGGGGAAGATGGCGCTGCGCCATTACATTATGCAGCAAAGGCCAAACGAGAGAGGCAGAGAAAATTACGTTCCAATGAAAACACACCATCAGAGGAAACTACTGTGAGTAAGTCTGTCATTATTGTAGTGCGTTGTCTCCCAAAATTTTTAAAATCCTATTCTTGGACTGGAATATTATACATTTTATTATTGTGCACGGATGTGTGCCAGAGATGCATTGAGCTTTGGTATTGTGATGTGGTGTAATTGGCATGCAAGCTAATTAGGCCCTATGTTAAGTTTATGGACTCTGTAGTGACTAAACCAACCAAGTGTTTAGCCAGTTGTCCTTTTGGTGGAAGATACAGTCAGAGTTTCGAAACATTTTGGTGATCTTCCTGTCAACTTTTCCAAACTCTTCTCTTACATGGTAATCAATTATTAGCATCCAGGTTCAGCATTTTTATAGAAACAGAAAAATCTGGCTTAATTTGCTCTGTTAAAAAACAACAAAAAACTATATAAATAATAATTTATCTATATGGATGGATTGGGACTCTTTTGTTAAGGATGTGTCAGGGAGATCGCAGACTACTCTTGTGTGTCGTAGTTCTGCAGAATGCTCTGTTGTATGATCTTTATCTAGGTTCTAACATTGCTACTTTTTTTTTTACTAAGTATATCAAAAGTGGTTAAAGAAGTCTTGAATTAGGAGTATTTAGTTAAATATTTTCTTACACGCATTTATAAGTTGTGATAGTAATTACTGCAATGAAATTGAATCATACAAAGTAGTGATACATGTTTAAATCCAGTGGACTTTAACTTCCTAAAACCAGCCAAAGAGGAGATAACTTATAGAGCCTTTAACTTAGCTCCGTGTAATCTTTAATTTTCAAACCACTCATCGAGGAAATGTATAATAAAAAAGGGGGAGTTTTAAATTTTAGAAAAGAAAAAAATGTTGGTACATTAAAAGCATATAATAGAAGTGAGCTTTTCTATAAATACTTTTGTTCCGGGTTTGTCGTTTAATTGCTCTGTTGGCCAGCTGAACCGAACTGACCATTCTCCTGCTTCTCTGGTTTCAAACCTCAGAATCACCCCATGAAATCACATTAACTCTCTCGGTAGCACATTTCTGATTTTAAACAGAATACTGTACCAGACAAAAGATTTAGGCAGAAATATAGATAGCATCTGTGATTATCCAGTTATTTTACATACATATAATTTGTGAATGTGAAAGAATATTCTTTTACATTTTTTTTCCAATTAAGTTTTATTGGAACTGCTTTCGTTCACAGAGTAGTGGAGATGAATCCTAAATTTTTGAGCCAGTACGGGGGCTATATATATATTTTTTTTTTTGAACAGAATTAGGCACTATTTCATATTTGACTGCTATAAAAGCTTTGTAGCAGTGTTGAATCTATACGGGATTTGATATCGCAAACCTTTAACGATGCATTTATTTCGTAAACTTTGCACAGTCGCTTGAAGATGTTGGTCGTCTGCACATGAACAGTTAGAGATTAATAAGAAAAAAAAACAAGCTCCGGGCCTCAGTTGTTTTTCTTTCCTTCTTGCAGACAACTCCAGGAGATGGTTTTGAGAACCAGGAAGAAAGTGCGGTACACCACCTCGTGAAGAGTGGAGCACTGATCACCATTCAAGATCAGTATGGATCGACACCACTCCACTATGCGGCCATGAGGGGGAATGAGGTGGCGGCACGCGAACTGCTCAGTTTCACAGACCAGGTTGAAGTAGAGGTGAGCGTTTGATCCCCAGATCTGTGGACCTCAGGTCGGTGTTCTGACCATTCTGCTTTGGGCCACCACAGCGCTCATGAATCAAGGAAACTAACTACAGCTATAAGTCTGCAGAATTTTTGGCTAAAACGCCTACTAAAAGAAAACAGTGGGTGCTAATTTGTTCAAAAGTGAACAAAGACGTAGTTTGAAATATCGTATTTATTTACTGTTTTGTATTTATTTTTTTTTATGTCTGTTTCGAAAGACCTCTTTTCTGCTGAGGAAACCAGTCAAATGGAAACATCCAACACTCTGATTGGTCACTTTTCTCTCCATAGACCAATCAAAAACCTTATCTGAATCATGCTCTTGTTTATCGATCATCACATTGAATCTCTCAAAAAAGGAAGATGACGGCTCTGAAGAAAAGACGGAAAAGAAAAAAAACTACAGCCAACAACAGGTAATTAACAATTTTTAATGTTTTAAAAAGTAATTATTCTCCCTTTTTTTAAATCTTTTTTTAAAAATTATACCCTCTGTAAATCACTGGAAAAATTGGGAGAAGTAACACACTAACAAAAACTTGACTCTGAAAATGATATACAAGTTATGCATTTATTTGGAATACACCAGCCCTAAGTGAGAGATATCTTAATGGAACATTATGCCCTTATACTTTTATAGAGGATATATGCAACAGGTCTTGAGCATATATTTGATGTTTCCACATCATCATCAGCCATTAACAAATAAGCAGAAACTTAAGTATGGCATAGTTGACTATTGATTAGTATATATGTGTGTGTGTGTGTGTATACTATTTATTACATACATTATTAAATTATGTTATATTTTTATCATGTTGTCTTCTGTTCATTTTGTAAATAGAATTACATATAATAAAATAGTTTTCAGTTACCCGGTAGAGTTTATATTGTACTTTTTAAATATATAACTGTGCGTTTTTATACTCCTCCATGTTACAAATATATTCGAGCATAGATGTTATACATAAACTCAACTGCATCATCAAGAATTGTTAGTTCTACATTTACTTGTTTGTGTTGTATCTATTTGCTGCAATAAGCTTTGCATTATAAGTATTTACCTTTTCTTACTCATTTTTTTTTTGTTTTTATTAGGCTTAATCACAAAGCAAACTGGACAAACTGGGCATGATAACCTTACAATAAAAGAGGTGTTGGATTTCTTCCAACAAAGTCGTCTTTGGATGAAGCATCAGGGGCTGACACCACCCTCCCATTCGATTCGAGATGAAGATGTCATTTTGTTGGATTAAAACTGCAGAGAAGCTCAGAGAGATCACTTACCCCAGACTTGCCTCAGACCACGTTCAATACATCACAAATCCGCACGTTTCAACCAAGGGACATTTTCAATCTATCCGATGCTCCTTTGACTGACTGGGATAAGAAATACGCAGCAAGATCTGCTCCACCAAGCGTAAACTCGCCGTCAAAGAATATGAAGATAGAAGGAAGCAAAGTGAATTCTATAAGTGCTACTGCCAAAGAAAATGTTTTCAGCAAGTATCATTGGATGGCTTGCAGCCTCTTCTACACAAGGAGAAGCAACTGATGGCAAACACAGAAAGGGAGATAAATTTATAAGTTATGAACTGCAAAGGTACCCATCAAAGTTTCCAGAAAGAAGCTACTGCTGATTAACACATTTTGTCATAGGCAAAATTGAAGAGCTTTATTTCAACAGTAAACTAGCCAGAGGCTTGGATTTACAGTATAGAACTCTGATGTTTTGTGGCAGATACAATATTTTATTAAGGTGCTCTACCGTGATGACCACAAGCTATACACCGACTTAGAAAACAAGGGCATGTTTGCTGGGATGTTCCACCTTTTCACTCAATCAGGTGAAATTGCACTAGAAAAACACTTTAAAAGACTGCAAGAAACTGTTCCTATGTTTGTAAGTCAATGCAAAATTAATTCATGGATTACATAAAAGTGGTCATCCATTCTCACATAGTTCAGGAGTTTAGAAAACAAAATATCAGACCTCTCTACCCCATAGACGCAAATAAGTTGATATGTTCACTACATCGAGATTGGGACACCAAAACAACGACTTCCTGCTTTCTCGTGGCTTGAGAGCATCCCTGGAGAAACAATGTCTATGCTAAATGATGTTGGGGCTGAATGTAAAGGATTGTAGGTTTCTAGAACTATGATGATGCTGGCAATATGGCTGGCAAAAAGCAGAGTTTAGAAGCCAGATTATGACCTAAACCTGGTCTTTTTTTGTAGGATTACTACATTACAGTACCTGATGGAAACTTGTGATTCTAGACTTTCAAGTATCCCAAGGGCATACATGCCTTGGAGCAATACATTGAAGAGTTGATGAATAAACAAAACCCCAACCAGATTACTTCCCAAAGTGTCAGGCAAGATGGTTGGACAAGCACACTTCTTTAGAAGACCTGCCCAACATGTATGAGCCACTATTGCAAACATGCAAGGCGTACAGTATGTCAGCAGCCAAGAGGTTGCATGAAAAACCCTAGCTTCAAGTGACTTCTTTTGAGCTCTTTTAAATGACAAGATATCTCCTGGGGTTTACCAGGGAATTTACATGGATATTTTACAGCATCCAACTATTGATGTGTTCGAAGCCAAGACAGAAGTGGAGTTTGTGAAGGAGACACTTCAGACTTAGAGAAAAGAGTGGCAGAGATATAGGACATGAAGAACAAAGCTTCTTTTTCTGGCAAGGCATTTCAGAAATCTCCATTCATCAGACATTGAAGAATGGTGTGGAGAGTGAATCAGCTGAAATCCACTACCAGTAGTCAGTGTGGTTTTGGAGATGCTTGACTGCATGGTCCAGGAAATGAATGACAGGTTTGGTGAAATAACCGAAACTGCTCTGTTGGGGTTTTGCTTTTTACCATCAAATGTTAACCACCTTACACCAGAAATTGAGCAGCAATTCCTAGATTTCCATCACAAAAGCACAGGAATTGCTTGGAAGACTGTGGAGATTCATGACTAACAGAGCAGCTACATGCTACAACTTGAGTCCTGGTAAATTTTCAAACAAATCACAATGTAATTAATCATCAACTAGGTTGCAACGCCCAACAAATCAAAACTTCCATATAATAATCAGGTAATGTTGCTGGCTTCAACTAGTAGTGCCATCCCAGAAGTTTATAATGGCAGCTTGACAAATCAAAGGTCTGAAAAACGGACTTAGTTCACTTTCACTTTTGTTTGTTCATAGATGCAGAGCAATACTGATAAGATAAAATGTTTGGGATCAGACAAATCTTTTTATCTTAACCAGGAGTAATATGAAAGATGACAGGAAAGAGAGGGAGCGACAGAGATGGACAGACAGACAAAGTCAATTACCAATACTAATTAGAACATTGTATTTCATGAGTATACAGATAAGTTTCAATAAAATATCACATTTATTTTCTTAAACTTGAGCCTTGAAAAAAATTGAGAATTGTTTTTTGCTTACAAGCAGCATCTCCACCATCTTGGCTTTTCAGTGTTTCCTTACTTCAGATGCTATAGGGGGTGCAAGTTGAGGCAGATCAAGAACATCTGGTACCAGCTCTGCCTCAAAGGCAGTGCCAGATAAGGAATCTCCCACTAAAAAAAGTAATGCAGTCTTTGGATTTTGTACTTCCAGAGAATTGGTTTCTTTTTGATGTCAGCATTTTTGCTGGGCAAGCACTTTATAGAACAGCCCCCAGTGTCGTCTGCTCTGAAATAATCCTGTAACAGGAGATCTTGATGCACCATGTGTGACTTGTACAAGCACATGTGCAGTCAGTATAACTGATGTGGAGAAAGACGGAGATATTACAGTGTTCAAAGGCAGCATGATGGTGTACACGTCCAGTAGGTGCCACATTGGTGATGAAAGTATTGTTGTTAGGCCATTCCGAGACATCGGTTATTCGTGTTTATCAGCAATGGCAAAAGGTGGAAAAGGGGTCTGCTGAGAGAAGGAACTGAGGCTGCAAACACATAGAAACAGAAATAAGAGGGGTTAGGCAGGATGCTAAAACCCAAACATCATCAAACAATAGAACAACTGGCACAGACATTTAGTGCAAAGTACTCCACACCTGTGTCTATCTGTACCTTACAAAGACCATTGTAACAGACAGACTATAGCACTATGAGACTATTGTGTAAAGCACTGATCACACTTAATAACAAGGAGAGATGCCTTGTGTGGTATAAGGAGGACTGGAAAAGTGATGTGGGCTGATGAGTCACATCAGACTGGAGAATACAGATATGGAGAAAAACCTTACAAATTATTCAACCCATCTTGTAAGGTCTCAACTGTCCAGGCTTCTGGAGACAGAGTCATGGTTTGGGGCATGTTTTGCTGGTATACTCTGGGCCCCTTGGTCTCTTAAGAAGACAGAAAAACACCAACGCTTACCTTCAGCATTTTCAATCAGGTGTATCCAACAATACTTCATATGCACTCTGATGGGGATGGTTATTTACAAAATGACATTCCTCCCATCCACCATGTCCACATGGCACATTCATGGCTTGAGGAGCATGTCTGAGATTTCAACCGTCTTCTGCGGCCAACACAATTCCAATCCAATTGAGCATCTGTGGGATGAAGTTGAAAGACACGTGCAATCACAATCCTCTGCTACTTCACTCCATGCATTGCCTACTATATCAATGATTCAGTGAGGAAATATTCCTAGGACACTTTCTGTCACTTTGTGGATTCTATGCTACATTGTATCATTGGTGTTATTTAGGCAAAGGGTGTCCACTAATTACTAATATGTATAGGTCTTAATAAATTGGTCAGCCAGTGTAAGTGATTTTGTGTGGGCCTATATATATATATATGTAAATATATGTTGGAGGATGGTATCTATGTCTGTATTTGCAGTAGACATTTTTTAATGTAAGATATTCCATTATCTTCAGAAAATGGACAAAACCAATATGACAGCATTGCACGTGGCTGCCACCTACAGCCAGATTGAGATCGTACAGTTACTGATCAATGCCAATGCTCAACTCCGTTGCAAGGATGACGAGGATGGCACACCACTGCACTCTGCTTGTACAAAAGGCAGCCTAAAGATTGTTGAGATGCTGTTTGAGGCTGCAGCCAAAGAGAATGAGTGGGTGACCATACGTGATGTAAGTAGGAACCATTAATCTTAATTGCTTTTTATGTTGCCCAGAGTAAATGCAGTAACTAATTTCTGGGTGTGGATAACCTGCTTTTTTGTTTTATTTTAAATATCTTTTATGTTAGATTGCAAGAACAATTTTATAATGTTGCGGTATCTTGATGAGCTCTGACAGTAATGAAGAGCTTATCCTGCCGAACAAAGTGAAAGCATGAAAAAGTATTAAGAATAAGATGTAATGAGGGACAAGGAGTTTACAAATTATATACAGATATTGCCCCAAAATTGGGCTCCTAGTGTGTTTTGGAAATCATTTAAAGATTCATCTTCAACATTTAAAGTGGGCAGTTCATTCTTTGAATCTGCTCCACGTTGGTTAAAAATATTTACTGTTTAATATTGGATTATTATCTGACTTTATGTTATTAATAAAACAGGGATTGTACTCTTTAAGAAGTTGCATGTGATGATAGAAACTTTACCTTTTAGTTATCTTCAATGAGAATCATAAGCAAACTAAAGGCCATATTGCATATTTGCATGATATTTACTAACTTTCATATTTAATGTCGTGTAAACATGGTTCATTATTGATCTTTTATGGCAGTCATTGAAGATCGCTTTTCCTCCATTGTTATCTGTCTGCATGGGAACAAGTTTAAAAGTAAATGCTTCATATTTTCCTAACTTGTGTGTATACATACAGCTCAAGTAACAAAGAAAATATTACACCCAACAGTAAGTTAGATTTTATTTTTAATCTAGAATGTTTTTTTTTGGTACGATCTGAAACTTCAATGAAGAGGCAGTTTAATGCCGATCACTTGGTCAGATGACCATAGCTGAATATGAAATGCGAAATCTCCCTTTAAGAGTGAAACTAACTAATCTATGTTACTCAGCGTAGTATAATGTCTCCATTCAAACTAATTAGCCTCATACATCAAATTTTAAGAAGCATCAGCCTTTTTTCCTTATTACATTATAATATGAGAAAATGACTCTATTGCCTGATATAAATATTATTAAGTTTCTTTCTAGCGACACAACACTAGGGAAGTATGAAGTAATATTACACGATACAGATATCAACTTTCATTTTAGCTTAACAAGAATAGGGGGCTACCAAGAACTACTATCTATTACAAATGTCAACCTTTCTGGCTAATAATAATACAGGACTATGAAGTGCTATAACCTAATACAAATGTCAACTTTGACTTCTGTTCTGGTTGCACAAGAATAGGGGACTATGATACACTATTACCTGATACAGTTTTTGTTCTCTAACAAGAATAGGGGACTACAAAGCATTATTTTCTGATATCATTATATGGCCAAAGAAGAAATGCTATGTTTTGCTATTCAAATTAACAATCAATCTTATGAGAAGACGGAAATTAAGGTATAAGGTTTTTTTCCTAGTAAAGGTAGGTGCCATCGACCAGTGAGAAAAACACTGAAAGTCGCTGGTTTCATATCTAGACAATGCAAGGAAGCATCAGAATGCCTGAGTGAAAATATCAAAGGAGCATCAAGGTGGTTGGGGTTTAGAAGTTTTACATGGAGTGGAGAGCACCTCACTAAGCAGTAGGGGACTGATCACCCCTCTCTGATTGGCCCACTATCTCCTGAGTTCTGTGAATGATGGGCCAAAATCTGTTGAAGGTTAGCACACAGCTTAGGAGACCATGAAAAGAACCTGAATGTATTTATCTGAAAGGCTGCAACATATCCTTTATGTAGAATTTCAAAACTCCTCTTTTTTTTTGCCCAAAGTTATTTTTCTGCAGTAAACATTAAAAGTTTTTAATAAGAGAAATAAGAAACCTTTCAAATGGGAATGAAATAAGGATAAATAAACAGAAATTTAAACCTGATAAATCAGACATTTCTTACGTATATATATATACAGTGCTGGACAAAAGAGTTTGGACACTTGCTGTGAAATTGATATTTGAGCTCCCTCGTTTTAAAAAACGCATTTAAATACCCATCACATTGTTTATTATATGCACAACACATGCCTTTACAATGTATAAAAGCAACACATGCTATATGTTTACATATTCTCTGGAAAAAATATTTGAATCGGCAATGTCTGATTTGTACTGCGACAAAAGAGTTGGGGCAGTGAGCAGAACCATAAATATTTTTCAACATTCCAAATTACAATCAAAGAAATGCATGGAAATGATCAATTGACTAGTAGTGGGTGCACATCTGTGATTTTTGATCAATTCTTGACAACGACGGGGCATGGATTCAACCAAACAAAGGTAGTCGGAATTGGTCATTTCCTGCCAGCTTTTCTCGACAGCCTGCCAGAACTGGTCTTGGTTGAAATTCTTGTGTTTGGCCACCTTCGCCTTCAGCTGCTTCCAGGCATTTTCGATTGGGTTGAGATCCGGACTTTGGGACAGCCAGCACATGACATCCATTCCTAGTCGGGTGGTGAGGGAAGTGACAACTGGCAGTGTGGATCAGGGGCATTGTCATGCTGGAAGATGGCAGTGACTGGCTTGTTCTCGTCAATGTAGTTGATGACGACATCCCTCAGTAAATTGCAGTAGGTCTGGGTGGCTGCCCCTGATCAACTTGAAAGGGCCTGGTCCCGCTGTGTTCATACACCACCAGACCATCAACAATCTTCCTCTGGCCTGTACTGTCGGTCAGGTGCACTTTATATTGTATTTTTCGCCATGGTAACGTCAAACATATACTTGGCCAACACTGTGAATGCGCATGATGATCGTTTCGTCAGAAAAAAGAACTCTAGCCCATTGAATTTTGGTCCAGTTTTTGTGCACTTTAGCCCATTCTATGCGGATGCGCCTGATCTTGTTGCTGATCAATGGTTTTTTCTGAGCGATTCACCCAAAGAGATTCCCCTTGCATAGACAACATTGAATAGAGTGACTGGAGACATTCACTCCACTCAGGGAGGCTCGAATGGTCGTCAATGTCAGCAAACGATTGGCCCTGGATTTGCGACAAATGAGTTGATCCATTTTGTTGTCACATTTTCGCAGTCTTCCGATTTGCATTTTTGGTTTCGTGTTTCCGATCTCCTTGTACTGCTTCAGAATGCGGTTTACAGCGCTTTTTGGGCAAATGACTCGATCGGCTATCTCCAGACAAGACAGATTTTCTTGGTGGTGCTCAACTATCAAGTCTCTGATTTCAGATGACGTTGTCTTGCCAGGCATGGTGCAAAAATGATCTTAAATGGTTTTAGATGATGTGATTCTATTCATTTGATCCTTTAAAAATTAATATATTGATGGGAATGAATGTATGCACAGATTTTGTTCACTGTCCCAACTCTTTTGTCGCAGTACAAATTTGACTATGCTAATTCAAATATTTTATCCAGACAATAGATACACATATGACATTTGTTGTTTTTACACATTATAAAGGCATGTTTTATACAACTTATGGACAATAGGATGGCTATCTGTATGCAAATGTAAAAACAAGAGAACTCAAATATCAATTTCACAGCAAGTGTCCCAACTCTTTTGTCTAGCACTGTATGTATATGTATAGATGTATAACTTATAGTTTCATGTTTGATATTACTTTTTTCTATCACCGTTTTGGTCTTACCAATTTTGCTCAGGATTATGGAATGATATTTTTTTGTTTCAGATGGTATCTGATAGAAATATAGATGGTAGCACTGCTCTTCATTTGGCAGTTGAAAATGGTCATTATGAAGTAGCAAAACTGTGCCTAGATAGAGGTAAGTCGAGATTAGTGGACCGATAGTTTTAGTTCAACTGTTCACCTGCTACATCCTGCAACAGGAAGAATTTTCATACCTTACAAGGCACTGTTAGGCCACTTATACTCTTTTCGAATAGATTTTTACAAAATTAAATGTGAAAAAATATATGTATGTAAATATACTAACAAAATACACAAGTAAGCCATATTTGCCTAACAGTATAAAGAAACAGGGTATAGCTAATTTGCTCACAAAAAGTAAACCAAAGTAAATAGGGGAGGCCAGGGCTAGTGGCTGCAGAGATAAGATCTTTCAGCTCCAGTCTCTAAGAGTTATTTACCCCCCTTTTTTAAATAATATACAGGGTTTTAATGAATGCAAACGATGGATAGGTGATCGGTATTTGTCTCTGAACAAATTCTTTCTTTTCCTATTTGTTTGAGAAGAATGAGTCATGTATTTATTTCAACAACTCAGACCTTGGTAACTATTGCAGTTGGCATCTGTCCTATCCAAGGAGCACCTGTCCCAGTGTTGAACTGCCATAATTATTCACATAGTTACTTTTTTATAATCCAAAATAATTCTCTTTCTTATTTTTTTTTTATTAATTTGTTTAATACAGAAAGAAACTAATTTAACTAGAAATAAAGACAAAGGGAAGAGCAGGAGCAGTCTGTAACTGTGAACAATTTGCATTTCCTTTTTCTCAGGTGCTGATGTAAACTGCCCAATGAAAGACAGATCAATGGCCCTTCATTTGGCTGCAATTAACGGGAGCCTAGAAAATGTGAAGCTGCTTCTGGAAAGGAATGCTAGGATTGATGCTCTGAACAACAACCAGGAAACACCACTGCACAAAGCTGCATCCTTGAACCACGAGGAGGTTGTGAAACATCTCCTACAAAAGTAAGTGTGTGTGGCGCATGACGCATCCTTGGAACTCTCACATAACCATAATAAACATTCCTGCAGGTGTATGGGTGGGCATTGTAGACCAGATGGCTAGATTTTTGCCATGTTTTTTTTTTAACCAAAAAAAAATATATATATACAAGAGAACATTGACTTAAAACCCACTTGATGTGATATTTTAGGAGTTATTTTCCCCTTAGATCATCGAGAACCAAGGGCCAGATTGAAAACTGCTCGAGAGTGGGTGTATGAGTGTGTGAACTTAGATCGTCAGCACCCAATCAAAAGGTTCTCCCTCAGAAAGACATGACAGAGTTTTGATTCGTGTTTACCAGGTATTTTTTGTCTTGTTTTGGTGAGGGTGACTGTTTTGAGAGGATGTTGATGTGCAGCTTCCTCACACCGGAGGATCTGCTTGGTAATTCGTGGCTTTTCATCCGTACTTCTCATTGGTAGTGGGGCCCGCATAAACAAACGTGACAAGGATAACTACACACCGTTGCTGCTAGCAGCCTGCAATGGCCATGTGGAGACCATTGAGTTGCTGATGGAAGCTGGTGCTGACTATACTGCTGTTGACAAGAGCGACAAAACAGCCATTTACATGGCGGCTGAAGAAAACCAACTGGAGGCCCTGGAGGTGAGTGTTCTGTTGAGGTGAGGATACATTAAGGCAGTGTGTCAGTCTAGTGGTGAAGATTGAGGGCTCAGGTTTGAATTCTGGTTGGGGCCAACTTGGATTCTTCTCACATCTAAAAAAAAAAAAAAAATGGTTTCTGTGGTAGGTGTAAGGCTGACCTTTGCACCCTTTTCTTCACTTGGTTTTAGAAACTGATTTATTCTTGGTTTCTTCTCTGTCTCAGTCAGGTTTAAAGAAGAAGAATAGGAACATTTGCATTAAAGATGGACTTAAATTGGACTGGTGGTGAGATGGGATTTTTATGATTTACTGGATTGGCATTAAGTGTGCAGGAACATGATGGCAAAAGTGAATTAATGAGGCAGTATTTGCTCACCACCAAGCAATATATACTGGCAGCCATGTGACTGAACGCTAACAGTAAAATACATTGCAGTTTCAGATACTACTGTCTTGTTTATCAAATGTCTGTCAGTGGGAAATGGGTTAGAATTATGATGTTGCTGTTAAAACAGAAAACTTCATAGGAATAAAACTCTTAATTTTATATCAGTGCTATCTGAGAATTCACTCCATGAATATATGTTTACTTTACACTTTGCTTTATAACCAACAGCATGGCATTAGAGCTAGTTCAATATTTGAATTTTAAGGATTCTAAGCTTTCTAATGATATATAATCACTTATTCTATGCATAAAATTTGTGTGCTGAATCAGATCACTTTTTCATGGTGTTGCACTAATTATATAAATATATCCAGCTTGTATTATAAGTGGGTTTTATGTATGGAAAGTCAGGTCTAGTTGCCACAGGGAGTATATTGTTTCAGTTCCATTAATTCCTAATTTAATGTATGGATGAGCTATAATCAATGCCATGTGCTTTAGGGGACATAACTCTAAAAAATTTTAAAGCAAACATGATAATTAGGTAAAAGAAACCAGGGCTGGTTGCTATAGGGGAAAGCTGATACAGCACCAGTAATTCCTGATTACATACGACGTTCATTATAGCCTCATCTATGTGTTTAATTAGGAATTGCTGGTGCTGTATCAACACCATTTTTTTCCGGATTTTCTAAAAGATTATTTAACCTCCATTGATTTTGCAAGTATACGACACCGGAACTTTCTACTTATCTTTGCAGAAGTTGCTCTCCTACCCAAATGTGAAGCAGATGATAAATATCAGCGATCGTTACTGCTCTGAGCCACTACACATAGCTGCCAAGAAAGGCTACCTGGAGGTTGTTAAAGTGAGTCAGCCTGTACCCATATCAGGGCAGAAAGAACAAAGAGACCATTCTGTTTTCCTAAAGGCATCCTTAGATTACATCATGTGGAAATATCCTCCTCCTAAATAGGTTTCTATTTGAAAACTTACCTAAACTAATTTAACTCTGGGTGATAAAGTTCTGGTCTTCGCATGATAAACCCTGACCTACACAAAGATAGTTTTCTTTGAAGACGCCTGGAGTTGGAAGAGAGATAACTATTTTTTGTTGTTGTTTTTTACTGGATTTTGAGAAAAACATCTTATTGAGAACATTAATTTTCGTTGTTGTAAAATGATAAATAATAAATAACTGCCGCATTGTTGTTTTTTTTTACACATACATTGTGACCAAAATTATTAGATCACCAGAAATAATTCCCACATTTTATGTTTAAGTGCAATTTTACCACACAAGGAAATGTCCTCTTTAACCCTGACTGACTTATCACTAGTGTAGTTGTTTTGTTAAATTAATATTCTTTGCCAAAATGATATTGAAAACCAAACATTTTATTGAACTTTACAGCTGAATCTCAACAAGAAATCACTATACCAGAAATGTTTAGTATAAAGGCCTTGAGTAATATTAAAACAATAGTTAATTTGGTTTGTTATAGTAAAAATGAATTTTTTACATTGTAATATGTTCAGTTAGCACTCCCTGTTTACCTGAGACGTTAGGAGATGAGATGCAGTAGTTTTGGCCACTACTGGAAATTGAAACTTTTGGACATTATTTTACCAAGATTATACATTTTAAAAAAAATTCTTTCAATTTTCTTATTAATTTTATTTAAAAAAAAAACCCCAGAGATGCCTCAGGGGTCATTTTGTTCATTCTACCACTTAGTTTTTAAAAAGTCTCTTCATCTTTACAAGTTAAATCCTAGTCACCTGATTTTTAGTATTCCATTATCTCAGCAAATATTTGTAACTATCTTGGCAGTGCCTGCTTCAGAACAATGCTCATAAGGATGCTAAAAACGATGAGGAGCAAACACCACTGCATCTGGCCGCTTCCTATGGTCGCACTAAGTAAGTGTAGATTTTTTTTCCTTTTTTTAACTCTCCGCATACCACATCAGTTTATACCTCCCTCATGCCACCAGCCCGGAAGCCCTAACTACTGACTTTGCTGACCTGGCCGTATATTTAGGCGTCACATTTGTAATACAAAACGTGGGGATGGAGCGGTTTATGAATCTATCGCCACAAAGGGCTATATTAATGAGAAGGGTACTGCTTATCACAGCCCCTTGCACCGAGTGATACAAATTTGAAGGGTACCCCAGGGGGTATACAAGGTGTTGCTGTGTTAAAACAGAACATGGTGGCAGAATGATTGTTATTCTCTACCATCAGGAGAAGAAGCCAGAAATCAGCTACCTGGAGCAGGCTCCACAGAAAGATAGAACAACTTTATCATAACCGTCACATTTCTGAAATAACAGTTTTTAGTTTGATAATAATACTTACTGCAAATAACTATATTGGCAAAGGTTTGGGTGCCATTTTGTTTTTTTTAATTTGACCTTAGAACAACATTGGGGAATTGGTTTTATCTTTCTAATTTTAGTTCATGAAGGAATTGAAGTTCTGTTTTGAATACTTTCTTGAAAGAGTTTCCAAATCTTTAAATGAAGTCTTTTTTTTTTTTTTTACCAAAAAGTGCATGACTATATTAAAAACTCTCTCTCTCTCTCTACATCCATTAATGGTTTGTCACGGTTATTCCAGTCAGGTAGTGTACGTGTACCCAAAAGAAACCACTACCTCGTGTCTAAAGGAAATCGTTTCCTGTTTATCTCAGATTTCTCCGATCTGTAGTGAACGTTAATTTTTATCCTCTTTCTCGTCCTTGGTGAGCCCCGCCGCCCTGACTTTCAAGATCTAAGATCTTGCAGCTAAAATGGGAGAGGGGTGGAGGGATCCCCTTGGCGACCAGGCAAGCTATAGGGCTATGGCTGGCAGCTGTTGACCGTTGGTCAAGCTTCAATCCACCGCAGAACTCTTGTTGTACGTGGTCAGAAAACCTTACCAGACTCCTTCATTTTTAGATGTGAAAGGAACTGAGCCAACCTCAGTTGGGATTCAAACGTGGGCTCTCAGCCTTGGCAGTCCAGTTTGCTATTAGACAACCAGCTGCCTGTTTTAAATATTTTGGGTTTTTTTAGAAAGCAGAAAAAAATTCCATCCCATTTGTTGGCTGATTAAACCAATGTATGAAATACTTCTAATGCATTCGAGTCATCTTTATCTTGTAATCGAATTCTTTTTTTAATTACTAAGAAAATTTGTCTCCCTTGACTTTCTTGGTAAGAAAAGGGTAAATAACATGTTTAAATTTGAAAAAAAAAAATTTTTTTTTTCAGTGTTGTTCGTGAGTTAGTGAAGCAAGACAAATCTGTGGTGAATGATGAGGATGAGAATTCAGACACCGCTCTGCATCTTGCTGCTCTTAATGGCCACAATATGGTTACTAATGTTCTTATTAAGATGGGAGCTGATGTGTGTGCACTGTGAGTTTTGCTTATTCTACAGTATTTGAGAAACTTGTGTTCTAAGAATTTCTTTCAAATCTGTAATGAATTAATTATTAAAACTTTATTATCCTGAAAAAGTACTCAGATATTATATATATATTAATTTTTTAATTAATTTTTACCAAAATCATGATGTCATCTTACGGATGCTAAGAGATGACTGGTAGGCTCTGATCTTTGACAAGTTGTGCGATACCAGTTAACTACTTTGAATGAATTGTAGGGAAAGTTACTGTTTGTATCGGTAGGAACTATGCCAGTCATTGAAATCCAAACAAGTGTCTTACTTATATTAAAGATTTACATTCTCAGGATTGATGTGAACTTTGGTTTTTCTTGGACTTCAGGAACTGCAACATTTGGACACCATTAGACTGTGCAGCAGCCAAAGGATGGGTGGATACTGCAAAACTGTTACTGGAAGATGACTCACCTGTAGATCCAGCTGACAAATCAAAGGTAAGTGATGCTACAATATTTATGCCAGACCAAGATAAGTTATTTCTTTTTCACTTGTTTGTCTTTGTTTTGTTTATATTGTTTGTATTTACCCAGAGTTGGAAAGTTGTGCCCTTTGCCAATTTTTTTTTTTGTTGTTATTTAAGTGTCCAGTTAAGTCCCTTTGACAAATCTGGTAAAATTGTTGTTAACATAAATTAGTTGAAAATCAAATGATACTCCAGTATACATGATGGATTCTCATCTCTAATATTGGGAATAATTATGGAAAGGCACCCACAATGTGCTCAAATAATGAGTAATTTCAAGTGATATATATATATATAATACTTACATAATGCATTATTACAGAAACTATACAAAAACAAAATGAATGTGCTGTAGAGTGCATTAGTATTTGATATGTAGGCCCTTTGCTTTATATAGAATGTACAGGTTATCAGTTTATGACCATGTAATGTTCCAAATTTCCTGTAACACTTTCCACAGTATATCCAAGATGTTTGGTTACCATTTGACTTTCTCAGTAGTCAAATAACCACATACAGACTCAGTCCTGCTCATATTAGGACTTTGTCATTTACTAGAGCACTGTAAAGTTGTACTTTAGATGGCTATGCTTTGTAAAGGTTAAAAACAATAATAAAATTAATGCTTAACTACATTGGCAGCCATTATTGTGAATTTACCAATAAAAATAATTGAAGCTTGATAATACACACGTTTTTTTAAACATTTTGTGTAGATATTTGCTAATATATGCATAATTATACATACTAATAAGCTGGTTTTATCTGATGTATCAGTTATCCCAGGATGTCTTTCGGTGAATCTAACAGTATATTTATAATTTATTAAATATTTGTAGAGTTGTTTTGATAAGTATCTATTTCATTTTGTCATTGGTTATCTTTTCAAATTTTCATTTTGGCAGACAACTCCTCTTCACCTGGCCTGTCGTTTTGGTCACTCAGCCATGGTTGTACTGCTTCTCCAGTGGAATGCAAGCATTACCCAGCGAGATTCAGATGGCAATAACTGTTTGGATATAGCCATTGACAACAACAATAAGTATGGCACTTTTATCTGTCTGTCAAAGGGGAAATAACTTTTCTCTAAAAGCTTCTTCACTCTAGAACATTGGACAGCGTTAGCATTTCTATATTTTCAATAACTGGCTCTTATTCACTCTGCCTAAAATGGTGCGATGTATCAGTGATCATATTTTTTCAGTTATTACCATTTTGCATATCCGAATTATTTGTACATCTCCAGTGTTCTAGAGTTAATATTTTAAATCAGCATAGTGGAAAAAAACTTGGGGAAGACAAACCAAAAGATAACATTCTCCACAATAGTTACCAGAGTCGATAAAAAAGTTTTCAAAAAATCCTAATTAAATTTTGACAAACTACACATTAATGAAACCATATAAAGAAAGGTAGTTATCTACTCTCTTTTTTTTTTTAATTTGAAGGATACAACGGTGTTGTTCTGTAACTGATCTTCAGAACAAGATTGGAAATTTATGCATGAACATGTTCTGTTCTCAGGTGCTTCAGAATTAGCATAAAGATTTGAGCAATTCCAAAATCAGTTTCTTACAGATTTTTCCACTCAAGTTGCACATTTTAGCAAAGCAGATTCTCTATATATGTTGTATTTCTTTACATTTGTGTTATATATCTATATAGGATATATAGATATATAACAATGGCCAAAATTCTTGCATCACTCAAGAAATTCAAATTTTTAAATTGTAATTTTACTGTGACCAGGGGGGAGATCCAAGATTTGATGTTTGGTTCAGGGTGGTGGTGGTGCGTAGCTCATTACCTTGAGAAAATCTGAAATAGGTTGGTGGCAGTGTCACACTGAGGCCTTAAAGTTTCTGGCATTTTTACTTTTGAGCCATTCTGAGCAAACGTTTCAACTTAAAAAAAAGATACCATTGGTTTTGTGCTATCCAATGTGTGCAGCAGCTGCAGAGCATGGAACAATTTTGCAATCTAAAACGCAATTTAATAAAGTTTAGCAGCTTTATTATCGAAGAAGGAATTTGACAAAATTACCATTTTAGGATATTTTCTAGCTTTGTAAAAATATTTTGTCAATTACACTGGACAAAAAAATAACCTTTTGCCTGCTACTGAGGAATAGGTAGGTAGGTGTCCTTTATCAAATCAAGCAGCTGATTCCAAGTCTGAAGTCGGAATTGACCCAGCAGTCAGGATTTGTAGTCACAGAAAAATGTCATTGTCAGTCACTGTTTATTAATAAATCAAGCACATCGCAAACTGCAAAAAATAGATCCATTTTACAATATAAACACAGTAACTGTAAGCTCATACCCATTGAGCAACATAAACCCATTGTATAAAGTATACATGAACTGTTTAGAAATGCTTTAAGTACTTGATTTTACGCTTGTGAATAGCAGTGGTTTGTCTCTGAAGAAACCAGCGATAGTTCACCACTTGGAGTTGAATCTCCAATGCTGATAGCGTGTCTCCATTGCCTTAATGTGTTGGTGGAACCTCTCACCATGCTCATCGCTCACGGCACCAAGGTTGGCTGGGAATAAATCCAAGTGTGAACGAAGAAAATGCAATTTCAGTGACATACGGCAACCCTTTTCTTCAAAGGCTTTTATCCTGTCTTGAACCAACTCGGCATAGCTGTCTGCTTTGTGGTTCCCAAGGAAATTGTGGATTAACAGTTTGAAAGCCTCCCATGCAGCCAACTCCAGTGGGTGAAGCTTTGACTGGAAGACTGGATCAGAAAACAAATCACGAATTTGTGGTCCAACAAATATTCCAGCCTCCAACTTGGCATCAGTTCAAATCGCCCCAAATTTTTCTTTCAGATAAAGAAATCCTGCACCTTCAACACTCATCGCCTTTACAAAGCTCTTTATTAGAACCAGCTTTATGTGCAGTGGTGAAAGAAATATTCTTTGCAGACGTACCAGTGACTCATGTTTTACACTGAATTTTCCTGAAGTATGGTCTGTTCTTGATGGCCATTCTTTGAGCTTATAGTGATTTGCATTGTCTTGGCTATTCCACAAGCAAAAGCACATGTGTACATGTAAGCAGGCAACCACATGGTTCTCCTGCATAGCCTGCTGTGTGTACACTGTACTAAAAAGAACACCCAAAATATATAACATTAGATTTCCATTTATTTCTGTAACTAAAATCCTTGTGTATTGGGTTAATTCTGATTTCAGATTTGAAAAAGGTATACTCAAACTAGTCTAAGACATACTTTTACCTCAGTAGCAAATTAGTTGTTTTCCAGTGTAATCTGTTGAAGTTTTAGACAATTAATTTAGTGATTAAAGGGAATTTAACAGTACTAAATACTGCAAATATCAGCAGAGGTTAAAGAAGCACTGAAAGGTTTTTGTATAATAATTTTGCAAAATTATTTCATGCACAGATTATATATATATCAGGATGAGGGTTGAAACATTCCTTTGCCATGCAGCTTTGTAATGAGTTATAGATTAGTTTCAGAAACAAATTTTCTCTCTCAATTCCATCTGCTGTGACTCTTGTCGAGAGGAGATTGAGGTTGAGGATTTTTGCTGTTTTTGGGGTACGTCAGTGGGCATATCCTTCTATTTTCTAAAGCACTAGAGATGGCATCAGCTGTGTTGACTTGGCTTCTCCAGAGATGTTTCCAGAGTTCAGCTTGTTGGAATGAATGTGGAGTTAACATTAGCAATTGGTTTATCAAGCAGTTTAATGGATGAGGGGAATCAGGCTCAGAGCCCAAATGACTTGGCTTAGAGGTTCCTAAATTGCATGTTGAACTGTTGGAAGAGAGAGTCCAAAACTGGAATCAAAAGAGCATGCTTGAAGCATTCTTTTTAAGTCTGTGCTGGGACATTGCTTGTTTGTGTCTGCTTGCTGCAGTTTTGGGAGTTCAAGAAATGTAGGCTTTGCTACCTTTGCCATTTATTAAATTTTCTTATACACTGTATCAAATTCATATTTATCATCCCTGAGCAGATAACAGACTTCACATAGGTCACCGTTTTAAATCTTCAACAACATCCAGAGTAGAATCTTGCAATTTGTTGCTTACTCTTCAAGTGTAACCAAAGCATTGAAGACCAGTCTGGAAATATGCCATGAAAATAGGATCAGTTAAATATTTCATCAGTCCACATTCCTCTCAAACATTTTTTCTGTCCCAGATTCCTGAAAAGCTATGGCATCAAGGAAACTGGATAAAGGATCAAACATTACATCAAAGTTATGTAGAGTTCTGCGCTTCTCAGCCCATAGCGGCTAACAGAATAATTTGAATTTTCTTTATTAATATGCTCTTGTGCATGTTTACCATTAGAATGGTATTTTGTAATCACCTGCTTCTTCAGAGAGAATATTAAAAACATATTCAAAGTTGCTTAAGAGTGCCTAACATGATGGCCAGTCTTACAAAGCACCAGGTTTAGCTCATGGTTGGAACGATAGCGATAGACTGCACTTGGAGATTTCTCTGGATCTGAACAGTGCAGAACATCCTGACTGATGCTGTGCTATATTAACGGCTTGTAAGTTAGCAGGGTTGGATGTTCAGGCCATCGCTTCAACACAGAATCAATTCAAGCATTCTTTCAACTGGATTTCATTAATGGCATAACATTAGAATAAGAGTTGAATGTTAACTGTTTCTGCTGTTCCTCACTCCATCACGCTAAAAGGCTCAATGGCCTGACTGCACAGTGGTATCTTGGATAAGATGCTTGATGCACAGCAGGAGGTCGTTCTATGAAGATTTTAATGTGTATGTTGCATCCTTTTTTACGGTTGTTTAAATGGCATTATAATGCCTTATCATCGGCAGAACATCATCTTCTATATTTTTCTTAAAGGTTGAAACGAGAATGTAAATGACTGGTGGCCCTCATCTCCTTGCAGACAAAAGTATAATTAAAATCGATGACTGTAGCAAAGTATTTTTTAATATTGCAGTCAGGCTAAAATTTAAATCTATAAAAAAGTATGAGTGATTACCGTTGGGCATTATGTGTCAACGAACTTAATTTGTAATTGTTGTATAAAACTAAAGATTAAAATCGATAATTTATCAAGTTGAAATTAATATTTTCTTTAGTATTCTTATGCAGTAATTCAGCAGCATTTTGAAACATTCATGATATACATAATAATTCAATAATTGACATGTTCTTTTTGAGAAAATAAAACACATATATGTGTGTGTGTGTGTTTTCAACAAATTGCCTTATACAGTAATACAATAGACCAGTACCTTTGTTTTTTTTTCAGTTTTGTTGGTTGATTATGGAAATTTTTTACTCTGCCCAGAATCATCCTTTGACTTGTTAAGGTTATTTTCTGGTACTGAATCACTGATGCCGTCTGTCTCTGTAAAGTATACGGAAGATGAGTTCTGCTGCAAATTTCCCAGTGGACTATTTGTGGCTTGTACTGTTGTTGAGCTGTCATGAAGATTACTTCCCTTCTTCCTAATCCCTAATGTGTTTACATGATTTAAAACGGAGAAAACCAATTAATGTAATATATACTGAATTAATAATCAAACCTTAACCCGCTCTGTAGTTATGCATATGGTGGGTGCTTTCAAAGAGCATCTCCAATGGAGTGTGTTTCATTTGATGTTTTTGAGATAAAATAATATTTAGAAACATCTCACCAAGCTCACCAATCACTGGCTGCTTAACTTTGAATCCTCATAATTTCAAAACCATGCAAAGTTGCTTGAATTGTTTTTCTCTTGCAACCTACATTTGTTTCCATGGTAATGTAAGAACACAAACTGGAATTGTAGACTTTCAAAACAACACAGCACAACATATCCAGAGGTCAAGGATGATTTGCATGTTGTTTTCTGACCACCATACATAATAATTTCAGTTCATGTTCAAAAACTCAAAATGGATTGAATTAAGTTCTAAAATAAACAAAAAATTATGACCAAGACGGGCAGAAAAGGTAATTTAGAAAGGTTGGTGTGAAGCAGGATGCTAGCATTCTAAGCAATCAGAAGCCAGATTTTAGAACCTGGGTTTTCACACCCATTTGTCTCACAGAAGACCTGACTGATGCAGAGTTCTAGTGGTTATCCCACTGTTTAGTCCATATTTTAATCCCATTCAGGTTTGGCATACCTCCTTGGCTTCTCCATCTACAGTTGTCCCCCCCCTCCCCTGGTATTCGCGGGGGTTACGTCCCTTGAGCACCTGCGAAGAGTGAAAAACCGCGAATATTGGACGTGGTCCATAAAAATGCCTATAAACGTCAAAATATAACGTAAAATATAATAAAAATATATAATAATAATTTAATAAAAAATACAACACTCAGCGAAACAGTCGAGATAGCTACAAGCGGTAAACTGGGATGGTGCGGGGCTGCATCTGCCTGAGACGGCGCCTCGTGGGCAGCAGCCAATCAGCAGCAAGGAGAAATGAATAACGCTCTCGGATTGGCTACTTTCAAACCTCCAGCCAATAGCGTTTATTTCATATTGATATTTTGCTGAATTTACGTTAGTATTTATATTACAAAATTAGTAAATTATATTGTTATTAATAATTTAGTGTTAAAAAGCGTGAAAAAATATATATTGCCACGAAAAAAGCCATTAAAAAATCGCGGAAGATATTTGCGATTCCGCGAATATGCGGGGGTTTCCACGAACAATTATCAGTTAGGTTTCTAAGAAAAATCCGCGAATAACCGGGGCCGTGAATGCCGAACCGCGATTACACGGGGGTCGACTGTACTCTTATTTCCTCCCACATTAAAAATGAAAAATTCTTGTAAGATTTTCCTGCAGTTGGCATGTTGTTAACCACTGCATTTTGTTTAGGAAACTGCTTTATTAGCCTATAGATGTGTCTTACCAACAAATTTCCACATTAAGGGCATTTGCATTTAGTGGAGGCCCTATAAATATTTTAAAATGCATAATTGGCTTTATTGTAGTAAAAACTATATTTTCACTCCCTAAAACACAATATATTGTTTAAAAAAACAATGTAATGCATTAAGTTTGGCCACCACTCATACTCAAAAGGAAACTAGACTTAAATTTTCAAATTATTTTGCATTTCAATTTTTTCAATGAATATATATTTTATTTTTTTTAAAAAAAAACTATTTTCAGTGAAGTAGCTTTGATACTGATAAAGTCTGACAGGTGGGAAGATGCTCTGAAGAATGAGACCTTTAATCTGTCCACTGGTTTTCGTGATACACCTATGAGAAAGCTAATTAGGAAAATGCCAGGTAAGTTTTAAAGAAATTTTTTTTTTTAGAATTATCAAGATTAAAAGCAGGTTGATTGATACAAGGATGTTGGAACTCACTGTGATGGGCCTTTCACCTACCCTCATTAAGCTGATTGAGGGGGGTTTCAGAATCTTTGTCAAAGGTAGCTTTTTTTTTAAAAAAAGAAATGCTTGTCATTGTCACTCACCAATTCACATACCTGGAATTTGCTGGCACGCATCTGTAATTCCAATTAATTTCTGTTTTTAGCTCTCATTGGCTGAATGTTTTGTTTCTTTTGTTTAATTGTTGCTATGGTTATTGGGAAAATGCTTTGCTTATTTGTCCTGGCATGAAAGTCTTGACAAGTAAGTCTAAGATCTCTTCTCAATCATTTGTCAACCACAAACTTTGCAGCCATTATGACAATTTGATATCTTGGTTACAGAGATGTTGGTGGAAAAGATCTGGCCTGGTGGGAAGGGTTTGTATTTTTTTAAGAAGTGCGTGGCCACACTTAAATCTTGGCAGAATCTTCTCATCATTGTTCCGCTGCTGCTTCTTCTTTCAGATGTTGCTGAAAGGGTCTTTGAAAAATGCCTGACATCTAGAGGCAACCCGGAAAGCATGGATTACACCATCACATTCCTGTATGAATTCCTCGATGATACATACACAAACTGGAAAGAGAAAGGCGCCTCCTCTGATGGTTCATCATCATCTGGTATGTGGAAAGTTTTAAGCAATGAATGTTTAATTTAAATGGTGGTTAGGTGCCTTAGAGGCAGTCAGTTCATGTTCTGGTTAGTTTAAAGCTTTCCATATGGGCTAGCTGTTCTAAACACATGAATAGTAACGTACACATCTCGACTTTGGAGCCAGAGAGTTAATACATAGAGTAGGAGCTTCTATCTCGCTGAATAATCAGATTGCTTCTGATGTTGAACTGAGATCAGAGAATGTATTTCTGTTTTAATTTGAATGTTTCTAGGGTTTTACGATGAGAAAGATATGTCTGTGCTCCCTGATATTGATCCCTACTCCTACAGTACTACGATTTTGAAAGAAAATCATCCTCTCCACATAATGGTGAGTATTTTCAGGTGGTAAAGTTTATTCCGTTATGACAACTAAATGAATTTCTTCATTACAGTAAAACCTCAATTTAACAGACTAATAGTGGGAGAGGGTGTCTGTTAATGCTGGGGATCCATTAAATCTGGACGTTTACATACAATCTTATAACTGATATATTGAGCACCATTAAAGAGTACATATCTAATAGCAGCAGTAAAAACACTAAATATTTAATAACTTTTACTCTGAGCCTGAGGAGCAGGTGAAGCAGTAATGGCAGCAGCAGGTTTGGAGGAGGCATCGAGCTTCAATTGAGTCCTGTGCTGGTGCTGCTTCCTTGTTATAATCTCCCTAAATGCACAAAAGTGTTGATAATATGGCTGCACTTCGCAGTCTGATGATGTGCCAATGTAATTGATGGTGCCATCCAGGTAGTCTCTTACAGCAGCGAGTTTTGGTTTGCTGACCGTCGGTTCTTCTCCTCTTGGGGTTCACCAGCAAAAACAACTTCAGCAACCTCCTCTTCAGTCAAAACCGGGTACCAAGGATCACCTTCATCTTCTAAACACTGCAGAACATTGTCCTCAGTTGCATCTTCTCCAGAATCGTATGACGGTAATCGCTGACCTCAAAGTCAAAATCAGGATCAACATCATACAGCAGCTTCCATCCATTGGCTAAAGTCTGCGTTTTCATCCCCTTCCATGTGACAACAAAGCTGAAGATTGCAGACTTCAGGGTTTAGTGATTGAGGTTCTGCAGCATTCGTTTCTCTCTCGTATCCTCCTCCAACACAACCATCATTTCATCAAGGAACTTCTTGTGATGCAACCTCTCACAGGCAACAATGGTTCCCTGAACCATTGGCTGGATAAGTGAGGTGGTATTAGGTGGCAGGGGCCATGCACCTAATCCTGCCATCACTGCTGCATAGCGTGTCAACGTTAGGATGCGCAGGCACATTATCGAGAACGAGAACGGCCTTGACATTGCCTGGGGCAATCTCTGTCATGAAGTGGTTAAAAAACCAGTCACTAAAGATTTCCATGGAAAACCATGCTTTCTTCGAGTTGTAATAAATCACTGGAAGCTCTCTCATGATGTCCTTTAAAACACACAATCACTGGGATTTACCAACAACAACAGGTTTCAATAGATGAATTCCATTGGCATTGGCACAAAGTAAAGCTGAGATTTTTCCTTACTTATCTTATGGCCTGGTGTAGAGTTTTCATGTTTATAGGCCTGCATGTTTGCCGGGCGCAAATGTCAAAAAAAAAAAAAAAAAAAAAAAAAAAACCAGACTCATCACCATTTGTAAGCAGCGACTAAATCGGCCCTTTTTTTTCTTAACGGGATCATTAAAATTTTTTGTAAATGGCTCAATCTCCTCCATCAGGGCACTTAGAGATTCCCATGTCTTCTTATTCACTATACCATAGTGTTTACAGAAACGGCAAAGCCAACCATCACTGGCCTGAAACTTTACGCTAACATATTCGCGGGGTAGCGAAGTTCAATGCCACGAACATTTATCCCACTAGACCGATGCCTCACGCACCACTTATACACAGCTTCCTCAAGGGTTTTATCCTGCTCCACGTTCGTGTGCTTCCTGTCACTGATTGACAAACCACTGGCTGAAGCATCAACATAGAACCTTTAATGAAAACTGTTTGAGCTTTTCCTTGCCCTTACGAATACCCGACACTGTTTGTTTCTTCGAGCCAGACTCGGGTTTTTCTGTTGACTCGAGTTTTTTGTGAAACGCTCAAACCCATTCGCTTTCTTTTCCCACCGCCATTGTTAAAGGCCATGATCGACGACTTCTGTTCGCTTTAGATGCTAATAAAGCATAAAAAAAAGCTGAATTGAAAGCAAAACTCATGCGGTAAAGACAGCCCTGTCATGGAATGCAATCAACAGCAGAGTGGGAGATAGATGCCCACACACCGCATGTCGACGCGTGCACAAAAAGGCGCCCAAGCAAAAAATTTATCACACAGCTCGCCGCGGCCTTTTGTCGGGAGAACCAGACAGCATCCATTGTTTCCAAAGTTCGTTGAATAGGGGTCCGTTAAATCGAGGTTTTACTGTATATTCAACCCTTAATGTATTGCCAACACTACATCATAGATTCCTCTAAATTTTCTTTTTTTTTTCAATCTGACTTATTTAGATTTTTTAAAACAAATAAAAAAAACTGTGAATTTCTGAGAGTTTAGTTTCTAGATTCTTGTGATTAAATTTAATGGAGGCATTTAAAAGTAGCTAGGGGTTAGTGGGTACACATTATTTGCTTTGTGGTTTATATACCAGATAAAAATACTGAAGGATACACAGTGGTAGCCAAAATTAGTGGGGTGAGAGAGCCAGAGCTAGTTGTTGCAGCACGAGTGATTCCTAATTAAACATGTAGATGAGCTATAATTACATTGGAATTACTGGTAACAGGGGTTATAATGAAAAGAGATGATTGGGGGGGATGAACAGATCTCAGAACTACTACTACTGAACATACACACATTGGTTTCCAAATGTTGAACTCAAATTCTTCTTTACATAATGCAATTATTTATCAGAGAAATATGCAAATTAACTTTGGTATGAAGACATGAAAAAAGAAAAGACTGGCTTGTGTTTATATCAAGTTTGGCTCTGTTAGGGAGCTTGTTTTGAGGGGTGGCATTACACATGGATAGCCATATTCTTTCGGCAGATTCTCTTAAGCTATTGGTAGGATAGGATGGGCAGTTACAGACAGAATGGTCACAGAAGTGTGGTTTCTCAGCTATGGGGGGGGGGACAGTTTGAGATGCACAGAGATACTGTCCAAAGACTAGTTGAAGGTCGACCTCGGGACACAATCCCAGTAGATGGTGCCACTGTTGGCTTGGTTCTGCAAGCCAGAACTTCGGCACCAACCCTTCTTGCTCAGACCCGTCAATCTTCCACTTTGTAAAATCAGGACAAAAAATGACAAGAAATTGGGTCAAAACACAGATGACAAATGTCATTAAATAAATACTGCTGCTTGTAGTGTGGATGAATTTATTTTCAAATTAATAATTTTGTACAATGACTTGTATTACATGAACATACAGTATCTTCCATTGCCTTGATAACAAAACTTCTCCATGTCTTGAACAATTAGACTTTAGCAGAAATTCCACTGTTGTAGAAAAATCTGACATAAACTGTGAATTCAAAACTGTTAATGTTAGAAATTAACACAACACTTCATTCATACTCAGCTTTTATCAACATTCAGCAGAATAAAAAATATATACATAATAAGCACCATATTACAGAACCCATGCACACCTTTACCTGTCTTTTAATTACAATTACCATTTATCATATATATACATAAATATTTTTTTGCCACTTAAAAGTTTTTACATATAACAGAATAATGTCAACAGTCATTAGATAAACTAACATAAAAATTAGGTTTTTTGGCAAAGATACCTTTGACAATTTAAACAATTACCATTTGTACATTTAATTTCTTTATGCATAAACATCATTATCTTAAGTAATTCAGTTCCCCTAATCATTAAATTACTATTTACTGAAATGGATAAAGAATGAAGAATCAAGGGGATAAAAAACCATCTCCTAATCTGTAAAGGACATCAAAAATAGTGTTAAATTTTTTTAAATATACAGATTATATATACATTGAAATTATGAACTTAAGATGATGCTATTATCATTTTGGCAGGAGAATTATTGGCTTTTAGCATGTTAGATGATTGCAAGCCATTTCCCCTTTTGCTGTCATAGTTTTTACAACTTTGGTTAAGCTTACCAGAATAACTGACCAGTCAGCTATTACGTCATGTTGATGACTTTTGATTGACAAGCAGTAAGCTATTAATTAGCAAAGGCAATCTGCGTTACGAGTATCTGTAGCTGGACAGTGGGTACAGCAAAATAGATCAATAAAAACAAACAGTAGAGGTGCTGCCACTGTAAAATAAAAATTGGAAAATAATGAATTAAAAAACTGGACACCTGACAAGTCTGCTTGATTCTGATCTCTTTACTGGGTTAAGATCTGGCTTTTAATGTGGCTCTATGGGCATATAGAGCTGCATGTTTTTCAGAGAGATACCCTGACTGCAGCTAGTATAAAGATGAGACTCAGAATCCCTATGTCAGACCATATTCAGGTGAAATTGCAGATAACTTCATTTTAACAGACGATAATGCTCACTGACATGTCACATGTAATCAACCAATATTTTCAGGACCCATGCCCTTACCCACATGATATGGCTTCCACGTTCTCCGAAGCTAAATTCTATTGGAAATCTTCAGGATTCTCTAGGAAGACATTTTCACTTCCTTCAACCCCACTTTGTTCCCCCTCCAAGAACTGCAAACTTTTCTGATAAGACAATGGACTTTGCCACTTGCTGATCTTGTTCCCTGGGTTATAAGCAGCATGCAAAACCATTGAAAGTCATGTATAGCCATCCTCTACTGACTGCCTCTCATTTATTTACGTTAGAATTCCTCCTTCCTTCTGATTTGGTCCTGCCTTGTTTCCCTTTACAATCTTAAAATTTATTGATAATTTACACATTTCTTTGATAAAAATGTTACAGAGGGGATTCATGTTGATTGTTTGGTGAATAAAACTTTAATAATTTTGGAAATATTTCTTTTTTTAAAGTCAGTTTCTTAACTTGGAAACTGGTGTATACATATATATAAATTGGTGTTATAATCTCATGTTTTGTATATAAATATTTTCTTCTAACTATATGCTTGAACAATCCTTATAAAAATTACCATTATTTTATTCTCTTGCATAGCCTTTTTACCAATGGCAAAAAGTAACTCGTTTGTTTTCTCTCTCTCTCTCTCCAGGTAAAATCAGCTCGAGATGACCTTCTAGCTCATCCACTGGTCACATCATTATTAAATCGGAAATGGGAGACTTTTGGTGGTTACTTTTACTATCTGAATTTTCTAATCTATTCCATATTCCTTATGTTTCTTACTGGATACATCTGTACAAGCAAACCTCCATATATCAGGTAAATTGTTAAACGTCTCAATCATCAAACAGTCCATGGTATTAACCCTAACTCTCAAACTAAGGAATTGTGGGTAAAACCTGGCTAGCTTGCAACTGTCACAAAAACTGAATGGCTTTATCTTAAATGCTAACCTCAAACACTTCCCACAGTGTTTGTATTCAAAATATGATCGCTGCTAAAGTTTACAGAAATTTTCTGCCTGCTGTCGTTGTCATAATAATCTGCTTCAGAGATAGACTAGGGAGCAGCGGTTCTTGCATGGTGAGTTTCCGTAACCCTTCCACACCATGTGGTTTTGAAGGGAAAACCAGCCTCTTTCCAGGAATGAAGCTACTGAAAATTCTCTAAAGAACTTCTTCATTTTTAGATTATGGAGAAAACCCATGTGACTGGCTGGCAAAGATTTGCCTCCTGTAGATTTTGAAATTGTTGATTTTCCATGTATTCAATGATCTCCTGTTTAAAAGTCTACAAGGAAAGGTGTAGTCACTGACTGATATACTGTGCATACAGATACCTTAGACTAGCGTACCTAACATCCTAAGCATCTTCACCTATGTAGAATGAAATGGGCTTCTTTCTATGCTGTCATGCATGTTGTTAGAATCTATTTGAAATTTAAATTCTGCTTTTCAATATTTCAGGATGAGTAGTTAGTTACCTTTATCTGGAGTGTTGCATAGTGCAGCCAATAACTGGCTGATTATGCGAAAAACATCTTTGAACTTAGAATGGCATACATGAAAATAATTTGAGGGGGGGGACAAGAAAATGGAAATAATAAAATCAAAGTGAATATAGAGAGGACAGACATTCTTTTAGGTCAGGTGGGAATTTGTTACTGGTTTATTTAAGACATGTTATAGATAAGGTGTCAGTTGATACTGCCTGCCTGTAGTTCTAGGATTAATGAGTTAGAAAAGATGGTTTGGGTTCAGCTTGTCCTGGACTTCTCCATTAATGTGATATTACGTTGTTTTATAGAAATTTATCTGGTATGACAAATCTGACTGGAAAAGATGCCTGCAAAGAGTTACACAATCTCAGTCTGTCCCAGCATATTTTTGCCAAAATCGGGAAATACGTGATCATAGTTCTTTCAGCATGGAATCTTCTACGAGAAGTAAGAATTCATTTTGATCATTACTGCCTTATGCCAAATGTGAATGTAAATTGGTTCACATTGTAAAATTCTGCATTATGGTGTCATTATTATATCATTTTTTTTTTTTTGGTTTTGTTGCTCATCCCTTTTCCTAGAAGAAATCTTATCAACACATTGTATTGCCAGCTAGAAAACATGTCTTCTAAGATACTCCTAAAACACCCCCTCATCTTTACAATGGAATTTTATTATCACTGGCGGCTGTGGCCCTGGGTTTGAACCCTGTTGGCGTCCAGCTTGGTTTTGATGACCTCCCACTGATGGTTTCTTCTCACTCTTCTGAAGCAGTCCTCTACATGGGTTTTTTTTTTGCAGATTTTTCAGATTTACCAAGCCAGACTGGATTATCTCGGCTTTGAGAATCTGATTGAGTGGGTAACCTATGTCACAGCACTACTGCATGTCATCGATTTTGACGAGTGCCAACGGCTTACTGGCTTCCGCTTTGTGAGTATGCACTTGGTTACCTCCCTTTGTTGTGTTTTTGTGGGTTGGTGTTACACTCAGACAGAGCTCGATGCCATAACCCTAGTTCTTGGCATCAGTTAACAGACTCAGAAATAAAAAAGGAAATTTCTAACGTTTAATAATGTTGTCCTTTTTTTCCTTTCTGAATGAGTCAAATAGCTACGTAGGCACAAGAATAAACGCTCAATAGATGGCGTCGGTCGTTAGGTGAACAGTATACCAAGAAAATTTATTCTACTTTCCGAATTTCCCTTTAAAGGATTGGCAGTGGTCCCTTGGTGCAGTCGCCGTCTTCTTCGCCTGGATGGATTTAGTGCTTTTTGTGCGAAAGTTTCCCAGATTTGGTATCTACGTGGTGATGTTCACAGATGTCTTTCACACCTTCCTCCAGTTCTGTCTGGTTTTCCTGCTTTTCATTGTCGCTTTTGCACTGGGCTTTTACACACTGATTCAGAACCAGGTAAATTAATAATAATAGTAGTAGTAACAACTACTAACCCCCACATATCATTGTTTTGAAGGGTTTTTTTCCAAATCCTTGTTAAAGAATTCCTTATCCATTTGTTATTTTTGTATCTTTACTTGTAAGCATTAAATTCTGCATTTTGATAAGAAAGAAATAACTAGAAATTTAAAATAAAATGTAAAGGTTTGGCAGTATGTCACAGCATCATCACTCATTCTCCCCAGTTGTGCTATATATATATATATTTTTTTTTTTCTAGGATCCATTCAGCACTGTGGAGAAGTCTCTACTGAAGACATCTGTAATGATGATTGGGGAATTTGATTACAATGACATATTCAACAGCAATGAGAAAGTGTTTTATGGAGGTCTCACATATGCCCTGTTTGTGACATTTCTGATACTGATGTCCATCATAATCATGAACCTGCTAGTAAGTACACCGACCACAGTGTTAATTCAGCCATCGTGGCTTGGGCCTCACCACCCAATGACAATAAGAAGATATTTAAAAGTTATTTATTTTGTTACCACAGCTATTTGTTAGCTTCTATGAATAAAGTGACAGGGATCGTGGTGTGTGCCTGTATAGTGTCAGGGGTAAATGCTTAGACATGATTGCTGCTAATTGTGGTGAAATTATAATAATACAAATTTTGTGGTAAGTAAAGTGATCTAGAAATTAGTTACAGGTAAATTTCAGTTGGCATGAACAAATTTGTATGCTTTGTGTTTAACAATAAATATAATTTCCTTCATGGAAACCTGCATAGGTCCAGTCCAACTTGTTTTTATTGTTTTTTTGAGGTTTGAACTTACTGAAGGTCTTATACAAGTATTGTTTTAAAATACTCACAACTTACCCAAATCCTATAAATACGCATTATAAAATAAAATAATAATTAATGAGAGAGAGAAAATCTCTTCTGAAGTTTACACATCTGGCTGTTTTTTGTCTTGTAGGTTGGTCTGGCTGTAGATGATATCAAGGCTGTTCAAGAGCAGGCTGCTCTAAAACGACTGGCCATGAAGGTACGACTCACACAAAAGCCTTGTTCTTTCTTTCATATTGACTCAGCTTTAGTACGGACATTTTAGCTTGCCAAGGAGAAGTTAGCACTCCTGTTGTCTTATCAACTAATAATTATCTCCTTAAATATCTAAACATTCAAAAAACATGACCATATTTCAGAGACCACGTTTTGAAGTGTGAGAATTCGTGAGGACTAAACTTCATATAAACATAATACAGAACTCTGCACAACTATGACATACACAGAATTGTTTGTACTCTTCTTACCAGAAGAGCTCACATTGCCTTGACATGTTTAAAACGCATTGAGAAATTTAATATGCTGTAAATCACTGATACCTGGAAATTATTCCAAGTTATTTATTGAATTGAGCAGGTTTCAGTGTCCATTTATGGTTTTGAAGCTACTAAAAATGTACCTTATTATTTGTGTTAATAGAGATGTATTCGTCAAGTTTCTGAAGAGGCCACAAAAAAACTAGAATGCAGTATATAATATGAATTATTTTAAGAATATTAAATGTTCATATCAGCTGAAGAATAGACAGTTTATTTCAGCTAGAAGTTTTTTTTCTAAATGGAAATATTTGTTTTCCACATAACGTTACTGATCTACATGGACACACTTTGACTTTTGCAAGGTTACCTTTGTTGGAGAGTTTAACATATTTTAAAGAAACCGTTTTAGTTAATAATTTAGAGTGCTTTGATCTTTTAGTGATGACTTTCACCATGACATATTGTCATTGATTAAAGTATTTTAGCTGTCTTTCTCAGGTGTAAAATACTAGGAACCTTGTTCAAAAAAAAAAAACCCAGCCAGATACCATTATGGAGATGCTATTTCAGCAACTGGGTTTTTTAAACATCCCTAATACATCAGATTTTCTACTTTCACCCCTCCTCACCACACACACACACACACTTTTAATATCATTTACATTTTTTAACCCTTTTTCATGCCAAACCAGGTCAGTTTGGTGTTAGATGTGGAGAAATTTCTGCCACATTTTCTGCGCCGCAGGTTCACAGTGAAGAGTGAGACAAAACACCCAAACAAGAGAATATCCAATCCTCTCTGGCGTCTCCTAAAGGTGGGTGAATCATCCTTGCAGTCATCAGCTGTCTACAAAGTTCTTAATCCAGAACTGGTACGTAACAGTTTTGTACTAGCTAATCTCATTGTCTTCTCTTTTTAACACTCCACCCACTGATCTTTATTTTTCTTGATGAATGTAAGCACTGCTTGCATTTGAATACTAAAGGAAAAGGAGTCTTGTCATAGAAGTGCCACGGAAAAATTGGTTAGAAGTATGCATGCAAGTTATTGGTTATGTATGTGTTTTCACAGAGGTGTAGTAGTAGCCCTAATTCTTAAACTGGAGGGGGGAGGGTACATAATTTTCTGAAATCTTTCAATTTTTTTAAAGAAAAAAGGTTGTGGATTTTTTATAAACACAAGGGATGGAGTGTTCTTTACAGGCAAGTTGCTTGAGGTAGGAGTCAGGGGTGAAGCTCTGCTCACTTTCAGCTGTACTGCACGGAACAAAGTGTATGCAGTTGAGCAGAGGTTTCAGATCTTTGGGTTAATTGATGACCTTGGTTGTCCGAATAGTCTCAATAAGCACAGACCACTTTGTCACTAGTAGATGAAAATCGTGCATACAACTGTCAAGCCTCTGCCATATTCGAGACCTGTATTGGCTGGTTTAGTTGGGTTCTCTTGGTCAAGAACAGCTAACTGCTTCAGAAGTTCAGCGTATTCACTTTGTTATCTTCTTGTCAATGTTTATTCTATCATCTGATGATGTGCTGCAGAATAATCGGCCATTCAGATTATTTACCAAGCTTCTCGGAAATTTTTCTTGTTGACTATCATGATCTTGAACTTGTGGTTCTGACAGCTCACTTGACTTGTTATTTTTGGATCACTTTTCTCCTTCATATGCTCAAGACTGCAGATGGCACGACATGTTCGTTTGTCTGCATCCATCAAGGATGCCTACCGACTCTGTAGCAGTTTGGATGGGTTAGACCTAGATTCAACAAGAATTCAGGTGACTGAACTCTTTCTAGCAACCGATGAAACGGACCTCTCTTTGCTTTGTCAGTTTTGAGATGCAATTTCAGTGAGGGCTGAACATATGGCAGTTATTCCAGACTTCTGATATGGTGTAATATGACTTTACCAAGGTTCCAAAAATACACCCAATATTTTTAGCTGCTCTTTCTCTCATTTTTGTGCGAAAGACTGTAAAGCATGCATGCTATTTTATCAAGGAATTGTTGAAAATGATTTATGGCTGTTTACCCAACTGATTGCATCAGCAACAAATAATTTCAGTCTGTGGTTCAAACTACTTACTGATAAGGTAACCAGCTATGCCAGATGTTCTTCCCATCATATGCAAATGCCACAAGATTTCTCCTCAGATAGTAATCTTTGAATCAGGTTCCACATTAATCTTTGCAGTCTGATCCTCTGGTTCAATCAGGTAAAGAAACATGGAATGAAGATAATCTTCCATCACTCCTTAATCCAAGCAGAGAATGTTTTGTGCATTTTTAGACAACATATTGTTCATCGTGTTTGTAGCACCATACTGTAAATATAAAATACAAGGCCCACACCATATCTGATGTAATTGGATGAGATGAAGATAACTGGAGTAGGGTCTATCATTTTTTTTGCAATGTAGTATGCTGCTTACGTAATTTTGATCGACTCTTTGATCTGAATGTCATTTTGTCAACTGTGCATTCCATTCTTTCGTTCTACTTCCAAAATTTCTACAGCTAGATTCTACTTTCAATTTTGTATACTTTCCTATTTATTCTGAATCTTTTAGGCCTACTTGATAATCAAGTGTGTCCTTTCAATATCTAAAGGAAACATACCTATCAACTTTGCTCTACATGTGCAACAAAGTTCTGAACATGAAATGGATGTTTCTTTTAAAAATTCTTATTTGGGTTTGATGTTACAGGATGAGATTAAAAGGCTGCGCATTAAGCAGAAATCAATGAACTATCAAGTGATCAAAGTGAAGAAACATATGAAGGAATTGCGGGCACAGAACTGCAGATTGGAGAGCATGCTTCTGGCATTAGTGAAACAGCAGGGTGTGGCATGGGAAGAAGAAGATTATCAAGATGAAGATGGAGCATAAACTTATTAACATTGATATGTAGAAAGCACAATTCCCCAAACAGCCTTTAATTATGAAAAAAAAAATTAATACAAAGATGATTCATATATAGTTTGATTAATAAATAATGCATGTGCAATGAATGTAAAATAGTTTAAAATGTATTTTAAAAAATAACAAAATTTTAGAATTTTTCCTAATATATTTAAACACTTTTTAAAAGCATCTTTACTGTTTTCATTTTTATACACACACATTTACCTCTACAAACCCTCACCTTATTTGAAACAAGCGACTTGTAACTTGGCTTTTGGATCCTTTTGTACAGCTGAAAATTGCAGGTTCTCTTATCAAAACTATCCCTTTTTGGACTTTTTGAACATGTTAATTCTCTACATCTTATATAAATATATATATTTTTTGATACAAATTCTTTTCTCTACAGTATAATCAGATGTGAACTTCACTAAGACTCAAATAAGAATATGCGGATGTGGTTTTTTTGTGTTGGTCTTAACTCTGCAATGTTAATTAAAGAAAGATAACTCTGGACAGAGCCGGTCAGTTTCTAGATCGTACCTCCAAATAGCAATCTTTAAAATCCCCACACAAATGCAAAAAAGTGATATTTACAAACAAGTATACACATTTTTGTTTGCTTTCTTTATTTTTTTACAAGTTTGACTTTTTTAAATAGTGTAATTCTGTATTTATAATTTGTACATATAATAATTTTCCAAATTTGCAGTGAAACTTATAAAAAAAAATAGAAGATTGTAGTAGCTATAAGTTATACTGACTGAAGAATGCAGGAAATAAAATGAAATATTAAATTAAAATTCTCAAAGTTCAGCCTGTCGGCAGAGGTTTCTCAAAAATACAAAACTCGTCATCTTTTTTTTTTATCTACCAATTATTACCAACTGACACACGAATCAGTTCTGACGTGTATTCGAAAAATGGAATTTGTCATGTATTTATGCTTATTAAACATGATGGTAATGGTCATATCTCATAACCGAAGATGGATGTTTAGAATTGGGCATCAGTTTGTTTATAGTGTAGCTGAGAGCTCCTGCCCACCTAGCAACCACACACTGAAAGGTAGAGTAACTGGCAGTTTGAGGAACATCTGAGAACACAGCAAGCTCTTTGAAAATCTTACCAGAACTCCTTGGGATGCTGGTGGAGGAAAACATTGTGCTGAGGTAGTATGCCAAATGTCCAGCCACCAAGCCATTGGCCATCCATTTTAAAACCAAAAATACACTTTGAAGTATTAAGAAAAACGTAAATCAATATAGCAAAAAATATAACTCTATAAGAAAACATTCTGTACATTTTTGGTGTGTAACATTATTACAATTCTTTGAATAAAATTTTGTTTTGAACTATTGCAGCCAGCCTTTTATATTTTTACACACACAATACAATTTTGTCAGTTTAGAAGTATTAATTCGTGCTATAAACTTTGAAAATATTTTGAATTTAGCTATCAATTATATTATCACGGAACTCATGAACCCAATGTTTAAAATGGATATTAGAGGAAATTGCAGCACAAGTGCAAAACAAACTCTCACCTTTGTTAAAATTTTTGGTTTGTGCTTACACTGCAATTTCCTTATATATATATATATATATACATACATATTGCAGTATTTGTAACAAAAAGAAAAGTTTGGGCTATTTTTAATTTATGCATTGCAATTTTCTTTGCAGATAATTCAAGTGAATACATGCAATTGCAGTATAGGTGAATTTATCAAATCTGATTACTTTGGTGGGCATGGCTAAAAGATATATTGTATGATTAGGGAATTTTAGCTATCCTGATAAAAAGTGAAAAGGCAACAGTTTAATCGGTAATTATTGATTATCTGGTCCTACAAGAGTTAAATTATTTCAGACACCAATCTTACAAACAACAGAGACATATTCCACTAATAACAATTAAAGTACAATACTGAAACAGAGAAACACTGAATTCAAACAAGGGAGACTATGCGGTTTAAATGAATATATTCAAATAAAATTCACTAAAGGCTAAAAAATTTCTGTAAATTCATTCCAGAGAGATTATTGATTAAGAAGTCAAATGAAATGAAAACTTGTGAAAATTTTAAGCTTCTCAACCGAAAATTATGTAAACAAATAGCCAGTCAGTTCTAAGATTTGACCTATTTTAGAAAAATGTTAGATTATGTAGTTCCTCAAATTTTAAATGCAAGCATTAAACTTAAATATTTGGGTCAACTAAATTTAAAAAGAAACAAAACAGGACCAATTAAAAATTTTAAGAAATTATTTTTCTAGGTTCTAATTTAGAAGACAATCTCAGTAAATCAGTTGTAGCAGGGCCAGCATGTACAAAAGATTAATACACTACTCAATGGAGAAGTTATAACTATGACCCAGCTGAGATCACTTAAACTTTATAAAGCTGCAGAACCAGAGAAAGTTTTTTAAACATTAAAACGAACCAGCTCACCAGTAAACTTGTCTAATTCAATTTGTCATTATAAAAAAATAAGTCTGCCATACAAATAGAAAGTAGCAAATTTTTTAAAAGGATGGTGAAAATGATCCAGGCTGATTAGGTTTATTTCAGCAGCCCACAAGATGTCACGTGTTGTTCTCATCAAAATAAGATGATATGGCCGTATACTGTTTGCAAATGTGGCAGTAAACAAACAAACAATAGACCATGTCTTGGTAGAATGCCCTCACAATAATATACTATCAAAAAAGAGGCATGGAACCCTTTCTCCAAAAATACAAGACATCTAAAAAGTTAAGTGATTGAGAGAGATCTACAAATGCTACCATGGCTGGAGATGGAATAGTAGTTTATTGAAGAGAGTTTTACAGTCATTTAATATAGAATAAAACTTGTAGATTCTCAGAAAGGGGCAGTCTAACAAACTACAATCTTTTATAAAAGACAGCTAAGTTATATAATACTAAAAAGAAAAAAGAAAAGACATGCTTATTAGGCTTCACTAAGGTTTTTGATAAAGTTCCACAAAAAAAGAGAGAGAAAAGTTGAGGGAACAGATTTGCCGGCCCACAAGTTTAGTTTTAATTTTAGTCTCATTCATGATCTGCCTTGACAGTGATACTGTGGTAGATATACGAGGTCTGTCGAAAAAGTATCTAACTTTATTTTTTCCCATGGGAAGTAATGACGTTAGGGAGGCAAAAGTGTGCATAGTGGAGCCTCATACCTTCAGTCGCTGTCAGGCAGCCAGCATGTGAGGTGCTGTATTACTTGTTGCATTTTCATTTCGCCCGTGATGACGGAACGTGTGGAGTAACGATCTTGCATCAATTTTTGCCAAAAGCTTGGAGATACCCAAGTGGAAACAATTCGCAAAATTCAACAAGCTTTTGGTGACAGTGCCATGGGTGTTACCCAAATTAAAGAATGGTACAACAGGTTCAAAAATGTCCACACATCGATGGAGTAACCAGCGTTCCGGGAGGCCATCAACAAGCTGCAATGCAGTTATTGAGAAAGTGCAGACCTTGATAATGGAGGATCGCCGTTTGACGGTGCGGGAAATTGGTGACGAGGTTGGGATCAGTAAAGATTCTGCACATGCAATTTTAAAGGATTTGGGCTTGCGCAAAGTGGAAGCAAAATTTGTGCCCAAGCTGCTTTCTCAGGAACAACAACTTCGCCTTGAGGTTGTGCAGGACCTGCTGGATACTGCCAACAGGGATCCTGAGTTCCAGAATACTGTGGTGTACGGGTACGACCCGGAAACCAAAGCTCAGTCATCACAGTGGAAGCACCCAACGTCACCAAGGTCCGGAACAAAATCAAGGTGATGCTGACTGTTTTCTTCGACTACCGATGCGTTGTGCATCACAAATATGCACCAAGACAAACAGTTACAAAGGAGTACTATCAGGAAGTCCTCCGACATCTTTATGATACAGTTCAGCACAAGAGACCGGATCTGTGGGCCTCACAAAACTGGTAGCTGCATCATGACAACGCCCCGGCTCATTCGCCGCAGCTGATCCAAGGTTTCTTGGCAAAGAAAGGCATTTCACTCATTCGCCAGGCTCCCTAATCTCCAGACATGGCTCCTTCTGACTTCTGGTTGTTCCAAAAAATGAAGATGCCACTGAAAGGCTCCAGCTTTGAGAACCAAGAGGACATCATGCAGAATGTGACGGCAGAGCTGAGGGCCATTCCGGAAGAAGCATTCCAGACGTGCTACGAACAGTGGAAGGATCATTGGGCTAAATGTGTGGAGGCACAAGGGGCCCACTTCGAAGGAGATTAGCAATTGAACCCCAGCAAGTACGTAATTTTTTTTCCCAGCCTAAGATCGGATACTTTTTCAACAGACCTCATAGTTAAGTTTGCAGACGACTAAAATTTAAATTAGTGTTAAAACCAAAAAAAAGATATTTCTAATAAAATATAAATAACCTATCAGATTAGTCAGTAAAGTGGAAAATGGAGTTTTGAAAACCTACAAGATTATCAAATAGGAAAGAAGAGTATTATAACTATTACTATATGGCAGATACTAAATTAGAAAATGCATTTTCAGAAAAAAATCTGGTATTATTCAAATTTTGGAAAAGCAATGTAGTCAGCTACAAAAACTAGGAATAATTAACCAAAAAAATTTCAGTAATATTATACATGTTATTAGTTTTGTTTATACCATGAATGTGCTATGCAGCAAAGTCCATAAAAGAATACTGACATATTAAGAGTTCAGTATAGATATACCAGAATATTTAGGGTCTTAATGCAAAACAATTATATTAGATTTACTCAGTTTGAGTATTAGATATTTAAAGAAATATTTTAGAGGAAGCTTCAAATTGTTTTGGGAACATGAACAGCAAACAGCCATAAATTCTTTTGGTTATCTACTACTATGGATGACTAATTCTGACAATTACACTGGTCAACAAGTATTTTTCATCAAGCATATGTCAAGGTGTACTTAGTGTAGTTTTTAATGCTGATTTCAAATATACAATTAGTTTTTTGACATCACGTACAGTTTTCAAGATGAGAAAGTTTTTTGGTTTTAGCTCATGCATTATATAGAAATTCCAATTAATGACGTGTATGCATGTATTTCATTTACATCATGGAAACATACCTTTAAAATAAACTACATTATTCATTGCTGCATAGTTCAGATGCAATATTTCATCATCTTAAATTAACCAATCAAGTTTTGTCTGATGAAATAGGTATTTCAACATCTCAAATTGTCCAGTCATAATTGGTCTGAAATATTTCATCATCTCAAATTCAATATAAGTATAACCATTTGTATCTATTTCCTTACTTGTTTTACAGTGTTAACAATGTCAAGACAGTGTAGAAATCCTCCTGATGTTTTGTTATCTCTGTGGACAATTTATTGTGAAAGCTCAAAAACGTACAATAACACCAGAGATCAAGAAGATTTATAAGCTATAGATGTTTTTTTTAAAAAGCTGTACTTCTCCATAATGGTAATTTGAAGCCCTCCATTCCTATCGCACACTCCATTCATCTTCATGAATCATATGAGAATATGGAACTTTTACTTCATGCCATTGCCTATGAAAGATACTCATGGAAAATATCTGGAGATTTAAAAGTCATTGGAATGTTAATGGGAATGCAGTCAGGTTTCACAAAATACTGTTGTTTCTTGTGTCTATGGGATAGTTGGGCAACTGACAGACATTATTCGGAATCAAACTGGCAGACAAGAACATCATACCAGCCAGGACTGTCTAGCATCAAGAATACACTTCTTGTAGATCCATGTAATGTCCTACTGCCTCATTTGCACATAAAGCTTAGACTGATAAAACAGTTTGTAAAGACACTAGGGAAGAGAAATGCCAGAGGGTTTGAGTATATTGTAGAAAAGTTTCCCAAAATCACAGGCAAAGTAGAGAAGTACTCAAAGATGTCAACTTCAAGACAACACTGGATGAACTGGAACTGCCTGCCTGGAATGCTTTCAATTGGATCTGTGAGAATTTCTTGGGCAACAAGAAGGCAATGGACTACAAGGATGGCATCAAGAATCTTCTGAAATGTTACTCAGCAATGGGTTGTTGCATGTCACTGAAAGTTCACTTCTTGGACTCCCATCTGGATTTCTTCGCAGATAACCTTGGAGCAGTGTCTGATGAACATGGTGAAAGATTTCACCAGGACATTAGTGCTATGGAGAAACAGTACTAAGACTTCTGGAATGACAGTATGCTGGCTGACTACTGCTGGACACTTTACCGTGATCAACCAGATCAGGAAATCCAAATCACAATGTTTCTAACTTTGTTGTTCTAACTTTGTCTGTTTTGTCTGACCCATTTTTTTGTGTATTCACTCTTTGTAGAATGATAGTGATGATTTTTAACTCAATAAACTCATTTACTTTCTAAAAATAATATGTCCTTATTTATTACGTTAATGATTTCATATATACAAATATGTAAATATTTGCATGTATCTACTGAAAAACTGATACGTGCTGCATACAAATGGAGTGAAATTTTGAAATCAGCATGAAAAATTAGTCTAAAAAAGTTGGTTTGCATTCATAATGAGTATAATACATTTAATTTTGTTGACCAGTGTTATGTAAAACAGTTTTAGCGTTATCTAAACTGAAAATGGGCAGTGTATCTTGACAATTAACTAAAAGTAAACTAGTTTTTAATCATTCTTAATAAAATAAAATGTTTTTTGTACACGATATATTATACTGCTGCTTTGCATGAAAAAGCTAAATATGTTGTTTTGCAGTTATCTTACAAAAATGTCAAAACAAGAAATAATGTAAAAAACTAAACTGTTTAATTGCATACAGACACTTTTTTATCTACCCTGCTCATTTTTCTGGTGAAGTATCTGCAAACAAATTTCAAAACCTATCACCCTGCTAATCTTTCATCCAATCCATTTCTACCATGACTGGCTTTTTTAATCCATAAAATTATCTGTTCCTCTTAATTTGCTTCACAGATTCCAATTTTATAAAGATGAAATAAGCTGCAATCCAATGTCTTCTTGTGCTTATTTATTACACAAAATACAAAAATGTGAATGCAGTCAATCAGAGCAGTTTCTGCATAAAATATACCAAGGAAAACAAAAATTCAGTAACTAGTAGCAATCACATCTTCATGTCTGTTTTCAAGAACCCAAGATGTTAATGACCAGTATCCATAACAACAGTTGCTGTGTATGATACCAATTCAAAATAAAATCAATAATATAAACCAACCAGTATAAATACTTTGTCACCATCTCAGGTAGCATACATTGAAAATTAAACTGTAAATAGAATAAATTTACATTGCTTCTTAAAATCAATTTATGTCATTACACACACACACACACACACATTGGAATGTTCCATAATTTAAATTAAAATAATAATTGTATTTTTAAAAAGCTTGCCATTGAGTCCCTACCCTTCCATTCATTTAGTTAAATGACTTAATTTATCAATTTAGAAATAACTTAATTTATCAATTTAGAAATAACTTAATTTTTCACCTACGTGGGAAATGAACCATGTGTCTCCTAGGTTGTTTGGAACCATGGCTACAAGTTCTGCCTCTAGATCTCACAGAATTCTTAAATGATGTTTTCAGTGCCAGTGGTTTTCTGAATGATGACTGTCTAATGGGTGATTTTCTAGATGAGGTCTGCCTAACAGGTGAAATTCTAGATGAGGACTGTCTAACAGGTGAAATTCTAGATGAGGACTGTCTAACAGGTGAGATTCTAGATAAAGGCTGTCTAACAGGTGAAATTCTAGATAAAGGCTGTCTAACTAGTGAGATTTTAGATGAGGGCTGTCTAACAGGTAAGATTTTAGATGAGGAATGTCTAACAGGTGAGATTCTAGATGAGCAATGTCTAACAGGTGAGATTCTAGATGAGCAATGTCTAACAGGTGAGATTCTAGATGAGCAATGTCTAACAGGTGAGATTCTAAATGAGGAATGTCTAACAGGTGAGATTCTAGATGATAAATGTCTAACTGGGTCTGTCTTGGCTTCCTTTTCTCTAACAGGGGGTTCTTTGAAAACAGGTAACTTTTTAACAGGATTGCTTAATACAGGTGTCAAAGCAGGTAAGATCTTAATGAAAGGCTTTGTAGCAGGTGATTTACCAGAACAATGCATCTGATACAAACCAACGCTACTTGTGCATGTTTGTTTTGGAGATCTACTTGTATTATGCAGCAGTGTGTGGCTGTTCTTACTGGTTCTACGTTTCCGTGGGTTACTGTGCTGCTGTTGATCATCAAAAAGTCTTTTCTCCTGGCCTGTCTTGACTCCATTGAAAGTCATGGCTGACAAGGATAAAAAATCTGTTTTTTTTGGTACAATTTCTTCCACATCACTGACCAATTCTCCTTCTTCTAGTTCTTCAAGATCCAGCTCTAGCTGCCTTTTTACCTCTTCAAGTTTTTGGATGTCTTCATCCTGTTCCAAATGTTTTTCTGGTGTTAGATTATGAACCAGCCCATCTTCTCCTCCACTTTGACCAGCAATTTCAGTTACTGATGCTCTTTTTCTACACAATATACTGCAGCCATTAGATTTATTTTGCAAACCCACAACAGAATCGTTACACTCAACAGACAAATCGTCTTCAATATCAGGATATATATTCTTATTGGCATTAGAAATTAAACATTCCCTGCTTTCCAGATGGCTGGCATCATCATCGTCGTCATCATCTAGATCACTTAATGCATGAACTGAGAGTTCATCATCCAGACAGTCATATCCCGTGTCTGGTGTCAATTGGGAAGTGGTTATAAGGGATGGTTTACAATCATCAGTGTCTTGTAGTGTCACAATCTCTGAAGGATGCAGAAAACTTCCATCTGCAGCAGATGAACTGAGATGCTGTGAAAGAGCATTCCTACTATAGTCAGCCTCTTTGCTGTTCTCAATAACCACCTCAACAGGCAAGGGAATTTTTGCTTCACCAGATATAGAAGCTTGCAATTCCTTATCATACATGAGGTTTTTAACAGGTTTCTCACCATCTTCCTCTTCAGTGACTCCATCTCCAGAAACATTGTCAGCCAGGACATGATTTTCTGTTTCAGAGTTTTTGAGCACAAAAGAATGCCATGAACTAACCTGATGTAATTCTTTGGGGAATCTCCCAGCCTGATAATCATCTGACTCCAAATCACTCTCAGATGAAAACAATGACTTTTTCTTTATTACAGACTGTCCTAACATCATGTCAGCACCATCATCTGAATCGGATTTTTCACTGTTTATCCTTTCTTCATCCATTTGATACTCTGAAACAGTAAAGCTGTTAGTGTTTGTTGTAAGTGAAGAATCTGCAAAGTCAAAGTCTCGTGAACTGCCCTTGGAGTCTCCAGCACATGTTGCCGCCTCTGCCTCTTTATACAGATTAAGATTTTGCCCATTGCATTCCACTATTTCATCACGCTGACAACCAATCTGGTTATTGGAAATTTTTTTATGCTTCTTAGCTCCAAGGTTACCTTTAATCTTATCAAGTAATACAGTATGCAAAGAATCAGTTTTCTGCAGGCTACAATAAAGTGGACTTATACAGTGACCAGCTTGTTCAGAGTCACTGTCTGATGCTGAACCATCTGTAGCAATTACTGCAGCTTCTGAAAACACCAACTCACTGTTATCAGATTCTTCACTTAGAGAATACACCTGTTTAAAACCATTAGTATGCTGATTTATCAACGAATTATCTTGAACAAAGTTCTTACAAGATAACTTGTCACTATCATCACAATTTTTCACTTTTTCAGACAGGCTTTGTTCAGAACACTTTTTTATGATTCCTGACAATAAAGAAATGCCTTTAGAACACACATTGCTTTCTTTAATCTTTACCAGATCTAATTCCTGAAGGTCAGGGTAAACTCTGCTGGTGTAGTAGTCAGAACAACCAGTTCTAGGATTGGATTTAGTGGCAGTTTGTGCAAGCTGACAATTAACGTAATTATGATGTAAAGGATGCATAGATGCCAACTCTGTCTCTTTGCTGGACATCTTGAATTTGTCAGCCCAATTGTTTGATTTAGTTTGATGTTGTTTAGGATTTAGATCTGCATTCTCCTCTAAACATTTCTTGTCTTTTCTTCTATGATGCCAGAGTATATGACTGTCTTCTGAATGAAGAACTTTTCCTACTTTGTCCAAACCCTTCCTCAAAGTTTTGTGTATCTTTGTTTTCTTCTGACTATGCAAGTTCCCAGTTCTCTTACCACTACTACCATCAGTCTTATCTGTGAACCCATTAAAAAACTCTGAATTAGCATGCCTAGACTTTCTTTTGTCTTCAAAATGATAATTTTCTGGATGGCCAACATCCAATCTCTTGCCAATGTTTTTAACAGATCCACTTCTATTACAGTCTTTTTTTGGATGGCCAACCTCCAATCTCTTGGCAATACTTTTGTCAAAATCTCTCTTTGGATGATCAACCTTCAATCTCTTGGCAATACTTCTGTCAACATCTCTCTTTGGATGGCCAACCTCCAATCTCTTGGCAGTACTTCTGTCAACATCTCTCTTTGGATGGCCAACCTCCAATCTCTTGGCAGTACTTCTGTCAACATCTCTCTTTGGATGGCCAACCTCCAATCTCTTGGCAATACTTCTGTCAAAGACTCTCTTTGGATGACTAACCTCCAATCTCTTGGCAATACTTCTGTCAAAGTCTCTTGAATGGCCAACTTCCAATCTCTCACCAATGTTTTTCACAGTTCCACTTCTGTTGAAGTCTCTCCTTGGATGGCCAACCTCCAATCTCTCACCACTGTTTTTGACAGTTCCGCTTCTGTCAAAATCTCTCTTTGGATGGCCAACCTCCAATCTCTCACCACTGTTTTTGACAGTTCCGCTTCTATCAAAATCTCTCTTTGGATGGCCAACCTCCAATCTCTCACCACTGTTTTTGACAGTTCTACTTCTGTCAAAATCTCTCTTTTTAAAGTTGGGCTGCTTTGGTTGATGAACCAGGCCAGATCTGCTCACAACAAAGTGTTGCTCCACCCTGCCCGGTAAAGGCATTTCTCTGCAGTCTGATAATTTTTCTGACTTGTTACAACATGATACTTCAACATCTAACTCATTTTGCCTCACAACACTGGATTTAGATTCCAACTCCATACACGATTTATCCAGCTTTGATTTCTGATCATTACTGGGAATAGCTCCAGATGCAGGCTTTTCAAAATTCTCTTGTTTTGAAATGGCATCTCTATCAGGTAATTTGTTTCTCACTGTTTCATTCATTGAAATCTTTCCTCCCATATCCTTGCTGCCTGCTGAGACAGACTGAGTATTGACATAAGTATATTTATTATAAGCGCTTGGTAGATGTCCTAAAGCTTTGGCAGGGTACTGCCTATATAATGTGCGATCTTCATAAAAAGGTTGCTGGAAATAACCATTAGAACGTTGGTAAAAATTGTAATCCAATCTGAAAAAAAGAGTAAAAAATTCTGAGGTTTTTGTTTTAACATTACGTGTGTTGCATTCAGAGAATTTCATTACCCCAGGGTGGAGAAGGGTCATGCAATAAAATTCAATATTTCTGTGAGTTCATATTATATTCAATTAAAATGCAGAATCTAAATGTGATTAATCTTTTCAGCAGTAAGATATTTATCTCACAACTTTACAATATCCAAATCTATATCCTCAAAACCATCACATGAGTCACACTTCTGACTATAATCATACTTTTTCAAATTCCTCTGGTTAGGGAAATGTCATGTGACCAAGAACATGAAAGGTTAAGGTTACCTGACCAAAGCTGCCAAGATGGCTGATACTGATCAAGTCGCAAATAAGGTTGCCTCAAAGAAAAGCAATGAGTATATTTTAATATATTAAACCAATCTAATAAATGAATTATAAAATTCTATAATGAATGATTGCAATCACCATTTTAATGAAACGCCTACTGAAAAAAGCTACAAGATTATGAGAAAATGAATACCATTAATTTGATTTATTTTGCCTGAGAACTATGTATATAACTCCAAAATTAAACATTGAATTGCCCTTTTTTCACATAATACTTAAATCTGTTATTGTTTGAAAAATATTTCTTTGCTCATTCATCTGTATAGAACATTAATTTTTCCCATTTTCTTTCTGTTTTAGGTCACAGAGTTGCAAAAAAGAGATAAAAGTGTGAGCTTGAAGATTTTGATTTCCAGAAAAGGAAAATAACAAGTAGAAGAACTCTGCACAGCTAAATTCAGCAATATGACAAATGATGAGAAAATGAGATACATGCTTAGAGAAGAGAAAGAACTAAATTGTGTAGACTTCAGAAAAAATTAAAGACTGAAGAAGATATTCCAACACCAACGTAGTCTTTTTTAAAAGGGTTTAAATCTTTTCAATCTCTGGAAAAAGCTGTGAAAAGAATCATCTCTCATCTTCCTGCATCACCTTCAAAACAAGCTCAAGTCATATGGAGAACTGCATCTGATTTCTACTCTCAGCTAGAAAATAAAATGACTAATAACATAAATCATGAGTGTCTCTGTTGAAACTGTGAAACTTGTGAAAGAATTTTGCTTCAGAAAAGATACTGTCTACACTGTGGTTGAGCTGTTTGAAATGGTAGTGTGAAATTAAAACTCAGAAAATACTACCTAAACATGTTTCTAGGGGAAATTTACTGCCTGTTCAAAGATATCCATCCTGATAGTGAGATTGGATTTGCCAAATTTGTCTCTCTAAGGCCAAGAAATATATTTTTACTGAAAGATCAGTCTGCTGATCAACATAAATGCCAAAAGCACAAGAATTTTATTCTGAAACTAAAAGTAATGCATGTTGATTACAATTATTTCTGGCTAATAAATCTGTGAGTGAATGATCTGAATGATAGTTTCTGGAAAGGAGAATGTGAGGAGTGATAGAATAGTAAGATTTTTTTTTTATTTAGAATATAAAAATTAAAAACAAACAAATTTTGGAAAATGGTTCAAGGTTGAAGCTTGAAACTAAAAATGGGTGTGTGGGTCAGTAGTTGCTAGAGATTTATTTGTATTTCAAGGACATGCAAGAACAAAAAGGATTCAGTCTAATGCCGCCATTAGAGAGAGATCTGATCTCATTGTAGGTGTGCTTCAGTGCAACTCTGCTATGGCCTACAGCTATCAATACCAAGATGAGGTGTAGAGTGCACTGTGGACACAACAATGTGTCAATCTCTTTACTACTGTTCTGTACCTCAGGGAGAGACCATGTAAATCACATTCAACAATGACTGATAGCCAGAACAAAGGAAAGAATGGTATTTACACTTTTCTCATGAAACTAGTTTCTACTGTAGATCCAACTAATTTTGGTAAGAGCCTCACCATTCCTTTATCTGAATTTAAAAACTATTTCTGTGTAAAAATGCTGCAGAAGTTAGGCAGAAAAATGAATGTGGAAATCATTTGGCACTATTTTGCTACCTTACATGTTGATGGGATTAGTGAGAGTGCAAAGTCTTGTGAGAATAAGGTTATGAGCAAAAGTAATGTCTTGGTACAAAATTCCACAAACTTTGCCATTGATGATTTCATTGAGACAAAACTCCTGGTCTGATGTCCAAGAGGTACTAGACATCGGCAAAATACATTGCATGGAATGTTGTGAAAAGGGTATTGTAAAGCTTTATTAAAATGAAGTAGAAATGAGAATTAATCCCCAAAAGGCACAAAAAGATGCATATGGCTAGACACCTTACATTGATGAATTGGCCAAATGTCATGTTGTATGGAATTGAGATTTTGTCAACTATGACGGCAAGCGCTATCCAGGTGAAGTAACAGCTATTATAGAGGAAAAAGCTTAAGTGCTTGTTATACATAGAACATCCATTGCTAATTAGAAATGGCCAGAACATGAAGATAAAATATTCTACCATGTGAATGGGGTTAAGAAAATTAGTCCACCAATCATCCATTGGTTCATACAAACAGTTCAAATCTGATGTCGACAGACAATTATAGTTTTCATTCTAGAATTCTAGATAGTAGTGTGTTTATTGCTACAAAAGTGAATGTAGCCCGTAATGTTACACTTCTGTCAGGACTAAGGAAATCATTTTAATCTTTTTGTCCAACTTGATACTGAAACTGTAATGGCAGTTTGTATCTTGGTTTGTCAAAGAGGTGATATTTTTTTCTGCTTTGGATTTTAATGAGATTTGTTCTTTTTGTTGTGTTACAATCGTCACATGTTGCACTTTGATGTCCTTTAATGATGAGACCATGTGTCAGATGTAAACTGGCTGAAACTGTAGGTGTTAAATTTCTAGCTTTAATTTATTTTTCATGCGCTGCAATGCCTACATTATAATGTCTAATATTTTCACTCGTGGCAATGTCTGAGACAGACCTTTTCATATCCATTAAAAAAGAAAAATTAATTCAGTTTGTTTTTCTTTTTATACTATTGAGATATTTTGACCTTCAATAAATTTTATTTTTTTGTCATTGGGACCAACCACTTTTAACATAAATTTAGAATTGCTGCTAATAATTTAATCCATTTACTTACAATTTTTTTAAAAAAATATATCAAGTCTCACTAATACTTCACCCATACGGTTGACCCAGTATTTTTTAACTAAAGATAACCAAAAGAATAAACTGCTATGATCTGCTTAATGCTAACTTTACAATAATAATAATAAATCATGTTCATCATTCTGTTGCCATGACTCATTTGTTTATCGTAATATTTTCTCATACCTATATCTGATTGAAAATAACAGTTAGGTTGCATTTTAGGTAGTATAGTATGGTACCGGATGACAACTATTTAAGTCAATAGTAAACAGAAATCTACAGATTTATCTGCCAGCTGGCAGACAGCCTCCACATGCAACCATTAATCCCTCATCAATGGTCTTTTAACCACTTTGTTTTTCTTCTAATCTCTTAAATAATGAAGACAGCACTATCAACTTAATTGCCATCAATGCCTCAAGTAAAATGTCAGTGTTCCTCATCTTTCTTTTATTTCATTTACAAATAAGTTCAGCTAAGTTTGTATTAATATAAAAACACTATTGTTTAACACCTAAAATATCCCAAATATATTTATTTGCTCAGATCAATCAACAATGATCCTTATAATGACATACAAATGCATAAGGTAGGCACACATCTACAAGGTTTTGTTCTTCTTAATTAATTTTGTTACTCCTTCAATCCACTTACATTCACATAAAAGGTATCCTAATTCACAAACAACCCAAAGAATCTTGTGTGGTTAATATCAATAGAATAGCATTAGTTTTACTATTAGGTCTGCATCACCGATGCTAGTTTTACAGCCAGCTTGCACAAAATACCATACTTTAAATATCTTGAGTAATAGCAGAGGAAAAATCCCAACAAACTTACCTGCTTCTCAAACTTTTTATTTCAGTTTCCTTCCTTGCTATTTCTGCATGTGCGGTCTTACACAGTGCTGACATGTTCTTGAGCAGAACACAATTCTGGTTCTGTAATTTGGCATGGTTCACCTGGAGAGACTCCAGTTCAGTTTTCAAAGAAAGGATATCATTTTTGGCAAGCTGGTACTTCTTCTGCAACTGCAAAACAGACATGCAAACCAATTAGACTAACAGGCTGGAAAGGGTTAAACTTAACTTCTTTGATATTTAAAACTGGGAGTTGTATATTTTATTCTTTTTAAGAACTGAACTGTAAAGCTGCTACTGCAGTATGATACATAATAACAATAATTAGCCATATGGTCCGAGTTAATCTGTAGAGAGTTCCATCTTTATCAGCTTTATTATGCACTTCATTTTTCACAAACATAATTTTAAATTCTGACTGAATGAAATCTGTCCTTACCAGGCATACTTTTGTTTTTTTTAAACTGGCATCAGACAAAATTTTACATTAAGAATCTTTAGCTACATAAAACAATTTGAAAGACCATTAATATTTTACACTAGTGATTATCTTGCTCACACGAGCAATAACATTCAAATTATGAATGCTTTTAATTTTAAAAAAATCATTACAAGTCATGATTTGAGTTTTAAACTAAAAGCTACCAAATCTTTTTTTTTTTTAACATTTAAAATTCAATTTTGTTCTTACCCTAAATAATTGAGTTTTAAATTACTTTACCAGAGATAAGTGATGGATATACTATGGATGTTCAAATGAAACCTGGCTGAAAAAGTGTTGCCATAGTAACTGGCCAGGTTTCCTTTAATCATTGTATCTAGTATCTTTTCCTCAACAGCAATTATGATGTTAAAAAAACTTATTTTCACAAAGTATTTAGTAACAATTTTTCTTCTTCTTGAAATATCAAAAACAGTTCATAGAAATGAATAAAAGCACATTTTGGAAGGATTGACAACCTTCTTACCATCTTTTATCTCATTAGTCAACAATGTAATTATCTTTCTAATAACCTACCTCCTCATACAACTCCTGTCTAACATTTAAGTCTGCAACAAGAATGTCATCATACAGATCAAGAGTGCACGAATTGCTATCATCATTGAGGAGGATTCTATCAGTACTGGCCAGGTCATTCATATTGACACACACACGTCTGAAACAAGAAAAATGTGTTCACCTTATGCCACCAATGCAAGACTATCTAGGCAATTATTAAAAAGTAAACTTCACTCCCAAAAAATTGGAGAACCAGAAAAAGGTTTTAAATAAATATCCAACCAATTCAACTATAGTATACAGCATATATACAAGCCAAATAAGTCCGTGGTGAGACCTCATCTAGAGTATGTAAAGGCTTGAACTTATTTTTTCAGGAATGTTGACAGTCTGGAAAGAGTACAAACAACAAAAGGTTTTAAAAATGATGTGAAAAAATAAAGAATCTTAGTTATTGTGGCCAATAAGCAAAAATTAAACTTCCTAGTCTTATATATCATAGATTACATGGGCAACTAACTGAGACATTTAAAATTAGAACAGGTAGACAAGTTTTTGTTATTTAGTTTTTCAAGCTCTGAGGGATCATAACTCAAAACCGTACAGGCACCAAACATCCTGTAAGTGCACTTTCAGCATTACAACAGCAAATTCACAGAACTCTGGCCTAATGAATTTGCTCACTGCAACACAATCAATAGATTAAAAACTGCATTGAACAGATGGTTTAAAAGAACAAAGGTAAGTTCAAAGACCATGTGATGATTCCGTGAATAAGCATAATACTAAGTCTTCAGTTTCTTCATAAGAGAGTTTTTATATTTAACCATGTTTAAGTGAAAGCGTTCAACATTCCGATAATGGATTCAAACTGGCCAACCACACTAACGCCCATAAACGAATAGAGAAACAGCTGACCGTAGTGCAGGTAGTACAGCAACTAAAAAGGCTTATTGCCACAATCCAGATCCTTTTTTTTTAATGTAACCCAAGTGCAGCATTTATCTCCTATACATGGATAACAACAGGTGAAGCCTGTAAATATTGAAAATATATATTTATATTACAAACAGCTATTTTACTCTTAGAAGTAAACAACTTATTATCCCGAACCTGAATGTCTAATATAAAACCATCTCTCTCGTGACCCATTGGTGCTGAATTTGACCTGCATTTGCACCTACAAAAATCCACATTTTATAAATTTAATTAGTCCATTTTAAGAAGATTGTTGCATGACTCCCAATCCATCAGCATTTCATGTGTAGGGCTATAGAAATTTGATAGAGAAATGAATGCCAATTAGACAACATGGAATACGTTGGTGGTGTTTAGTTATGACATCAGTGTGGCTGACTCTCACAGGTAGGAAATTCCATGGAAGGGTTAGGGCTCATATTACGGGATTCCTGGGCCATCTAATCTTATATTTCTTCATTGTTTAAAACTGCTCATGAAGCCTTGATGAATTTTATAAGTGATGGTAAATCTGATTTGCTTGCAACTCCTATGAGAAAGGAGAGAAGAAAGCATTCTTTCACAAAATTCCAGTCACATTAGTCAAATTAGTGGGCTTGCATCTAGCTGGTAAACAATAATGTTTGGAAAGCAAAGTGTATGGGAAGATTCATTCTTTGTTTTATTAAGACAAAGGTAGAGGGAGGAAGATTTTGATACTGTTACAACATTAAAACTCTATGATTTCTAATTTTACAAAAGATTAATATCAGAAAACATTTAACTGGATTGTGTGCAGCATTTAAGTACTATACTGATGGCACATTGTCAAGCTTAAGAGGCTCTCTATCACTAGACTTTTTGAAGATTCTGATTCAGTCTGGTTATATGAAAGATACGAATAAAAGTGTGTTATTGCAAAATAATTTTCAATAAAGTGAAAATTCTTTACATGGATATCCATTTTTCAAAACTTTTGTGCTGCTGAACATCGAAAGCTGGTACAAACAGTAATGCAGCACAAGTCAATGACATCTTTCAATGCTGCTGACACATTAAAAGACAGTATACACAGGTTATATATTGAGAGCATAATCTTCCACTTGAAGCTGCAGCTCATGCAACAGATATATGGATGTGCTGCCACAGAGATAGCTGCAATAATTATACAAGAACACCGAAATGTTGGGTCAAGTTGTTGACTATATAAAAGAGTGGTCCTTTAGCCTTGCTGTAGATACAAGCTCTAATACCTAAACAGAAAGTATGTATACATTGGTTGAACAGATCTTTGACATAAACAGAAACAAAGTATGCACAAGATTATTTTGGGACATGCAAAAGGAATATTTGAGCACACCAACCAGACATCTGACTGACACAAGCATTCCAGGAGAAAAATGTATTGGTCTAGGTTGGACAACACGTCCGAAGTGGGAAAGCAATGGACTGTTTACTTACTTTAAAAAGCAGAATGACAGCATATATATAGCTGGATGCCCATACCATGTAATCCATAACACTGCATGCTGTGCTGCAAAACATTCACGGGATAAGACAGGGCATGTTGGTGATTTCCTGACTGATTGTTCAAATATTCTGAGAAAAGAACAAAGCACCAAGCCCTCCCCCAAAAAAACAAGGGAGTACTGCAGCTTCTGTGATCAAAATTACAGGAAGGTGTTGAATTTTAGTGCAACGAAATGGCTGAGCAGAGAGGTATGTATAGACAGAGTATTAAAGCAGTATCCAAATCTTAAGAGCTACATTGGCAGTCAGCAAAAAGTTAAATCTGACCCTCACACAGAAGTATATCTTCTCTTCCATCTGTCAGTTTTGCCTGTTCTCGGAAGTAAACAAGTTGCTTCAATTTGAATCTAAAATACATACAATGAAAAGAAAGTTGACATGTTGCATGCAGAAAATGCTAGGCAGGCTCTTCCAAGTTATAACCTTCAAGGGAGAACCAGTGACAGCAGTAAATCTGTAGGATCCAAGTAATTTACTTAATAATGTTTCACTACACACATGGTCATCAAAATTCATGACCTGTTGTCAACAGAGAAAGCAGCAGTTGAAAAAGCTTATAGAGGCTTCTTTTTTGCAACATGTGAATATACAGTAGCACACCTTCCTCTTACTGGTGATCTACTAAAGCATGCTAAGTTCTCCGGTTTGAAAACAAAGAAAAGGCTAACTATAACAGCATACTATACTTTGTAGAATGGTTCCATGGTTTAAAAGCCAAGATGGAAGGTATGGATATGCTAAAGAAAAGCTGATCTTCTCAACTACATCAAAGAACAGAACAAACCTCTCAAACAAAACAACCGTAACACCAATTTTAATTCGCAAGACAAATTGCTTTGGTCAACTACCATGCCGTACTGTATATTATATCCTTTCTTCCAGAAGGCAGAATGCTGCGACTGCATCTAATTATCATCATAACAACACTAGTTCTGAGCGGGAAACATGCGAGTGTTCTAAAATAGCTGTAGAGGGAGGAATCTTCCACCAAAAAACCTCCTCTCGTCGCCCATCATCAACGGCTCGGAAGTGATCCTTGAACTTCTGCTTAAACCAACCTGAAGCGAACACCAGCATTTGAACTCAACAAGAAGCGTAGCTCTGACTTACTAGTGTGCGCTCGAAAGTGCTGTACACAAAGGAGGGGGGGAGGAGGATAGAATGTCATTTCAGAAAACCCAGATTTTCATAATTTCCCGCGGGAGGTTGTCCCTGGACCTCCTCCCCCCCCCCCCTCTCCTCTCACTACCCAAGGAACTCCCGCCTTCGGTGGTGACCAGCATTTCCAACTCAGTCAAACCCAAACTGGGTGGGAACCCATGTGAAACACTGAGGAGGGGGAAGGAACACCTTCGTACTTTTAATTAAACGAAGGCTGCCCTGAAGAGGGGGCAGACCAGACCAGACCAGACCATATCAGTAATGTCACCGATTTCCCCCCCTATGACTGAGAAACCGGTTAACGGCCACAAATGGCTGTGGACGACGTCGGCCCCGGACTCGGGGTCCGCACCAGCAACCGGCCCGTCCAAGCCTGAAACTGCAGCTCTGCCTCCCCGGGACGGGACGGACGGGAGGGGAGGGAGGAAGGGGGACAGACAGACCTTGTGGCCATTTTGATTTTCCCACCAATCATTTCAAAAAAAAAACAAAACAAAAAATTAAAATAATAATTAAACGACAAACAAAAGGAATCGGACGAAACGTCCGTCAGCTTGCTAGAATTATTATTATTATTATTATTATTTTACATATATATAAAACGGAGTTAGTTGGTTACTTGCCTCGGACTTCAGAAATACTCGGCAGGCGAATACATTATATTCGTAAGTGTAACTTCTCGTGTAGTTTCAGTTATGGGGTCGTGTAAGCGCGGAACCGGCAACGAAGACGGTACGGAACACGAAAAACGGAAACAGGTGAGTTAGGAACAAGAGATAAATAAATAAATAGAAAAGGTTATTAAATACGTGTCGTCTGTGTTTATAAAAAAAATAAAATGTATTACATTTTGTATATGTTTATCTTTGTTGTTGCTTCTTTTTTTTTTTCTTTTCAGCTTATTTACTCTCGGTGTTTATATTTTTTGATTTAATTATTTGGATAACCGCTATTAAGAATAAGAGGTTTATTAGCATCGTCCGCCATTATCCTTTCTGGTGCAATTGAAATAAAAATCCTTTTTTTTTAAAAAATATATATATATATATATATATAAAACTAATAACAAAAAACCGTTTCCACATATGCACTCTGCACGCAATAATGTTTCCAAAACAAGCTGTCTTCAAGAGTTATCTTCCTTGGCGGTGTTCGCTCTCGTGGGTTGGAAACGGCCATCAGTGCAGCAGCCAGTGGACGACGAATAGCCTCTGCTGAAGTCATGTTCTTGGCGTTGCTGATTTTTCTTCTCGTTTTATTCTTTACTTATCTGCCCACGTATGCGCCGATTGCAGCCAGATCGGTAAGTCCTTGCCACTTGAACACCTCCTGTGGCGACTTACGCCGTAGATTGACGGGATGCTTTAGCGTTGTTTTGCAGCAGTGGGGGGGTGGGCTCCCCGCCATTAGTCGTACAGTCCCTCCATCCCACCCGTCTTTCGTTACGAGGACGCAGCATCCTTTGGTCGCCTTCCTAACGACTCGTACGCCTCCGTGCGGAAGCAGTTAATGCAGAAGACAATTCGGGTACATTCCTTAACATTGGTTTTCCGCAACGGGTGCCTACGGTTACCAATTCCAGGGGATCATAACGGGAAGATAGCCAGCTGAGGTTCCGGCACGACTATCAGACACGTTCGAGTGACGCCCGAGATGGTATTAATTGTTCTAATGAGGCCAGTTTCTTCTCTCTCTCTCCCTTCCCGGGAAGGTGGGGATGGGCGTCTGAAGTGTTCGGATCAAGTTAAATATAATGGTGGAGTTACCCCGTATCTCTGACTCTCCGTCCGTTCGAAGGCTAGGAGGGGGGGATCAGTTGGAACCTCTCCATGTAACTAAAACAAGTTCACATTTCATCTGTGTAGGGGGGGATGCTGTTGTACTGCGTGTTTTTTTTTTGTTTTTTTTAATGTTTCAGATTTGCAGATATCTGTTTAAAGCAACCGACGAAGAGCTAAATATCATGTGTCAGATGAAAGAGTTGAAAACTGAGCAAGATAGCACGAGCATGACAGACGAATTTGCAAAATATTTCAAGTTACAGAGAAAGATAGATAAACTGGGATCGGATATCAAGGACAGAGGTGAGAATTTTTAAAGCAAAATAGTATTTTTTTTTTTTTTTTTCTTATTTTGCCATAAGATGGAGAATTTGTGGATGTTGCTTTTTTTATTGATAATTTATTGGTAAACCTTAAGAATAGTAACTGTTCCATGTATGGCATTCAGGAACTGTGGTTTTAATGTAATCAGCGTGGAGTGGTCATTAATGGTTTTGAATGAGCTGTCAGTGGTGCTATTAATACTACTTGCTACCTGGTACTTTCCTTAAAGTTTTTGTAATTCTAGTTTGGTTTGATGTTTTGGGTTTTTTTAATGATGAAACATTTTAGTAATTTTATAGAAAAGAAACTTTGTACTGGATTTGGTTTTTTTTTTAATTTTAATTGCTACTGTTTAGAATTTTATTTATGACAGTTTTAATGAATTTGTACAATTTTAAGTTTTCCGTTTTCTTAATAAACAAGAGATTTCACTCTAGCCACATCAAATGAGAATGCTACTTTTAAAATAAAAATTTTCCATTGCCCCCCCTTCAGTGAATTATCAATCTTTTACATTTTCTTTATAGCTATAGTACTTAGAAATAGTTGATGCTAGAAAGAATTAAAATATGCACATGTGATATTCATATTCATAACATAAATTTAATGTACCATTAATATTTTATCTGCAGTTCCCATTCATAAGTATAAACTACACAGCACCTTTGGCGTTAATGTTTATGCATGTATGATCTGTTGTGGCTAGAGGAATGTAGTTTTGGTGTATGATGTAAAAATAATGTAAGATTTACAAATTTCCTACAAGCATTTTCGTTTGGAATTTAAAATAGAAATATGCATAAAATTAGATATAATATTATGCTGTTCAAAATAGGTTTTAAATGCTAACTACTATATGTTAACACTGCCAGTAAATCTTGTGGAATGTTGAATTTTTTTTTCATAATATTTTAGGCAGTTCACGAAATCACAGAATAACAGCAATAACTATGGCTGTTCAAGTTGCTGTACAGGTTCTCTATGTAAGTATTGGTATTTTAGATTGGTGCAGCTTTTAAATTTGAGTGCTTTCAATGAATCAATTATGTTCAATCTTTTTAACATGACAAACAGTGAAGCACCCCTGTGTTTCTCCTCCTCTTTTTTTTTGTTTTTCATTTATTTTTCTAAGTTGTTTTGAATTTTGAATATTTTCCTAATTATAATACATGGCTCTTAGGCCATCTATATTTTTTTTTTTATAGGTTTCTATAAAATTCCTATTTTTAAAGAAAAACTATATTTCTCATGTTTTGGACAAACTTGGTAGAAAAATTTTTAACATTAAGATGTTGCAAATACCCTTGCAGATTTCTTTTCTTGTTGGTCTATTCATGACTGCTACTACCATTTTATTATGTTTCTGCATTTTTATGCCCTAAGACAGTGGTCCTTAACCTGGGGTGCAAAACATGCCGTCTGAACCACTGTTCTATACTAATCTTAGGACTGAGTCTTATTATTAAGTGTGTATATATTTGTAATTTTATTGCAAAAATAAAATATATAAATCTATCTATTCTTTAGATATGTTTTTGTGACTAAATAAATTTCTGCTTCTCTTTTATTCTATATCCTAAGTCCAAAGAACTGTCCTATGTAAATGATTTTTGATAAGGGGTACGAGAACTTATTTTGAGAACCAAAGGGGTGCAGGCTCCAATAAGATTAAGAACTGCTGCTCTAAGGTAATGTTGAAATAATTAGTTATCATAATTGGGTATCACCGTTCAAAACATCCTTTTGCTCTTGAATTTTTCCAATTTTTCCACATCCCTTCTAAATTCAGTATATTTGTTGCAAAACTATGTTGCATTAGACTTAATTTACCATATTGTCAATAAAATAAATTTCAAACTCAACCTGGTTTTACATTGTAAAGCTGGGTATTGTGCCAATACAACAGGTTTACCCTTTTCTCTTTTCATGCCCACATTGCAATAATAAGGAACTATAGTCTTTGACAGTGTAAGAACCAATTATGATCTAGGGCAAATGTTTTCCTGATTTAGACTTTGTTTTCTTGTTTCATTTTCCATAGTGTCTAAGAACTGGAAGATAGATATGCATGTTGAGGCAATAGAATGCCCAGGTGAACTTTGAAGCTTTGCTTCAGGATGACAAGTAATGGGATTTTCAAGCCTGATTGAATGCTGTCTGTGAGACAACTTTTAGATGTAAACTTTGCTGTAAAGTTTTAAAACTGTCAAATATGGAAGTGGAAGCTATGAAAAGTCTTTCAGAATGGAAAGCATGTTCACTTAGTGGAATCATCCAACAATGCAAGGTGGAAATATTTGAAGATTGCATTAATCTAAAATAATTCACAATCTAAAGGATCTACTTTAGAGATAACACCCGCAACCATGAGTACTATAAATGATGGAACAGGCAAGAAACTTGGCTTTCAATGCAAAGTCCAATAGCCTTCATAGAACAGCAGGAGAAAGTGAGGAAGCACTGTACAAACCGAATTAGGAAATAGAAGCTAAGTTTCTGGAATTTAAACAATGACTACCATTTGAGTAATTTGTACATAGTGTATGTAGATGTCTTATCAGATTTTGGATATTTTTCCATCCTGAATTTTGCACAGAGCACTGGACTCATTTCCAGATTGTAAAGTGAAAAGATTAGGTCTGCAAAAAAAAAAGATCAAATCAACAAGAGAAAAGCAGAATGCTGTGATTAACAAGACTTTTATAGATGCCTGTCAACTTATGCTCAAAAGAAACAAATTTTATTGTACATGACTTTAATTGTACTATATATAATGCATTTAATACAGTAGTTTGTACATGCATTGTACACTTGGTCTGGTGATATTTAAAATTATAATAGAAGTTATAATTGTAGTAACACAATCATATTTGGTGTGCTTTAGCATTCATTTTACTGTAACAATCTGTTTCTTTGTGATTGCCGTGGGTAATGGATTCTTGATACTTATGATAGTTTTACCAACTGCAGTAGTTTGTGATGTGTACAGTGTCCTATATAAATAGATATGAAGATATCTTCAGAAAGATTTTGGTCTAACATGATATAATAAAAGCAGTGTTAACCTTCTTGTATCAGGTATTATATTTATGTCCACCCTGCATGCTTGATGTGGTGTACATTATTGTTTACTGCTTTAAATTAAACGATCTGATATTTTCTACTAATGTACTGTGTAATAATGATCGTATGAATAGTCTACAAAAGAGAGATTGTACATGATATGGTGGGAGTGCTTTCAAAAAGTCAAGTGGATTAGAGGGGAGTGTCACAAGTGGTAGTGTTCATCAAGGAGACTGAGCAAAATACCGTCTTGTCACATGGTATTAAGCATACTTGATTACATATGGTGAGGGAAAAAAGGAGTTGGTGTCTGAAAAGTCACAAATATAAAGTAAATGTATTCTAAGAATGTGCTTCACAGTATAAACCACAAGATGTATATAAATTAGAATATTCCAAAAGAATTGTATTTAATTTTTATAAACCACTTAAGTTTGTGACATGCCTATATTGCATATACCATATTTTTCAGCATATAAGTCTCTGCTTTTCTTTCCTCAGAATTCCAGGCTTTGACATTTGCTTCAAATCTACTTATCTATGGATAGTGTTATTGAATTATTTTCTGAAATAAACTGTAAATTATACATTTGAAATGGACTACAGAAATGATTACCTCGAACATTTATTGAATGGCTGAAGCATGAGAAATCTAACCAATAAAGAACGTGAACTCTCCAATTACATTGTCTTCAATACTAATTATACGTATAAATATCCCCAAAAAAATCCTTTACCTCATCTCAGAATTTCTTCCTAAAAGCCATGCAAGCCACACACACCAGCTTTTCAGCTGGAAGTTAAAGTTTGCTGAAGAAAATGATAGTAATGTGTCTGGACACAGGAGATGTGGTGTTAGGGATTGATGTAAAGAAGAGGACATGTTATGGACTACAAAGAAAACCAAGAAGGCCAGTTACAACTGCAAAGGCAGGTTGACCAAATATGAGGATAAGTTAAAGGAATGTGCCACTTGTGGACTTAAGATAATTGCTGTCTTTACATTTCTCCCTATCCTCCTTTTGCTGGTGTACAGTATTCACTCTGGTGGTTTCTCAGGAAGTGTGTACCCTATCATCCAATCAGAGAACAGCTGAGTGGGTTGACCTCCATGTTTGGACAACTTGAAACAGCTGAATATTGACTTGTGCTATCAAAAATGAAACTGCGAGTTGAATTTCTGAATTTTAGTCTCCAGTAATATCAAAATCAAAAAAAATGTTGTAGATAGATAAACTGACACCTTTGTCTTTTTGAAGTAGGTGATTCAAAACAATGCAGACAACACAAGTTTGCCTGATGATCAACAATGTCATGCAGTGACTAAAAATGGATGCTGGGCTTGTTTGATACCAGAACCAATAATAACACTTGCAGTTTGTTTCAAAAATATATCCATGATTCAAACACTTTGAAAAACTATTCCAACATTCCATTTATCCAGAATATTATGTCATGCAATAGTTAAATGATATGCATAAAAAGATCATTAATTAAGCCTGGAATATCATAGACAGTGATGCAACATGACAGTGTTATGAAAGATTTGACACATTCTAACTGCCTGAAAGTTTGACTATCAACATTGACTTAGCCTCGTCTTATCCTCCAAATCAACTTATCTATGAATGAAAGAAAAATGAGAAAATTAGCCAATTCAACTTGTATGCTGAAAAAATTTTTTATCCTGACACAGAGCTGGTATTCGTTATAATATTAAAACAATTTTTGTACATTTTCAGCAGTATTGTGTAATTTAAAATTGTCTTTTGGTATTCTAACCTGTGTTGTAAGTTAGTTTTACATACAAATATTTGATTATTACACAAATGGAATACTTGTTGAGTTGCTAAAGCTTTCAATGATAACAGAAGGTATTAGTATTGGCCTATGAAGAACAAAACAATGTCAAATTAAGGTTATTTTATAGAGAGACTAAGTTGAACTTTGGGCCTTGATAAACCATGCTAGGTTATCCTTGTGTAAACATAACATTTTTAATGGTGATTAACTTGATCTATGGGCCCTCTATAAACTCTGGCTGCTTTTCTTATAATAGCAAAGCTATTCAAATTTAATTCCCTTCATTTTTTAAAAATCAGGTTTCAAATTGCCATGCTAAATCAAATGACCATAAATGTAAACTGAACTTATTATTTTATTTCTTAGTTTGAGTGCTTCATGAACTGTAGAAACACTGAGTATTTGATTTGATTTCTCTTTTTTTTCTAGGTTTTGTTCATGTTACTGTTGATCTACCTATTTAGGGAGGAACCAATCTTGGAATTTTCTTCAGCCTGGTTCTTTCCCATCCAGAAGTTGATTGCATTTCCAACCGGAATGGGAGGTAAAATTAATGGTTACTGTTATTCGTATAGTTGAAAATTATTATTGTTTTTTTTTTTTTTTTACTTTGATCTGCCCAGCAGAAACCTTTTTTTTTTTTTATTATTTTTTTTTTCACGTGCATGACACCAGAAACCATGGCCAGGTGTATTCCAACCCAACCTTGGCCAGCCTGACATGCTCTTCATTCTTTAGATGTGAGGACAAACCTACATGGCCACCTGGTTAGGGAGAGCAAGGAGAAACCGTGTTACAAAACAAAGTGGGTGAATCTTAGCGCTCTAATGGTCTTCCAATTCTTTGGTTAACAGATGTAATGGTTTCTTCAAGATCACATCTACCATCAATTTTATTTAGATGAGCCAAGAACAACAACTGTTTTTTTTATTGTTTATTTTTAAAGAAAGATGTGTGTGTGTGTATATATATATTTGGCTTTAATGCACTTGTCAACATGTATTTAATTTCTGTATGACAACAGATGTTCATTTTCATAATTGAATATTCTGGAACAGCAAGCATTAGCTAATCTTAACCTGTTTCATAAGTATTAATAAAAACTTTGTCTTTAACAGTGATGAACCTGTAAGATATTCCACTTGTACAATTGGTGTCATATCCAATTAAACAAACAAAACAAAAAAAACATTAACATTGATTTCTTGTCGGGACTGGTTTGGTATAGCTCCTTGGCATGGTTGCCTGTTGCTCCTCTTCAACACAAAGTTGTATGAGTTTTCTCCCACATCTCAAAATGAGGGGTTTTAGTAGGTATTTTACTGCTTAAGTCAACAATGCCAGCCTCTGCCCCCCCCCCCTGTAGCACAGGAAATTAGTCAAACACCAGTGTCAGAAGGTTCCATTGAAATTGTATCTGCTTTTCAGATTTATGGAATAATATTTTGGACATAAGTTCTCATTTGTATGAAAACAGAATTACTGAATAGTTTATCAGCCTGGAAGATTTCTCCTTGCTAGTACATGGTACTGTATGGGGGGAACTTTCTGCCTTTTCCACTAGCCACTCTAGATTTTCTAATTTCTTGTTTATGTTTTGCCTCTAAGAAATAAAAATGTTGTTGTTTATATAATTATCAAATAGAAAGATGTGTGTGTGGTGTAAAGGACATTACATTAACATCGACTTTATTTAATTACCAACTTCAATGCCTTCTGATATACTAATTGCTCTAAAACATGCTTATATGTCTTTAGGAATATAAAGAAAAAAACTAATTAAGATTACTTGTCTTTAATTCGTTAAATGATCCATTAGATGGGTCATGTCACATCAAATAATCAATTGTCATTCTTGCAAATTTTGATGAAACATCTACTGAAGCTGAATTTGGCTTCCAAAAGAAGCTTGCGTAGTTCTAGGCCCCAGTTTATTACTAGTTCTCAAGTATAGTGGTATTCAGGTCGAAAAATGAAGCTTTGTTCAAAATCTGCATTTCGTTGATCAATAGCTGTTGCCATGAGACTTGAGTTACAATTTTGCAGGCCTTTTGGGAGCCCAATGCACTTTGAGCAGAAGTTTCATCAAAGTTGCAGTATTGTTCTTTCCATACCGCCCAGACAGATCGTACTGTTGTCTTGCCAGTTCTAACGGTGGTCTGAAGTCAAAAGTATTTTGCTAATGCATATGGATTCTTTAAAAAAAAATTATTTGAGATGTCTAATTTCCTTTCAGGCAGTGTTGGGATAGGATTTTGGTTGTTTTTATGCAACACAATCATCCACCGTACTGGCCGCTTGATATCCCTGACACCGTGAGCCGTTTGCCAAGGCTGTTGCGCACGCATGCCATACGTAGATGGAGGGTGTGACCTCTGTTTGTTTGTACTGGTTAGCAAGGAGAATGAATGCCCTGTGTCAAGTTACCAGGCACCTCAAGGAAAATGAATGTATATGCCGAAGTGATCACAGTAGACTGGTACAACAAGCATCTGTTTGTTTATTTTGGGGGGGGTTTGTCTGCTTTTTCCCCTCCTCTGTTTTTCCAGAAAATTTGTTTTGAGAAAGCAACAAGATCACTGGTGGAACTCTACCAGTAACTCTGTCTCCTCATGTCTATCTCTAAGAGCAGGAGTCATCCATTACCCAGTGTCAAGAGTCGATGCTTGCAGTGTCATGTTAGCTGCCTAGGAAGACAAAAATAGGCACCTAAATTAGATAAAATTAAGTAGTGAAAAAGGGAATCTTTTGCAGTTGTTTTCCTTAATATGATTATTTTTATTTGCTTTTTGAGTGGAGATTCTTGTGCATCATGAAAAACTAGGGAAAAGTCCTTGCTTTTGTTTTATTTATTATTGTTCAGGCTATCAAATTATTTGAAATCTATCTTTTGATAAGAAGTACTGTTCCCCTCTGCCCATTCTGCTTAGGTACATCACCTTTGCCCAAATGATTAATAGATCGGTTTATCTCCAGGTATGTAATTTGAGACATTTGTTGTAAAATCAAACAAGGAAGCTTTTAAAGTGAAATAAAATAAATTATTCATACTTATTTTTACAATGTTTTTTTTTTTAAATAGAACAGTACCAATTAAAATCTTTAATATGAGAAATCAAATATTCTCACAGATACCTTGGAAACAGTTTTTGAGCTCTCTTAAAATGAGGTAGAAATAGTTGTGCTACAGAATGCCATGCAGATGGCATTACTTGTTTTGATAAGAGAACTGGTGTTGCTGTATACTATACATGTTTCAAAAGTTTAAATTTACTGAAATTTCTTTAAAATTAACAGTATGGGTTGTTACTGTGAATTGGTTAGCATAATTAAGTTCACCGTTTAATATTAATGTTTTTTATGATTACTCTCCCTTGATAAGTCGGCATTGTTTTGGTTTCAGTAACAGGAAACACTTGTTTAGCTTGCTGTTTCTACAGATATGGAGCACTCTTAACGCTTCATATGCTGTATTTTTTTATTATTTTTTTTTTACTTTATACAACCTAGACACTAGTGAATGAGTTGAACTGGCTATATATTTAGTCAACACAGTGCAATGGTTGAAGTGATACAGAGGGTTATGTTATTGAGAAGGTACTACATGACAGCCTTTAAGGCTTAACCGTGCTAAATTATACAGATTTGAAGGGTAGCAGAGTACAAATGCACTCCAGGAAGACAGTATGCAGAGGATTAACAAGGTACTGATGTGCTATGAAACAAGTACTCCATTTTATAAAATGACTTTACAAAACTGCAGAAGAGATCCTAATAACTATGCCTTGTTATTTCTCATTCTCTACTATAAATATTGTGTAGTTATGGAAACAGGTGACATTTACCATTAGCCATTAACTTTAATTGCATCTCTATACATAGTTTGATTCTTCCTGCTAGACTTAAGCAATATACTAATTGCTTTTTAAAAAAAATGGAAAGGTTATTGCCAATGTGTTACTTACGGAAGTTAGTTGGAGCTTCCCTAATCACCACAATAGTAGTCATGTGACTAACAGACAGATCTGTGTTTTGGTTGTCCTTCCCCATTGCTATCATCATGGTTTAGTCCTGAAAATGGCTGTTTTTGCAAGCAGTGGGCTAACAGTGTTGATTAAATAATCACCACATGCAAGAACTTCACAGGCTTGAGACTGGCTCAGGCCACTTCAAAACAATGGGAATCATTTATTGCTAAAAACAGCATTGTACAGATGGACAAGGGGCCACCCAGACTGCTGTGACAAGGTTATCCAGACAACATGTGCACTGCTGCTTAAAGTGGCCAGACAAAAATACAACATTGTTTTGTTTGAAGAACATTGTGCCTAAATTCATTTAGCAGATATTACTGCATAAAATATGCTGCAGAAAGTTTAAATAATCACTAAAAAGGCTTCCAAGTACTACTACTACAAAATAAAAATTCCATGGCTCCATTAGCAGAAACTTGCTGGTACATTGAGCCCAATAGGAGATAACTGCAGTTTGATGGTTGCTGATTTCCCGATGTGAGGAGTTTCTGATAAAAGATTATAGATCAAGTAATAGCTTGTCTTGCAACTTAAGAGTGTCCAAGAAGGGTGTAGACAATTTAAAAGAGTCATTTTGGAACCTTTCATCGTCATTTAACATTGAAGAATTTTAAAAGTAAAATTAATTATTGTACAAATTTTAGGTGTAGTTGATGGATGGAATTATTTCATTCTGGTATTATTAGGAATTAACTAATGGATGAATCCGCTTTTGTACCCATTTAGGGATGGACCAAGGGCTGCTCCATGCGTAGTGGGGGTTGTAGAAAACCAGAAACGCACAACACAGAGAAATTCCCAGGCCCACTACCATCTGAATGGTTGTAATCATTTGGCCAAGTAGATATACCATTGCAGTATGAACAAGGACATCAAAAGTAGTTCCAATAATATTGTTCCATTCCCAGTACTTGTTTTTAGGACTGGAGATCCAATCCAGAGAACTCCAGTTAATTATCTGGAAATAAAAATGCTGGCATTAAATAGAAACTAGAGGCAATATACACACAAATTGATGACAACGACAACTTGGGAGTGAAAAAACCTAAATTTTAACGGAAGTGAGAAAGAAAGGTGAAGTGACTACTGATTTGTTTTCTGTGTATGTATTAGGGACAATGTTCAGATGAAACTGGCTGGATACTACTATAGTAACACTGTTTTGGCAGGGTCATTTGAACGTTCCTATCATCTGGTATACATGCAGGATACAAAGATAACTTTCAAGTCATAGCTAGAATTATCTGCAATTTATTAGTAGTATTCATATTTGGTAATTTTTCATAAACCAAAAATGCAATTTAAGTTAAACCTTTGGTATTTTTAATTGATATGTGAGCAGATTTAAAATATGAAAATTCTGTAACTTATTTAGCTACCTTTTAATAATGTTTTCAAAAATGTCTTTAATTAATTACCTGCCAAAGTGGTACTTTGGTTTCTCCCTTCACCTGTGCACACTACATATGGTACTGAAATTGTATAATTCTTTAAAAATGGAGAATAGAGAAACTCCAGGTTAACTATTATGATCTACTCTGATAGACAATTAGTGCCAAGAAAATCTCTCAATCCTATCAGAAATGTCTGATCTTTATACATTTCCCAGGACAGACTAGGTGACCTTTCCACCTATAAATGTGGTACAGCCATCTCAGAGAGCATGTGTACTGTAAGCTGAGAACTGGCAACATACCGGGTAGTTCTGGTGAAGGTGAAGCCAGTAAAAAAAATACCAGAGCATGAGAGACAAGAGGTCTAGAAGAGACAGTATGGCCAACAAGTACATTCTTCATAGCTAAGCTATATGGTAAGGAAACCAAACTCAAGAGGATAGTTCATCAGAGAATCCTGATATAGACAGATGGGATGAATGCAATGAAATGACATTGAGACGCGCGCGCACACACATTTCCCTTACATTTATTTTTCTCATAAAGCTATATATTTTAATGCTTGTTGAGCAAATCCAGTACTGTGCAACAAATATATTAATACTGGTTTTGTAGTTGAAGATTTAACATGCTGCTAAAACTATAAATACATTAACTAACGATTAATTGCAAAAAAACAGCTTTCCTACTGGATTATGCATGGCTTTTAATAAAAGAATACAAGTAGGAAGATAGATGTTTGATTTTGTCATGGTAAATGAAACTGAAAATACTTGTGGGGAAAATGGCAGGTTTTGGTAAGGAGTCTTAATTTGGAGGACAAAAGGGAAGTTTCTCAAATGTAGACCAGTACATTTTTATGTGACTTCATTGAAAAAGTATCCCTGAAAAGTTTCTTAATTAAGATTTTAAGTTGTTTTTTTTTTTTTTTTTGCTGATCAGGTTCACATCAGAAACAACTTCATTAGAGATTAAAAATTGAATTAATAAACAGTGCAAGACTATTAAATATATAGTGTAAATTCTCTGAAAGTTTGAAAAAGAAAACTGTAGCTGTAAGGTATTTTACTATAAAAAGTATATTCCCTGATTCTTAATATTCTCTCCTTCAAGAAGTAAACATGGATGTATTCTAGAGAATCTATGATAAATTACTTTTATACTTCAATATCTTTTCTTAAGTGTAAAACATCCCTGCACATCTTAAACAAGGTGTGAGCCAACCAGACATCTTTGCATCAAACAGACTATCAGAATGATGTGAACTAATAATGGGATGAAGTTTCAGTCATCTTGATGCTATTGATTTGATTCATAGAGGAACCAGAAAAGGATGTCAATTTTCACCTGCTTATGTGGATATCTTTCTGAATAGTCAGTACCCATAAAGAACAGAAAGCCATCCATACCCAACAAAGACTTGGTGATTTTCCTAACTTATTTAATGAGTGTAAAGCTTCTGTATTTTATAGTGTATCTGTTGACAACAACATGCAAATACAGATGTGATTCTTTATTAAAAAGGGCATTCTCTGACTGTCAATGCATAACCTAGAGAAGAATGACTTGTTGTCCTACTGTTTTTGATTCAAACTCCATATCATTTTTTCAGTTGGTTTGCATTGTTCTGGATGCTGTTATAAAATGATAATTAAGATGTAAGTGAATGCCATTTTTCACCTCTAAAGTCATTTCATTTTCAGAGTCATTAAATCAAACCAAAAGTGGGTAAATCTGATGTGTTTGAAATAAACTATTGTTCTAGGGTTGCTCAACTGGAATATCAGAGCTATAATTGTATTAGGCCAGGTTTCATTTAAACATCCTTCGTTTTGGCATAATCCTGTGATTAACAACTCTACCTGGACCAAAAGTCACACAAGCAAGTTTTTTTTTTTACAAAATAAACATTTTTAAGCTACCATACTTAAACATTTTCATCAGTACAAAGACACATTCATTATGCCTTTACGTTGTGCCTAGGCTTCCATTTTACATTTTTGCCAGTTATGATTTTCTGGGGGCAGTTTTATGAATCAAATGTTACAGTGACTCTATTACTATTGACTGAACACTTTCCAATCCACAATTTTGTTGTAATATCCAATTCTCTAGAAACTTTACAGGCACTGTTAAGGCAGGCAGACAGAGCAAGCAGCATGTTTACCTTTTTAGCTGGAAGAGTCTTATCCCAGAAGATGAAGTAGTAAAGATGCTGAATGTTTTGCAGTGCACCCAACCATTGGAGCTTCCTGGTGAGAAGAAAGGATGATACAAACACAGAAAAGGCATCAGATAAGAAATACCAACGAATCCTGACCAAATCCTTCCTTGGCAGCAACCGAATTCTCAACAGGACAGCAAGATGTCCTAGGATGTGGAAGATTTCAAAAGAAAAAAACATGGTTGTCAAGATGTTCATTTTCAGAGTTTAAAACTGAAAAAAAAGATAAAGAAAGTATGAATTAATGACACCTTTGATTACACTTCAAAAAATCTTGACTGAATAATAAGTAATGTCCATCATTATGTGAAATTTACCTGGCATTCACTGAAACATTAAAAACCTCCTTTGTCCCGTATTAAACAATTAGTTGACTGTTACTTTTGATAAAGTTTAAACATTTTTCATTTATATTTGGTACAATCAGTGTTCCATAATTGTTAATTCTCCTCATGATTTTGGAATAAAACAACACTCAAATGCCTTCATTTTTTTACAATATAATCTCAAAATGACACTTCAAATTTAAATTCACTAGAAACATAATACGTATTTGATATTTGACCTCCAAAAGAAATTTGGGCTGTTCTTGGTAACAATTTCATCAAATTTGTTTTAATGTCCCACCCGATACCTTTTCTTCAAAGGTCATTGAGATTTGACATGTCTATTTCCGCCTTTGTCTTCAGCAGACTCCATCAGTTTCCAAAGGACTTAAAACTAGGAATGTGATGGTGGACAAAACAAAACAACTCTGAAGATTTTGTGCTGTTTCTTCAACAATAGACTTTGCATTTCTTTTGCTGCAAGCCTCGTATCATTCTTAGGCTACAGTATGAAACTGTTTCATTAAATGAAATATGATAATCTGTTTTGCTGTTCCTCTTTCCTGATGTCATTGATTTCAACCATGTTTCAAAAGATGCCATGACCATGGAAATAACACCAAAATATCAGAGATCCACTGCCAACTTTAAATAAAGGTAAACTAGATATTGCAATAAATTTCTCATTTGAATGGCACTTGGCACATAATTCAAGATGTTCCAGATTTGAAAAAAAAATTAAAACATTTTTCTCATTCCTTGTAGGATTTAGTCCACATTAATTGTTTTGTAGGATTTTGCTTTTGTTGCAAAGGTTTTCATATGGTTCATAACCTTTTTATTCCCCATCAGCAAGTGCCCTCTTGATCATGGTTTTGCTTATTGAAGTATCCCCATTAAAACTGAGATCCTGGAGAATGGTGTTGGCAGTTTTTATTTCTGTGCTGTAATAATAAAAGACAAATAAAAATGGTCCTCCTGTGTGTAATTTTATATTTACCATCTTAACCAGGATCTCCTTTAGTTCACTTGTCCCTCTAAAAGGTACAGTACCCTTGCCTAATAATTTGGTCACTTGTTATTACAGTATAGTTTGTTTTAGAAAATGGTAAATAAATATGAGCCATGGAGTAAAAATTGATTTTTAGCCACCTTTTGTGGCATGAAGAGGTTTTACCCAGTCAGTTAAAGGATCAACAAGATTTTGTTTCCCAGTCTGGTCTACATTTCTCCATCGCCATACACAAATTTATACCAAGGCTTTGCAGTAGAAGGAAGATGTTGAATGGCTTTCTCTTCTGGACTATTCATATGTGGAGTCCATCATGTGGCAACATCAGCCTGAAGAATACCGTCATTGATTCTCTGGATGCCTTTGGTACACTTTAAACTTGCATTGGCCCAGTTTGATAAACGATAATCCTGTCTTTTTGACACGCCAGACTGAATCCCAATAGCATAACACTCTTGCCTCCTTATCGGCTGAAGACATTGCGATTGAATGTCTTTATTAGGTCTTCTCCAAACAGGTGTGACCTCCGGATGTAAACTGCTAAAACCTGCACTCAGCTGGGGAAAAGTACTTGCGGGAAGTTTTAGTAGATTCAACAAAATAAAGCTGTTTTCGTTTAAATTTATAGAAACTTAACAGAGTGGACGGACAATCACGAACCCCACTGAATACACTACAAAACCTAGAAAGTGAAAGTATGTTAAAATGGGTATCGTGAGGGCGCTTATGATCGAGTACGTGCCGATAATTCTGGGCTGCTCTCAAGGAAAAGCAAACAAGGGGAAGGTTAGGGACTTGGCACATGACAACTAACATTTCTTACACAAATTAACACTTTTCCTTTCTGGCAACAAAGGGAAAAGATAGCGAAACGAGGGTTCTCGAGGTCATTCCTGGATAACTTAAAACCAAGCACGAAATTTGATTATTGATTTTTAATGGCTGGCCATTATACATTTTAACTGCTCACCGCTAGAGGGGGCTCCCACATCGTCATCTTTCTCTCGGAACACAGACCGACCAAACGGGGGGCTGACTCGCTATAAGCTACTCCGGCATATTGTGAGTGACTCCTCGTTCGGAAATAGGGGCTGACGGGTTTGGAGTCTCCATCTTCAGCCCGGCATGGTAGAAAGTGGCTGAACAACAAGAAAATGTGTCAGGGTATCTTTTGCCTCCCCGCCTTCGGTTCTTTGAGAGAGGGAGGAGCCGAATCTAGGTGACCTGCTTGGTAACCAGAGCTACCGACCGGCCCATAACTTCTGTGACACAGACCGGGAAAGTCGGCGCAAGAAAATAGAAAAACGATGAATATCTACCTGAAAGATATCTACCTGCATGCGGCAGAGAACGATACCTGGTCTTTCCCTCACAGACGGACTTCGGTCAGCCCACAATGTTCCGTTCACCTCCAGTCGTGTGCATGACGCTCGAATGGCAGTTGAGTTTACTAGTTAGAGAGGGAGAAGGAAGACAAATGATAACCGAAAACCGATTGTTACATCGATTAATATTATCACCATTAACTACACTCGCTAGTAATTTATTAAACTAATTAACCGTTTTAATACTCTGATTAAATGTAAACAGAAAATTGTTTTGTGAAAATGCCTACTTTATCCCTACCTCATAATTGGGACATCCGGGGTTCGAGGCCAGAGCCGCACAGAGAGAGACAGACAGACTTCTCCGGATCCCGCTATCGCAGTGAGTCAGTCGCCTACTTACTTCCCTGTTTTCTGGCAGACTTTTGAAACATTTATTTCATTATTATTATTATACTCGCATAGAATATTTATTTCAGATTGTTAATTTTGCTATTTACCAGCCTTATAAAGGTGAATTTTCACCTGGTGGATGTAGATTTCACAAATCTACACCTGTTAACTCTTTATTTTCAATGTATACCAAAGCATCTTGTTCTCTTAAAAGTCACGGGGCACTGCAGATGCTGCTGCTTTGGGTAGGCAGTCTGCCTCCTCTTTTGCAACAAACTTTATAGTTTAGCTTTCATATGTCCACTTGTATATTAGTACATCATTCTTACTCCGTAGCATCGGCCACGTAGTCGGCAATAGACCGCCTATAGCCTGTGAACATTTAGCTGGGTGTGTCGAGGGAGGATGCGGTTTAGAGCCGCCATTTCATCCTCGTCACGGTTGGGGAGGCATCACAGATGCGCATGCGCGTTACCAATTTTGATTACCTTCCTGGCCAGCCCTCCTCAGTTAGTGAAAAGCCGAGAATACGTTTACGGTTCCGCGCCCCCGTTTTAAAGATGTAACATCCGGCCTTTTGAATGACTTTTAACATTTAAAAAAAAAAAAAAAAACAAACAACAGAAAATCTGAGGCCGTTAGGAAAACATGACGACGTTTGTTTGTTTGTTCGGTCGGCTTTATCCAGGATACCTGAGGACAGAGACGGTTGTGGGGGGTGGTGGTGGTTGGTGTGTGGGTGGGTGTGTGACAGCATTTGAATGAATTACTAGTTTAGCTTAATTAAAAAGTTAAATACTCAAGCTTTGACACTTATCACCTGTTCATCAGTATGGTAAGAAACCGTACAACATTTAATAGAAAATAAGCCATTCGAATCTTTATCAAAGATCTTACAGTGGTTATTTTATCATAGGCGACGAGAGGTTCGAGCCCATGGTGTCTCGGTCGCTAAGCAACAAGAATGTAGGGGGGGAGGCAAGGTTAAAGTTCAGAAGCATCAATTTTCGAATGACATTAATTTGGCGGGTTCCGTGAAACCGTCAGTTTTCAGTCCATTTGTGTGTTTTCCGAAGGAAACCGAAACTTTACGTACAATGGGGTCAGAGAAGGGATTAGAGACACCGACATTTGCACCATTTAAAAGAAAGGTAACGGATAAGTTGATGTCGCCCTTCTGTGCTTAGCTTAGAATCAGCCTTCCCACAAGGCATTGCCATTCCGCATTGGTGGTGGTACTTCCGGTTAGCAAGCAAACTATTCACCCACAATGCGTAAGTCGTGGCGGAAGTCCATAAAACTCCACCGACAATACAGGGAAAAGGAATCACACTTTCCTGAAACACTATTGTCAATAACTAGATATGAAATTAAATTAGATATTTAAAAAGGGGGGATTTAAAACCTTTTGCTTAATCCGCCTTGTTTCACGCGCATCACGGCAACACCCCGGTTACCGCGGTTAGTTCGTGCGGCAAAAACACCGCAGTAATCGAAGATATCAATACCTGTAAAATCATCGATTGATGTCTAGACTTTTGAAAAATTTAATAAAAAAAAACGTATGAAAATCGATATAAATAAAGGAGTAAACGAACGAATTGGACGCTGTATTATGTTTTACTAGTTTGTTGACTCGCATCAGCATATGCAAAAGAAATTAAATGTTTTTATTGTTTACGAAAATATTGTAAAAGGGTTGTTTGTTTCGATTTTTCATGACCCTATAACAACTGAGTGCATTTTCAACTTGTCTTCTGACTTGCATCGTTCTTTCTACATTCGGATCTGCATCCGTTATCATCTGCTTTCCATCTTCAAAAGTTCTTTAAAAAATAACATCGAGTTCTTTAATTGAGAACTCTTTCGTTTGCGTCTCAGTTTCGTCTGTTCCATCTTGGCTATCGTCCTCATCGTATGCACTTTGCTGCTCTAAATTTAAAAGGTCTTCATCATTAAGATCCACATCGTGCGAGTCGAGCAATTCTCTGACATTGCCATGTTTGAACCAAGTCGAGCAATTTCTGTTACGGCCCCTGTAATTATTGCTAATTTTTCTTCCCATCCAATAACTTTTTCTCTTATTCGTTGCCCTTTCACCACTTTTACTCGCGGTACTCACCCATTTAGAACTCCTGGTGATAAACTGAGGGTTTGGAAACAGTGTATGAACGCATGCGAGCGGCTGAAGCGCTGATCGAGTGCGTGCTGATATTGTATACGTACCTACGTACGAGCGAACGGTACCGCAGTAATCGAACCCGCAGTAATTGGTGTATTTATTTATTATTTTCTGGAGCTGGTAGCCAAAATGATTTTAAAAAATCAACATAAAGAATGGGGTAATTTGTTCTATGCCATTTTTATTATTTACGCTGCCTTATTAAACGTTAACCATATCAACCGGATCTGGAGTTTTAATTAATTACACCTTCTCACGTATTTTGACAGGTTTCTCGATGCGCTAGGAAAAAAAAAAAGAACACATTGGCAAAACAAGACGTTTAGTTTCTATTCACCAGGCCACCGTTTAAATTCACCGCTATGGCGGGCAACAGCAGCTACTTGCACCGTACCCAGGACGAGCAGTTTCTTTACGATACGATACCCGCTTTAGCGGACCGTCTCGGTCGAAGCCGGCCGGACGAGGAAGCAGTCGTGGTCTACCGATCACCCACCGTCCGGGAGAGTATCACCCGGTCTGAGCTGACCGAACAGGCCAGCATTTTCGCTAAAGGTCTCGTCCGGCACGGCGTCGAAAAGAAAGACAGAGTCGGAATCCTCGTGAGAAACTCGAAGCATTGGCTGGTGTACCAATTCGGTACCCTGCTGGCGGGGGCACAGGCGGTTCACATATACCCGGATCGTGAAGTTCTGCGGGCTGCGCTCGGGGTCGCCGGGTGTAGAACTCTGATCGTAGACGAGGGCCCGGACAACAAATGGTGGTTAATGCTGGAGAAGCTGGTGACGGTGGGCAGAGGAGGGGCTGTGGAGAGTGCAGACTATCCAAATCTAAAGCTGGTAATAGCCGTATCAGGAACGGCATCCGTCAACATCCCGCTTGTCACGACGTCGGACCTAATGAGGGAAGACCAAGATGATGATGTCATTCTACCCGTAATCGGTCCTGATGACGTGGCTATCTTATTCTCCACGTCAGGGAGTACAGGCACTTCTAAATATATCGGCCATACGCATTTCTCCATCATCAACAATTTCAGGAGCTTGTGCAGGGAATTCGACTTCTCCTCACAAGATGTGTACTTCAGCGACAAACCGTTTTCTTGGATGTTTGGTTACGTGTTTCCTTACATCACGTTCGGAGCAAAGATCGTGACGGTGTCTACAGCTGCGAACGTTGATCTGATGCTGCAAATAATACGCGCAGAAAAATGCACGGTTGTCAACCCAGTGCCATTTCTTGCCTCCCAAATGGCTGATGTCCATCTGGATTCCGCCTGTATGCCTCGATCAACGATGATTGGCGGGCAGGTAATCAGCAAACTCCACGTGGAGAGATTTCTACAGATCTCTCGCAGTGTCGGTATTGTGTATGGAACCACGGAAGCAATGACAGTGTGCAGCGGATTTACCAACAACCCTTCGGATTTTAGTGTTGGATTTGTTGGGAGACCAGTAAGCGGATGTGAAATTAAACTCGTAAATGACGACAGTGGCGACGAATCGCCGATACCCAGAAACACGGAGGGCAACGTTTGGGTGAGGAATCCGTTCATGTGCTCCGAAAACCCAGCTATCGGCTATGAGATCTCCAGGGGCTGGTTAAATACCTGTGACGTTGGAAGGATTTCCCATGACGGTCAACTCATTCTCACAGGCAGGTACAGCGATATCATCGTCAAAGGGATGTTGCGGGTCCCATTACCTGTGCTGCAGTTTGCCATTCAAGAATTCCCGGGAATGCGCAACGCCGTCGTCGTGGGCGTCCCGGACAAGCTGATGGGGCAGGAGATATGCGCGTGCATCGAGCCCTATCCCGATGTTGTCGTCTCTCCTGACGGGCTGCGGGCGCACTTATCGGAGACCCTGCACACCCTGGTTTCTAAAGATGTCTCCATCCTGCCCAAGTACGTTCTGAATTTCGAAAGTTTACCCAAACTTTTTACGGGAAAACTCGATCTAAAGGAAATAAAACGTCTGGCAGTCGAACGTTTGAAACTCCAGGAAATACCCTGAAGCAAAACCCAGAAGTTTTCTTTCGGAGTTCCATGGCAAAATTTGGATTCTCTATAAACAGTTTTCTCACTATATCCGCTTGGGGGGGGTTGTTCTTTGTTTTGTCTTTTGCAAAAAAAAAAAAAATTTGTAAGGAAAGGAGATTTACAGGATCTTGGTATCAGTAGATTTAGTTGTTGATAAATTTGATCGCTCTCCTAACATTGGTTTTAAAGCAAAAAGTATTTTTATACCAGAGTTCTTCTCCCATCTCTAACGTGACAGTCATATTGGAGACGGCTGTTACTGGAGTACGCATGTTTAAATTGACAGAACTTGAAACAATATTATGTATGACACATTTTCGATTTTTTTTTTTTTTGCGTTTGAATAAAAATATTCATGAGAGCAGTTGGTACCATTCGCGTGTTTTGAAATATTTGCGAGTTTGCAGTAGCGTGCATTGATTGTCTACAAGGGAGACAACCCCCGCCGAAGAAGCTAAGCCACCCACAGTGTCATCATGACTGAGCACTAGGAAACCCCTCCGTCGGGAGCAAAGTTGACCCGGCAGCCGGGTAATGGACCTGCTCTTGTCAGCATAGATTTCAAACGACAAGGGGATGCGTGTAGCAGACTCTACCACATTGTGGTGAATTAAGCAAATTAATAAAATTCTTACGAGACAGGTAAATACCTGACAGTCCCGACATATTGCGTATTTTCGTGGATTTAAAGGCAGGCTGAGCTACGATAGCGGGGCCGAGATAACTTGGCCGTATTGAGGCATTGCACCGTAAGTACCCGCGGGCCAATGTTCCAAATTTGCATAAAATTCGCATAAGTGCCGCCCTAATTTTTTTCCTTTATTGTGGAAAGTAGACTAGGGCCGTTCAGTCTCATCACAAACAACTTCAGTTCGATCCGTTCAAGTCTACAGAAGCAGGTTGTGGTGTATTGACCAATATTGTAATTGTTTTCACTTTGACTCTGAACATGGACCTATTCTCTATGGTCACCTACCTGGATTCTACTGTAAAAGACTCAGAACAATTAATCGCATTCAGATCCATCCATTGTGTTTGCGTTACTTATGTTGTACTTCTGAAAGGACTCAACTTCCACGTCTAAAACTGATTTGCAGGTAGCTATGTATTCCATTCATAAACTTGGGTTAGATGTAGTTTCTTCACGTTTCCTGTTTTGGTCTTCTCTTGATATATTTTCCTCACCCAGCATCCATCAAGCACCCTGTTTCTTCAGATCATCTTCAAATGTCTGATTCAGAGAAACATCCATTGGCTGAAGAATTAAAGTGATTTCTCCTGGGATGACGACCAGTCTCCAGTTACAATGAAGTTTCTGCTTCTCAGCTGCTGATTTGTGAGAAATAAATTGAGACCATAATCAATCATTTCTCTTTCTCAAGAGCTCCAGATCCAGGGCAGGAGATCCCATACCATATTGACTTCAAATAATTCACAAGTGTTCCATTTATTCATCCCTTCTCTTGAACAAGTACTATCAACCCTAATATGAATGGTACCTATGGCATGTTTTTCAGCTTAAAAATTAGATATGGTGAAAAGTTTGTTCCTCCAGCAAGAGCAGCCATCATGCATGTTGGTTTGACCTAATTTACAGTGGCACAGACACAGTTCTCCTTTCTTCAACACTACTTCAAAGAGAATAATGAAGTGAACAGGTGTTTGGTTTGCACCGACAGTACAAAAGAGTCATCTCTGACTGATAATCATTAATTTGATCAGTTTTTCCTCATAATCTTCTTGAAGTTTGTCCTTTGCACCAGAGGCCTTTTTTTCACAGACTAACCAACTTTGATTTAAAGTGAACTTCTCTGCATCTTCTTGTGCAATTTAAAAATAGAATTAGGGTGGCCAAGCTGATTCCTTCTATGCTGACATGTAGTTTTGCTAGAATTGTTGGGAATTGTGGCATTTGAAAGCGAATGTCCTTTTTACTTCATTGAAAAACTAAAATGGCTTCTGGCTTTCTCCATGCACATACAGTGGCTCAGTTCCTCTCTTCACACCATGATTTCCAATTACTTCTGCAAGTCGAACTGCTGCCATTTTCTTCTTTATGATGCACGACTTTCTTCTTTGCAATGTTTTCAAGCTTCAGATATTTTACGATGTCATTTTTATCTTCTTCCTCATCTGAAGCCAAAGAACTTGGCATCTTGCGCCTAAAGTAGCAAAATATCAAGAAAGCAGAACAGAAATTATCAGTCACAGAAGGCAAAATAGCACAGAAAAGCTTGTGCAACAAAGCAAAAGCAACTGGAGAATTAATCTGCACAGGAATTTGCCACCTGAAAAAGTTTACCTGCATTTAGAACCCAGGAAATGCACAAATTTGGATTCTCAAAATTTGTCATACCTTAGTTAGTTAACCCAAAGATTTGTAAAAAACATGTAATTTATCAGGTCTATACAGAAACCCTCAGCACCTGGGGTTGAATATGATTACAAAAACAAGCGCATTAAAGCTCAAACAAACAAAATGTGTATAAATATATAATAATAGTAATGCACTCAGAAACTACACGCAAGTTAACTTCTGCATTGTTTATAATTATACATTAAGTAATGCAAAAACAGCTCGTTCTCTCAATGTTTTTGAGTGGTGATTACCAAGTAGAATGTTCTTAATTATCCTAAACTACATAGCTGTATTTGTTTAATATTTACAAAGGTGATTGTTTACAGATGGTTCCTTAAAAGCAAACGAAAATAAGTTTTAAACCACTGCTGCTAACTTTCTTCATTCACTCATGGTTCTGTTAAGGAAAGAAAAGAATAAATATTTCTAACCATTGAACCTTGAAAATAGTCTGATTTATTGTTATTATTATTATAGCTTTTCAGTTATTTTTTTTTTCCTAAGTGTCTTCAGAAGAACTCGTATATATTGACTTGATATTTAATTGTAGGACTACAAAGATATTTAAAATGTTTGTACCCCCCTCATTTCTTTTTAAGCCTGTCATCATTTGATGCCTTTCTCTCAGCCACTACCATCCAGAACAAACCTAAACATTAAAGACAGAGAGGATCAAACTGACTTAAAAGAACAAACTCTGTCTGCACACATAACCTAATGTTTCTGTAAGCAGTTCTAACAACCATCAACTCGACAAAACTCTTACAATTTTCTGCAATTCTGTGTAAAATCTCCCAATATTGTTCACCTTTGGGTCGTCCACATATTCCACAATCAGCCTGACATAAATGGTTTCAGCCTGCAAGAACCTTCATATTTGGCAGCATGCCACCATGCACTCAATGAGTTTCCATTCTCAAAATCTTTCGACAACCAGAGGGATCTTCTGTGCCAGCAAGTGGAGTAACATGTTGCCGTAGGGCAACTGGAAGACCAGTCAAAATTCTTGTCTGGGGCTCCCCGTTCTAAACAATTCTTTCAAACAAAATACACAAAGCCATTGAATTGCAATAAATAGCCTGCACATTCTGTGATATTTATAATGCAAAGTGTTCTGAAAACTCAGTCATCCTGGGGTTACTACATCAAAGCAGACAACACAAAGGGCACTAGCAAAATTGCAAGAATTACTGAAAGAATTAAATAGTCGCGCTGTGCCAAAAAAAAAAAACAGCAACTGCCAGAACGTAATCCAAAAAGCCAAATAATGATAACAAACCCCCCTACATGTATCAACTCTCATAAAACTCCATGAAGAATTGGACGCACAAGCCAAACGCAGCTGACACAAACGAAAAAATGTCAGAAAACAATCATACAGTGCCACTAATTCTTCGAATTTAATTTAAACATTTTTTTAAAGACAAAATACTCAGCATCTGCACAAGACTAAAATCAAGGATAACCAAAACTGGATGGAAAATTTGGTGATGGTCCTGTCATAGCTTCATCTTGCTCTTCTTCACCAGGTATAGGTTTCCTGTCGGCATTCCGCTCACATCTGAAAATGAACAGCTCTAGCAGGGAGCTGAAGTAACAGTGATGAGTTGCATCCCTGCTGAACCGCTGGTCAGACTGTTACACTAACAAACTCTTCCTTTAGATTGTCTTGACACATTTTGTAGTTTTTTTTCAAATAGTTCACATTACACAATAAAACTAAATTATTTTTCTATGTAATAAGAAATGCAATCAGGCATAATTATGAAAAAAAAAAAAAAAGGAAAGGCACTAGAAACAAAATGGTATGCATGCTGGTTCTTCATCAGAATGTGCATGCTCCAAAAATTGTAGCTTGTGCATTTAGACAATTGGCTTTTCTTTACAGAGTTTAGTAATGGCACGACCTTACTCCAGTACACATGAGCAAAGCATCAGTGAGGGAGGCAGGGCGCATGCCAGCCAGAAAACTCTGGAGCCTTTACCTACATAGAGTGGCCCGATTTACTGAATCCTTATAAACCAGTGTGCAGTAACAAAGACAGTACTTATTTATTCATACATAAAAATAGCAGCAAATCAGGTTTTTCATAACCAAATGCTTCACTACCTAATTTATTTTCCCTTTAAAATGTAAGCTAAAACAGATTTGGGAGTATGTATCAACATTTCCCTTTGCATGGTCTAACCAGATAATCTTATCTGCTCCTGTAATTTAATATGTAAATCCTCCCCACACACACACACACACACAGGACACTGGTATCCTTGGGCAAAATTTAAATATCTTCAGTTCAATGTCACAGCCTGCAGAAATCGATTTTATTTATGCCTATAGAATCCATGACTGAGCTGATCTGCTTGAATTCGAAACACTCATGACAGATAAGTTGCTTCAGCTTAAGCTCAATATCATCATTAATATTATATTTAGATTTCCTCTTTTTTTAATATGGAATTTCTTATATAATAGCAGTTCATTCTTCTCTTCTTTTTTTACACATGCACTGCATTATTCATTTGCATTTATTTCTATCACAGCGCAGTCCATTTTCACATGTTGAGGAACAAAGATGACAACATCAAGGTACTGACTGCTGGTCTTACGGTACACCTTGCATGTGAGTGAAAGTGAGCAATTGGCCCTATCATCCAGATCTAAGAGTATTATCTTACCTGTATCTGGACTCTTAGTAAATTAAATCTTTTTGAATGTGTGGGTGGCATGAGAACCTGACACCCAAGCATTTTTGTCAAGATCACACACCCACAACTTTGAAAGTCCAAAAATAAAAAAAGGAGAAAAGGGCAGTCACCAAAGTAATAAAAAATACTTGATTATTTCTTGTAGGCATTTGATCATTTGTGATTAACTCCGGCAATAGAGTCAAAAACTAACTTCCTTTTAGTAGTCAGACTTATTGAATGATTCCAGGAAACATTTACAAAGTAAAAAGCCATGATTTTATTTTACCATAAATACACCAAGTGGTAAAGATTTCAGTCCACAGAATATCATTAATACAAACAGATCTGATACAGACATTTAAAATAAAAATCTCCTTCCTTTTACAAAGAAACATCATTAATACAGAATTGTGGAATGCTAAACATTCCCTGTTTTCCTTTGCTGGGAAAATGAAAGATACAATAATGCTATCTGCAAATAATGTACTAAGAACAAAACATTGCCAGAGCTGACAAACTATTTTTGTGGATGAGAGGAAGATGCCTCATCTGTTAGTCTATAAACAGTAAGTTTAAATTATTTTTCATTTATTAAATTTTGCAAAATATCAACTGTTTGAATTGAATATGGGAATAGAAAATTTTTATTAATAACACAAAAGCAGTTAGTTGTATCTTACTTGGCCAGTACTGTAAATATTTGCTCCCTACACACTTCTGAATGAGGCCCCTCAAAATACAAACAAAACAACAGTAGTTTAACAGTAATTCTGAAATTTTTACAAATCTGTGCAGAATTGCAGAATACACCTTGTGAGTATTTAGAATTATTTATACTGAATTGCAAAGTCCAGTGTTATGGCAAACGACAATGGAGCTTTCATCACCAGTGTAGACAGTTACTTTCTTTCCCTGACTCAAATCATTTCTTAATGTGGCTGTATTTCAAATTTTCTTGAGAAATTAACCAAATTAGCACTGGCAGGTAGGACACACAAAAATATGGAGGTTTCAAGTCTTCTGCTAGACTGTTTTGAGGCTTGGCAGCCCTACATTTCAAGTCATTTCTGTTCAGAATGAAGCAACAAAAATAGTTTGACATCTAGCTTTCATAATGCTTGTAAAAGACAAGTAATTGTCTTTCAATCTGTAATGGAGGGAGGATGCATACAGTTAAAATCTATTTTCATTTTAATTCAAAGGTTACACAAAAATATAAACATTTCTCTTTTCACATACTGTGCTAATTTATTTACTTTGTCTTGTACAGAAATAGTTTTTTTTTTTTAAGGTGGCATAATGACATATTCCCACATATTAAAGATGGAATATTTAACAACTATAATCTTACAAAAGCAGCTGTAATTTAAGATTTATTAAGGAATTTTCTTCTAAACAAAGTAATCAACCAGCGTATACTACTAAACTATTATTCACTTAATTGGTTTGCTTCAGAAACTCCACCTATATCTACAGTAGCCTGCCATATTAAAATGAGCATCTTAAAGCAATTTAATCCCAATTTGGGTATCCCAGTGTTTATACTAATTGACTATCAAAATGGAGCTAGATTCCTGGTCAAGATCAACTCGGTTTGGCGTACCTCCCTGGTGTGGTTTCTTCTCAATCTTCTCCACCTAATCTAAAAATGAAGTCTTTGCTTCAAAAACCATGTTGGTTCATGAGGCAGAAAACATGCTCTATAAAGAAGAATGGAAACCTGCAAAATTTGTGATTTTTCAATTGGCCAAAACAAGAAAATCCATAAACTTACATGTTGGAATGTAAATTTAAGTGTGAACATTGTGTTGCCATCTGTATGTTTATGTTATTTTAATAAAAGATAGTGGAGAGAGTTTTCTTCTGGTTCCACCCACTATGCTGTGAAAACAAGGTTTGTTTCTTCTTCCTCATCACCATAATCCGATAAAATCGACGACATCGTCATGTCATCAGTAACATTACATGACACCATAAGCTACCAAGGAAAGAGTTAACTTTTTCTTGCAATATGCTGCTTATCCAAATATTAAACACCCGGGGCTATCTCAGCATGCTTTTTTTTTTTTTTTTTCTTTTCTTTTTGTGGACTCTCATACATTTAAATGATTCTCTATTTCTGTACAGCCACAGACAGTGGAACTGAACTCTCAGTTTATCTTACTTGATGCATATTCAGCACACGGTCTTGGTAAAAGGATTCTAATTTTATCTAACCAAGAATGGCCAATCTGAGATGGATCGGTTTGCAAAGACATGCATTATCATGTTAAGTTAAAAATTTTTTTTCAACATGAAAACTTCAAATCAGTAAATTAAAAAAAAATTTATCTGATTAATAGCAAAGGGTTAGTCATTTTGGCAAGGAAAGGAACCAGCACAACTTACAAATTGTCCTCTAAAGAAAGGAGGAAAAAAAGACTTTCTGTTGGCCTCTAAACTAAAGTTAATGCATGTATTAACTGTGTGTACATTAATGTTGATTGGGAACCCCTGCCACCTTATTTATCTGCCCTCTCAAAGATACACCTGTATATATCTCCTCTTCACTACAGCTAAGACTGTGACAAATAGAGTCGCTTCAATTTTAAGACCGACTGCTGCCACCCTGAAGTGGACCAAAAAGGCTTCTCTAAAATAGACAATAGTGGTTCAATTTAAACAGTTCCATTTCAGCAGGACCAAGATGCAAATCAGATGTTCATCCCTACGTATTGTCTGTAGAGGCAATGCCAAGTTTGCATGCAGTTTTCCTCAAAAGAATTTTGTTAAAGAAATTCAGAACCAGGAAGTTTAAAAACTTATATAAAGCCTCGTTTGTAGATAGGTGTCTGTAATGTTTCCAAAAACACCAGTGTTGTCTGATCTGTCAAAGCATTCCAAGCAGTGACAATATTAAATAACCTTTTTTCTACTGTATAATTTTGAACATGGCTTTAAAATTATGCTCTCTCGTTTCATATCATGTACCCCTGGTATCAAAAAGTCAGCCAAATGCATCTTTGCTAGAAAAGTAATTTTGACAAACTTCAATCAGGTTTCCATGAAAACATCTGCAGGTTAAATTTGGCAATTGAAGATTTAATCTGTCTTCATAACTAAAGTTATGAGGGTTACTAACTTTATTAAGTCACTTTGAACAGTCTCTAGCTCCTTGCCTGAACAGCATAGTCAAAAAAAAAAAAAAAACGTGTGTAATGGGGGCATATATATTTTTACTATGTATATCATTTTTGATACTTAAAAACCAGTTGGCTTTCATATGCTCTGTGACTTTTCAATGTATTATCTACTAGCATACCCCAAATCTTTTTATTGCTAACTGGTGTTGCTGTATCACCATCCAATGTATACGAGTGATCAACCTCAACTTTTCCAAATTAAGACATTTACACTTAAAAACGTTAAATGTCATTTTCCATTTACATGATTATTCTACTAAGCTTAGCCTGCATTGTTCTAGTACCAGCATTATTATTAACTTTACCACATATTTTTGTATCATCCACAAATTTCAATGTTGTTTGAGATTCAAAATCAATATAATCATTAGTATACATAAGGGCAGAGAACCGACTAGTGATCTGAACTTCAGACTTTGCACCAAAGATAATCCTCCTCTGAACTCAGCTTATAATTAAATTCTTGACCCATTTTAAGAGATGCCATTCAATGCAAAAGCTCTTACATTTCTCTATTAAATATTAATCACCTGTGTAAAGTTGTATCTTTATTTTCATAAGGCATTTGATAAATGACAACTTTATTATCTTTTTCTAAATGAACAAGTTCTCTTATTATACTTTCCATTATATTCCCTACAGCTGATGCTAAGTTGAGATGTAATTATCAGGATTACACTGTGCTTTTTCTAGGAGTTGGAGAGGCTTTAGCTTTTTGTTTCCATTCTGAATGTACCGTTCTACTAGTTAGATTTCTCAGAACTTTTTTTTTTTTAGAAGAAGGTTGCATCTCTATTCACAGAATAGTTTAAATAATCTAGAAGGGATTTCACGTAGTCCCAGTGGTTTAAAATAAAACTTTTATTGGACATGATCCAAGAATCTTTAAGAAAAACCAAGCTAGACATTAGCTGAAGAAATTCTATGAAGCTGTATATAAGTTCTATGTGACTGCTTGCTCATACAAAGATATCCTTTTGATAATGTGCTCTTGGCTACCGCATTACTTCACTTATAACAGCATGACGTTATAGGTGAGGTGCCATTACAAACAAGGGTGCTGTTATAAGTGAAACAAACTTTTTTGTGGTGACTAAATATCTCACGTGAAAAAAATTAAATATTTGCAAGGATAACAATTCTCTAAAGTGATTTCTATTCTTGCTAAATACAGCAGAAATCAACAATTTAGAGTGGATCAGCTACTGTTCAGAACCAGCATGGATGGCTAAGTGTGCAGGGTTAGGAGAACTGGTAATCACTTAAACTCAGTGAGGGAAAAAAATGCAATAATTTCACATGTGTGCAATCCAATTTTCTAGAGAGTGGAAACTGAAGCAATGACATGCTTTGTAACAAGGACACCTATCATAATGTCAAATATACATGCAAGGGTAAACATTTTTTACTTAACGTTGTGAAATAGTTGTAGTATTCAGCAGAAATGACAATCATTTTTGAAAACCCAAGACATAATAAAAAAATCTGCTTAAATTTTTCTTTTCCTCCTAAAAATAAAGTAATGAATCTAATTTGGCCAGTCAGTTTCCAAAGATGCATTTCTTGTTCCATGCACATTCCTTATTGGTACTCAAAATGTTGGCAAACATGCTTTAGAAATATATATATCTTAAAGTACTTTAGTATATTATTTTCAGTGATAGCTTTCAGAGACCCATTAAAAAATAAAGATTAAATCCCAGTTCACAGATGGCACTGACTACTAAGAACGATTTATACAAATGATTATTTAAACTTTCTTCTTTTTTTTTGTAAATATTTGTACAAATAAAAAGAATGACGGCTCAGTATTGGTTCAAGATTATTATTTGTTTTGTAGTTAATTATGTTAGGAAAAAAAATTATCTCAACCATGAGGAAAAAAAAAAAGAGAGTCAGTTAAGACATATAAGTACGCAGTGTACCTCGGATTTTTGTGCCACAGACAGGACACTGATCCACTTCTACAATACATTTAAGGCAACAAGATAAATGACCACAGGGAAGAAGAGTAATTTCAACAGCATTTTCCTGGCACACACGACATTTCATTTCTAACTTCAATTTCAGTGTCTCTTGTATCAATGCCTGCACTTCTGAAATAAACAAAAGTTCAAAATATTCCTTCAGCATTTTCTATAATTTAACTAGGAAAGCTCAAATGAAACGCGGCTATAATAGCGTCACCATAATAGTATCTGGTCACCAGGTTACATTGGAACTGCCTAGTATTCTCAGTCAATACTTTGAAAAGTCTACAGCAAAATTCTAGCATGGCTGGATATTTTTAAGATCCTTATTGCACAGAAATTCTATATTCCCTAAAAGTATTCATGATTCTATACAATCCCTGGTTTTAGCAAATTTTGATCAATACTATGAATTACTTATGTAACCAAAACTAAGGTATAACCAATACCAAGAACAGGTGTTTAATACCATAGATCTTTTAAACAATAATAGTTGATTCAGCCCCTCTTTCCAACCTTTCAGTTCTTAACTTACCAGCATTATCCGAGATGGTTACACTAGCCATCAGACCTGCAGTTTCTGCTTCTGACTGCTGCTGGACAGTTCTGACTGACTTGCTTTTAGGTGACAATGGATTGGCTGGTCTGGAGAGTTCCTCTGATGTAACAGCTGCAAGAAGCTCTGCAGCATTTTCAAATTCCTTTCCTGTCAGAAATAAAAGAAAGAAAGAATTTTTTGTCTGAGGTTTCCAGGAAACCAATTCATTTTCAGCATGCTTTAGAAGATAGGTGATCTACAACTAGTGTTCTAAAATTGGCAGAAAAAAAAGACAAATTGGAAAGAGGAATGAAGTGTACATTTTATTTAGTCCGCTTACTACATACACAAGTAATGAGAGAAAGAAAAATCTGAGGAATGAAGTTGACAATGAAGGCTTTTTACTGAATTTAAGAATGTCTCCCCTCCTCCACAAACTGAGATTTGTTATAAATCACTGTCTAAAACAAGATTAATACAATAGCACTGAATTATGCAATAACAAAGATTTACTTTTTGCCAAGGTTGTAGCTGCATCTCCTGTATACAGTAAATGAATTACCTACAAAAATAAAAACTATAAAGGGATCATAACAACCATGGATCTTATTACCTTACAATATCCCTCTTGTACTTTGAGCACAAATCTACAGAAAGCACTGTAATACAATTGTAATAGTTTATTAGATTCATTAATAGAACACCTACCTTGGTACAAGTAAACAAGAGAGACTTCCATTTATATCTAAGGGATACTGACTGATGACATCTGGCTGACTGCCTTTTGACTATTTACTGAAAAAACTGCTATTATTTTCTTTTCTAATAAATTGCAACAATGTACTTCTGTACATTCTTGTTACTGTCATAAATATTACTTATTATATTATTATCCAGTATATATGGATAATAATATATCAGCTTTTGTTTGAAATGTAAGTTGAGAAAATCAGCTCAATATATCAGTCAACTTTTTATACCTAGTGTATTTTGAGCACATACATCTTACAAAATTATTATAAGCAATTTTATTTTAAATTTTAGAAGCCAGCTGAATAAATAGATGTTGCTCTGCATCCAAGACCAAACTATTTCTTTGCTAACTTCCCCTCATTTTTTATGGAATTATAAATAGACGGCTAATCAACTTATGACTAATAATTTCAACGCTAGACAAAGCGGATACAAATTTATTTGGGCATTAATTAATCAATACTACACAACAACCAACTGTAAAAAGAATTATTGTATCATCTAAACCAGGAGTGTCCAAAGTTTTTGGATGACAACATACTTGTCAACTTTCCAAAATTTTCATGGGGGAGACTTTGGCAATCTGAGTCACGAAGCACTCAAAAATGTAAACAAAGAACAAAGAAAACATAAACACTCATGATTATTTGTCTCTAAATTTCCATATGGTCACAACTGTCAAATGCAACCAGTCATGCTCTGACTCATATCCAAGTGTTAATTCTTTATTGTAGGTAACACAGACTAACTTTGCTGTTTTCAAGGTTGTCCTACTTGGTTTGCAGGCATGACAGTCCTCGTTCTATTGCATTTACATGTCAACAACGCATCCAGGATTGAAATGTCAAGAAGAGACCTGTGATGGAGTACCTGCCGCTGATGACAATAGCGTGGGCCATACACAACAGGGTGACAGGTTTGCTGATTTCTGATTGGCCAAAATATGAAATTCGCGAAATGTCGACTATGGCTGACGAAAAATTGGGTTGTTTTCACATTTTATAGGGAGAGTTCTTAAAAATTGGGAGAAACGAGTCTTTTTTACAAAAAATGCAGGAGGGCGGGAGATTGATTAAAAATCGGGAGAGTTGGCAAGTATGTGACAGGACACATTGTCAACTCAAGATTTTTATAAGCTATGTGGGTCAAATCTAACAAAATTAGGTCAAAATCATATTTAATGCTTTATAAATTGCACTTATAATTCACGTACGCCTGTCTGGTAGCAAGTTTCTTAAAAATGTCCACCTACACTGAAAATCTTTTCAAAGATAAAGCAACAACAAAAACCCATTGATCCAACTCCTTTAAATATTTCTCTTATTCTAGAGTTCTCTCTCATGGGTCAATTCAAAATGCATTACTGGGGAAATTGTCCATGCTGCTGGTGAATGATGAGTTTGAAAAAACATCCGACTTTTTAGTTATTCAAATAAAAATTTTTGAGAGCACCCCCTGAACTTTTTTCTTTCAAGTTTACAATCCTATTTTCTTTCAGAAAAATAAACCTTATTTGACATGACCATTATGTTCTTCAACTAATTTCTAATAATGCTGCAAATGGGGCAGATTCCATTATAGCAGCAACCATTTCAGATACTAATGCTTCTTCACTCTCAAGTCTGATATTAAACTAGTTTAATTGATGTAATGTCTATTAAAAAAAAAGAGCAAGATCACACAACTGAGATAAATTTGATAACCAAAGATCGCCAAGTTCCTGCTGAAGCATGGCACCTGTACTCAACCACTTAGCCTCCACAGAGCAGACACCAACCAAGGACTGCACATCTAATTCATCCAGCAAAGAATTAAAGTGCCTGTGATTTAGTTCTCTTGACTTAATAAAATTCACTGTTGTAGTAACTACAACAATTGAAGTACTGGAAATCACAAAGCCTCTTGATGCAGCAATCCTGCTCTACAAGCTTTCACTTTAGCTAGCATGTGGCAAGGTTACCCAAACAAGCTTATTTTTGTTCAATACTTCTGACAGCACTGTAAATAAATCATGGTGTTGGGGGCAATTTTTCAATGAAACAATAAGGAGTAATACATGTTATAAGAAAATTAGCATCCACCCCATAAATAAAAACGAAAAGCTGCGCAGTACCTCTGATATCAGCACTGTCATCAAGCCAGGAAGTATATTTCTCAAACTTTTCTACTCTTGAATCCAACTCCGCTTGTAAGTCAGATTCTATACCATCTGTTTGCCTGGCAATGGTGTTACAGGCTAAACTTATTGTTTGAAAAATCTTTTTCTTCTCTGGATGTAAAATGTCCACAGTATTGTCCAAGCATTTCCTGCGAAAGGTTTAATATGTTCGGCAGTCAAATAAGATATTGCTAAGCTCACATGTACTGCAGCTTCAGATCGATTGTGTCATTTCATGAGAAATATCGACTGAAAAGTTAAATAATCTCGTAATTCTGCTTTTTTCTTTGTATTGTATTCTTTTGATGCTATATTCTTTATATACAGTAGACAGGAAGTTTTTCATCACTGGAAATAAAGAAATAGTCAGTTGTCCACTGTCAACTTTATGACCTTGTGTCAACTGTACAATCAGCACTACAGAGAATACAAGTGAAAAAAGAAATTTGCTTGATACCACTAAACTTGATCATGAAGTATAAAACTACACTATAGAATAAAATCAAAAGTGATAGATCAAATAAAAGTTCTTTTGAATGAACAAAATCAAAACAATTATCTTGGAGACTATTCATAACAAATTCAGTTTTTTTCTGTATATTTACTGAACTGGAAATTTTACCAAATGGCAGATTACTTAACCAATCAGCATTCTTGTGCACAGCCTCCCCTCTATAGATGTCCTCCACTCCTTGCTGGAGGAAGATGACATCACAACATAAATCAGCAAAATAATCGTTTTCAGATTTACTGAATTCTAGGAGAATCAGACAATTGGAGTTAAACCAGTGAGAATTACAGCCATTAGTGTTTTTAACACAATTGAAAAAAGAAACCTTCTAGTCTAAATACTTTGATAATAGAGGAAAATATTCTCTTCTAACTTTACCCATATTATTATTAAAATAATTTTTTCCCCATACTGATATCCCACATCTGAAGTACTGTAATAATTCTTGATTAAACCAATGTCTAATAAGTTCTTTAAAATTTCCATCTTTAATCTTAAAAATTTCATTTTGGAAATTACAAAAATGTTTAACACCAATTAACAATAAAAATCTCTTCTAAAATAATAAATAAATAATCAAAAGATCTTTTTTTTTTTTTAAATCTTATGAATCTAGAACTTTCAGTATAAAATTAGCAACTAAATGAAGTTTAGACAAAGCTACCAGTTAAATCTATGTGAAAATGCAAAGAAAAATGCAACAAAATAAATCTGGAAAGATATCTTTACCTGTTTTTAATCTGTAATTATTCACTGCCCTCTGTATCTGATCTGTGGAATATCCCTTCTCTTGTACAGCTAGGATTTTTGGAGAGTTCCACTCTATAGTTTGAAAGTCCCCAGAACTTGTGTGAGATATTCCAGCTAATAGGGATATAAATACCTATGCTGTGTTATACAAAACCTAAGCTGCATATACTACTTACAGGACTACTAGAATCTTATCAGAATTAATTTTCCAATAGCTGCTCACCCCATCATTTATTTAAAGGTGATTTCAATAAATGTAAATGCATCTTTTTACCATCTAAGCATTACTATCAAGGACTCACAAACTTCAAAGTTGTTGCAGCACTCACTCTGTCGGGGTTGTCATCTTGCAGACATCAGTGTATTCTAACAACTTAAAAAATGAGCAAGATGGCTACAACACAATTAGTCTTGCTAGAATAAAATAAACACCCATAAATATAATGGAGCATCCCATGTAAACCACAAGACTGTGCAATGAAACTATAACTGCACATCATAAGGCAGTGGAGTTGATAAAATATTAACATTGCCTCATACAGTTGGCACTTGTGATATACCACAATTTACATAAGGTTGTGTGGTTGGACAATTGCACTGGTCAAAGCAAGAGGCAGACAGCACAAAATCTTGGATTCAAAAATGACAGTGCATAACGTTATGGTTAAATTTCAGACAAATTAAAGAGCAGCTGACCATCAACCAGGATGACCAATAGTAACAGCACAAACTAAAAGAGCTCTTGTGCCAAGTAAGGTCCAATCCACACACACACACATGCATCACCAATACTGTAAATGTGACAATGTACAGCTCAACATTATTTGTATAAATTAAGCTACAATGTATGCGCTGTGAAGTGCTGACCTATACCATTTTGGACATCTGTTCTCTTACAAGTTTGGAGAAGAGCCAGTCAAGAATCTCAGGAGGCCAGTTGCAGCACACAGCTCAGCATGGTACCACTTTTTCAATAAGGGGTTTTGCAGTTCAAGACATCTTTGGCAAGATTATGCCACTTGTCACAATTCCAAAACCACGGCCCTATGGAGATACAAGAGCTGCTGCAGGTTTTCTGGGGGACCTGGAAGCCCTGACATTAACCTAATTGAACATGTTTTGGAGCATCTTGATTGCCAACTGCAAAATGCAAAAATCATCTCTCATACCCAGAGGAAAAAGACTGGACTTTTGTTGTAAAATTCAGATCATTTTATCATACAAACTTTCACTGCATTCTTGCTTCATGTCCTAGCCCTTCATGGAGACGTAAAAAAGTTACTACATACAAATTTCATGATTTGTTGTTGTTGTTTTTTGTTGCTATTTAGTATAATTTAATTGTAAAACCACAGCTAAAAGTTCTGCATCACCCTAGAATTATCTAACTTTGCTTGAGAAAGTCCAATTAACCCTGCTGAATTTGCATGTTATGTTAACATGTCAGAGTGCATACCACTTTTAGTTTTCCACAAATGCACAGTTCCCAAAAAAGACCTTATAGCAAAAACTTAGAAGTGGTCTCAGGGACACTGTGAAGCTACACGACTGCGATTCCAAGACAGATCTTGTTAAATTTCCATGATCTTAAAACTCTTGGCCACCATAACTACATGCTGTGCCACAAAAAGCATTTGCTAAATGCTTTAGGGCTGCTCAGTTTCTTCTGACAGGGGGTCTGTACATCTTCACTCTCCCTTTTAAAAAAAAAGGGGGGGGCATCTTCAAAATTAAATTTTAAAATGCTAAGCATCTGTAAGCTGCAATGGTTCTTTCTGCATCAGCAACACAGTTAGATGATGGGGACTTCAGAAACCAAACTACAGATAGTAGGACATTAACATCGTGGATCTTAGCATCGCTTTAAGAACAACTTATGTAGTAGACAAAACGAACAAATTAATTAAATTAAATTTCCTTAAATTTTCTCCAATATATATATATATAAAATAAATAAAACAAACAAACAACTTACGTTTTGCTGCTGCTGATTGCACTGCCATTTTCTGAAAGGTAAAACAAGTGTCCAATGGCTGACTTAAATGCTATGCAAACAATTAGAACAGGGTGGACCCTAAAAAGGTTGGTTTGTAAAAAGAGGAAAAATCCCTATTAACCCATAACTAGGAAATAAATGGGATTAAATTTCCAACAAGTTTTTCAATGCCCATTTCTTCACTTTTGTGCATGGCAGCTGTTTGCTTTGTTTGGGGATTTTTGCTTCTTTTTTATAAGAAATTTTCAAAACCTAACAAATTTTTTCTTAAAAACGTTTAATAATAATCTGTATTGCTTACTGTAATACTACCACACTTATGTTAATTCCAAGTAAATGTTTCTGCTTAAACTTAGAAACAAACAGATCAAGAGAGAAAAACATTAGAACTTAAATAAAATAACAATTTTCAAATTTAATTTTAAATATTTTACAATTCAAATTTGCAAAGCTTGGCCGGGTCTGGTCGGGTTTTGGATGGAGTTATCAACACCTTGCCCAGTTTACCATTTTCTTCAGGGCAGCAAAGTGGGATGATGCTGATTTTGAAGCTGTGGAATTGGGGCATGGGCCAGAGCCCATGCTGACCCATCCAATGTTATACCAAAGCCTGAGAAGAAGAAACCCCAGTTGGAAAATGTGACAGTGGAACAGATGATTGCATGCCCAAAAAAGAAAGGTAAGGGCAAGGGGAGAAAGTAGACTCCTCAGCCCCTTCATCCCTCACTGCTGGGTGTCACTGAAGGAATAGCCTGAAGCAACCCTGCTTTTGCAATACTGTGGCTGAGGGCACTTTGCCAAAATTAGCCCATAAAACTAAAATCATCTGCCAACACTGAGATGCCTGTGGCCAAAGAGTCCAATTTTGCTATGGAAGTAGGCACTTAGGTGAGTCCCTTCATTTTGATAATTTTTTCTTTCCAGATAGTGACTAGGTTTTAACATCCATGAACACGTTTTGGCAGACCTGCAATTATGGATAGGATGATGAAATTTCTTTCCCTCAATATCCAAGGGACCAAACATAAAATGCATTTTGATGTCTTTTAAGGTAATCTAGTTACAACTAAAACAGATGTTACATGGTGCGGAAATTACACCTTACAACCAGGCAGAAGTAGACTTTCAATTCACCAACTGGAAAGGAAAGAAACTCTGTAGCGTAGCACCCTCTAGGCAGAAAAATGGAGTAGCTATACTGTTTCACCTCAAGTTGAACTTAGACTCTCTTATAGTAATAATGTTGACCGCTTAATCATTGCTATCATTAAACTAGAAGACCAAACAAAGGTGATAATACATCGGTACATGCAGCTAATGTTGCGAGGAAGCGTTCTTCCAGAGACTCAAATTAGCCTTAGAAGAGGAACTTAAGTCTTTTCCTGCAGATGCAGTTTGTGTGATGGGTGACTTTAATTGTGTCCTCAGACAAGGACCACAACACTAATAGGACCTTTTTAGCTGGAGTCTTGCAGTTGCAAGCCTTGTGTTTGTAATTCAGCCTGGTCAATGCATTTAGAAATAAATTCTCAGAAACAGTCATACACTCACTATAGCAGTAGGTATAGTATAGCCACTAGAATAGACAGTGTACATTAGCTCTAAACTAGCACTTATCCTGCATGAAAATTTCCAAGAGTGATCATTCCCAAGTTAGGACTAGTTTCTCAGTCAAGGTAGTGACTAGAGGACCCAGCACATGGAAACTCAACCCCCCTGTCCTCACCAAGTCAGAATGTGAAGAGCATACAGGCATACTGGAAAGACTGGAGAATGCAATTAAATAGGTTCCCAACACTGACTAAATAGTGGGATGTAGGAAATCTAATGCTGAGAAAGCTCAGCATAGAATATTGTCAGTTAAGGGTCTTAAACATGAACTTAACTTAGAATTAAAAAGCATGGCACTATGGTTCCCAAATGTAGATAGGATCTATGCCATTAAAGAGAGAGTTAACGGAACTAGAAGCAAAGCAGAAGGCTAGGGCAGAGATCATTAGAGAAATAACTTAGTATTTTTAAACAGCTTCATAGTAGGAAGAGGACATCCTCTAGCTCAGGACACTTTTAAACAAGCTAGTGAGTAAACTAGATCCTATGGAAGCCGAGCTTTGTGAAGGCCCCTTAACAGAATCTGGAATTGAACTTCCTAGTTTTCTCTGCTGATTGCTTGGAGTATACAAAGAGCTTAAGAGGATGCCAAATCCACTCCAACCAAACTTATCTACCACTGCTGCGTAAGAAGTCACTTGTGTATACAATATATGGTCACGTGTGCTTGACAGGCAACAGTATCCAAAAACGTGGTCAACCAACCAGACATTAGGCCGCCTAAAGGTTAAAGAATTAATTTTGTATGTTTAGATGTGCTTTTAATATACACTTGATTGACTTAGGATAGACTACTCAGTGGAGCCCAGATAAAGTAAAAAAACTAATACTGGACCAGACATCAATTGTAAACACTGTCTGGTGAAGTCACTGAGGTCATGGATGCTTCGTTGTTAACTCAAACAGGTTTTCTTTTACAGCTAAAAGGAACAGAGAGAAAAACTCTGGAGGAGTAAGCACTTGGACTAATCACACCTCTCCTGCCCTTTGGAAAGGAGTTGGGTGGCTGGCTGTTCCTATATAGCCAATCACACACTTTCACAAGTGTAGATAAACCTCATTCATAAACAGCTACAACGGTTGAACAGGGAGCTGATCTAGCTACACCACATACCTACAACTTTACAACACAGTTAGCACTTTTATAGTGTCAATAAACTGGTAGGTGCGCACGCATGCACACGCACACAATATTAAAAAAGAAAAAAAATTGCTTTTTTTTTTAAATTTAGTTTTAAAGATGAAAGCAAAGTACACTACCTCCTGAACCTGCTGCTTAACAAAAGGGCACTCTGGAAACCAGTAGAAATGCTCCTGCAAAGCATCTTCACCCTCTTCCCATGCTTGCAGGGTTCCATCACAGAAGAAACACTTAACCCAGTCTTTATAACCTGAAACAAAAAAAACTTTTGCTGTCAGTCAGTCAGCTCTGTCCAAGTTGAAAGATGACTTCAAAAAACACAAGAAAAAATTAACTAATTACAACAACAGTTGAGAATGAAAAACCAGTTACTTTTCTCATTTTGGTCTAAGGAATGGGTTTTTTTTTCTTCCTAATTTAGCCTTTCCAGCTCACTTTGCACATGTCTTACCTATATAATAAAAACCAGCTTTTGCTAGCTCGGCTGATGTTTGATGTACATTGCTTGGCCAGTTTTCAAATGACTGCAATCTCACAGATTCTAAAGTATATTCCGGGTGCTTTGGCCTGAGCATCTCATTTCCAAATACTTCCTGGTTCATATTTGCATTATGATGACATTTTTCCAAATAATTCACAAATGAACAAAATGAAGACTTTTGTTTGTGTTCTAAAAAAGGGCTGTCACTTTGTTCCCAGTTCTCCAACATCAGATCACAAAATGGACACCTGACCTTATCACCAAGCCCAAGGTAATAAAACCCTGCTTTAGCCAATCTCTTCGGCGTGATCTGGGCTGTTTCTGGCCAAGTATTAAATGTCTGCAGCCGATTTTCTTCGTCCCAAAGATAGTGAGGTATATCACTCATAGTAGTGAGTCATTCCCTACCACAGCTACAAAATGTGATTGGTACTGTTTAGATCCATCTTTTCCGTGCAGATTCAGTCCAGTGGAATTTTTTTAATGTTTCTGAAAAAGACTTTTTAAAATGCTATATTAGTTTGTCACCACTTCTTTTCAGCTGTGATAAAAGATCGCATTGTTATTATACACATTGCATGTAAATTAAAGCCTATTTTCTGTACCAAAACCAACTGATGAATAGACAGTCTATAAAACAGCACATGCAAGTCAATGAAATTTACATCTTTAAGTAGTATTTCTTTACATTTATATCCAATCCAATTTAATAGAGAGATACAAAAAAGGTGACTTATTTAAATTTGTTATAATAATTAAAAACATTTCTGTGGCTCTAGTTTAGAAGGGACAATTTCTGTAAAGCATCAAAATGTAATTTTGTGCATTTGTATAAATCAACAGAATGCTAAGTGGTAAACAAGTAAGCAAACTAACCAGCATCACACTCTTCAAAATGAGATGTAAAATATCATTATTGTGATTCAAATTGCAAACATGGAAAGCAACTATTGTGAATCATTAAATTTTAGATAAATCTAGCTCATTTCCATTATTAGCACATCTTTTGTAGTTTCCATTAGATTGCAAATCAGTAGTGTGCTAATTTCTGCTTGGGCAGTGTACTGGTCCAATGATTACTCTACTTAACTGCTGTAGTTAAGGGCCCAAGTTTGATCCCCAAAGAGACTAACTTGGACTAGCATACACTCATGGTTTCCTTTCACATCTAAAATTAAAAAGTTCTGAAAATCTCTACTAGGTTTGTTTCTGAGGAGTCTGCTCCAGGATGGAAGTACGAGGTCTGTCAAAAACACATCCAACCTTAGGCTGGGAAAAAAAATTACGTACTTGGTTGGGTTCAATTGCTAATCTCCTTCAAAGTAGGCCCCTTGTGCCTCCACACACTTAGCCCAGCGATTCTTCCACTGTTCGAAGCATGTCTGGAATGCTTCTTCTGGAATGGCCCTCAGCACCACCATCGCATTCCGCATGATGTCCCCTACGCTCTCAAAGCGGGAGCCTTTCAGTGGTATCTTCATTTTTTGGAACAACCAGAAATCAGAAGGAGCCATGTCTGGAGAGTAGGGAGCCTGGCGGATAAGTGAAATGCCTTTTTTTGCCAAGAACCCTTGGATCAGCTGTGGCGAATGAGCCAGGGCGTTGTCATGATGCAGCTGCCAGTTTTGTGAAGCCCACAGATCCAGTCTCTTGCGCCGAACTGCATCATGAAGACGTCAGAGGACTTCCTGATAGTACTCCTTTGTAACTGTTTGTCCTTCTGGTGCATATTCATGATGCACAACACCTCAGTAGTTGAAGTAAACAGTCAGCATCACCTTGATTTTGCTCAGGGCCTGACGTTGAGCGCTTCCACTGTGATGACTGAGCTTTGGTTTCTGTGTCATACCCATACACCCACGTCTCATCTCCAGTTATCACGGTATTCTTAAACTCAGAGTCCCTGTTGCCAGTATCCAACAGGTCCTGCACAACCTCAAGACGAAGTTGTTGTTGTTCCTGAGAAAGCAGTTTTGGCACAAATTTCGCTGCCACTCTATGCAAGCCCAAATTCTCCTTTAAAATTGCATGTGCAGAATCTTTACTGATCCAAACCTCGTCACCAATTTCCCGCACCGTCAAACGACGATCCTTGATTATCAAGGTCTGCACTTTCTCAATAACAACTGCACTGTAGCTTGTTGACGGCCTCCCAGAATGCTGGTTACTCCATCGATGTGTGGACATCTTTGAACCTGTTGTACCATTCTTTTATTTGGGTAACACCCATGACATTGCCACCAAAAGCCTGTTGAATTTTGCAAATTGTTTCCGCTTGGGTATCTCCAAGCTTTTGGCAAAAATTGATGCAAGATCGTTACTCCACACGTTCCGTCATCACAGGCAAAATGAAAATGCAACAAGTAGTACAGCACCTCACATGCTGGCTGTCTGACAGCGACTGATGCATCCATCAAGTCCGCCAAAAACCACACATACGCATGAAGGCATGCGGCTCCACTATGCACACTTTTGCCTTCCTAACATCATTACTTCCCACAGGAAAAAATAAAGTCGGATACTTTTTCGACAGACCTTGTATTCTAAGAGCTCACCTTGCTTCCTAGTCTATCTTGGATTAGGAATAGTGATTCCAGACTTATCCCTTGATCAGAGATGGCACACGATAGATGAATACATCTGCTCAGAACTCAATTACAAATATTTGCTAATTAGTCTACTGTTAATCATTTTGATCACTTGATTAGTAACTGTTTGTAAATCATTTTTTACAAATTATCCTCCCCACAAATGTGATTTTACTCTGTTTTTTTCAAATATTTACTGAATTACACTTACAATTTTGATAGAAATCCAATGATGAAACCATTTTTAGGAATGGAAAGAAATATTATGAAGGATGCAGAGGAGAGCTGAATAAAATTTTAAAATGTAAACAATAAATATAGATGTTCAGTAGTGAGTGAAATTCAATAAAAATGTTGAGCAGGGAAGGAAGACCTGATCATGTACAAGCACAACAGCTGGTCCAATATTGAACCAAGCCTTAGGTTTTATTATAAAACAAGATACCACTTGGCTTCTGAGTCATTTCATCAGCATCATTGGTATGATCCATTGTGAAAAGCAAGATTATCCATCTTGTTTTACTTGGGAATGTAGAAACAATGATTGCTGCCCTGAAACCTATTCAAAGAGGCTTTCATCAGGACTGTAGTAGCACTACCATTGAAGGTTTAATGGAAAAAAAATTTTTCATGAACTGACACCATGCTTGTCATTTGTGTGAAGTTAAATGTCAATGCATTTGTTGTCGAAGTACATGGGATAACCAAAGCTCAGATTTTGATTTGCAGTAGCAGTGAAACGTGGTGGTCAAAATTTCTAATTTACATCAGAGAATGACACTTGAGATAGCTGACTTTCAAGCGATCAGATGCTGAAGACAGTTCAAAACTAATCAACATCACAGTTTTTCACTTTAGCTATTTGCAAAGAGCATTATAGTAGCTATAATTTTAATGTCCATGAAGAGTTTGGAAGCTTCTATCTCCCTTAGCAGACCTCATATGAACTCCAACACCCCACTCCACCTTTGATAATAGTGTTCACATACTCTGGATGCATGCGGCTGAAGAATTTTCCAAGTCTGCATCATCACTGGCAGCAAACATTTCTTCACTGTCTTATAAGTTTCATCAGTGTTCGCTTTAACGTTGTCAGCTTTAGGGTAAGAAATACCTGCATTCCTTTTGAGACATTGTCATCACCATCAAACTACGGATGGACTACACTTAACCAGTCCTCGTGGTTGATATTCCAAGTACAGCGAAGCCCATCATCAGCTGCTATCGTCACCACGAATGCTGGTGCTGAAAATGTTGAAGAGGGCAGGGGCAAAACTTAAGCAAAAGCCCGAGGATTCTCCATCCGCTGCCATGCTGAATTAAGTAATCGCACTGCAGCTGCTGCGGTAATTCCTCTCAACTGAAAACGAGGCAATCAAAGCATCCCGTTCTTACAGTTACCTGTCAGTCACCTTTTTGAACAGGTAAACATCAAATTTATAGTAGTAGATTCAAAAACGCCAGTACATGCAAGGTGAAGAATTATTATTATTATTATTCTTATTAGTAGTATAGTAGTATTAGTAGTAGTAGTAGTAGTAGTACGTATTAAACGTCGTCAACAGAAGTAGTTTGTGAAGGGACGAGTTATATTAGAAGTAAAATAGCCTTCCTCTGACATGGAGCCGAGTCGAGGAGCAGTCTGCGCACCTGGCCCGGCTGGATTGGTGCGGTAAGCCTAGACAATAGGGCGGCATGCTCTAACACGGTTATGAGTGAGCTCTGTCAGTCGGGCTCGTACTAACTACCGTTTGCTAAGATTTTCCACCCCGCCCCCCGTCCTTTATAACTAAATCTACTTGTTTACCTTACGAGTTCAGAAGTGACCCATGGCCGGCCGGGTCTCTCTACTCACCGACGAACAGGTCGGCGGAGGTTCCGTCTGCACGGAGCCACTACACCCCCGGCTCGCAGCAGACTCGTCCGATGATCGTCCGAAGGTCCGTCTGGCATGCGCCTTCCAAGATGCAGGGTCCAACCATTCTCCACAAGATAACAAAGCGATCGTCCATTACCGGCTAGCATAGAGAGAGAGAGAGAGAGGCGGCGAGGAGGCAATGGCGCTGTCTCGTGACCTGATCCCCGTCGTTTGATTGGACAACTGAATTTAAAAAAAAAAAAAAAACCCGGATACGGAGCGAATCCGCCTGACTATTTCGCTGAATATTCTCTGTTTCGTTATTACTTCCGAAGCCTCGTTCCTTATTTATCCTAATTTATTTCGTAGGCAGAAATGCGTTCCGAAAGCTATATTTTGACGGGAAATTTTGATGTTTACACTTTCGAGGGCGCGGTTAGGGTTACCATGGCAACTCAGATGCCCTCCCCTCCCCCCCCCCCAACCACCCACTCACCCAAAAAGGCTGCTTTCTATCGACAGCTGGGCTGGATCCCGGAAAAGGCGTAGGTTTCTGTTTACAGGGGGAAGATGAGTCAGAGCTATTGTCATGCTAATGCTCACCAGTGCGTTCGAAAGTTGCTGTTCGCCGAACGCAGCTTTAGCTCGCCATATTTTCGTAGTCATCACCTACCTGTGACATGCAGCATCATTTCTGATTTCCTGCTCTCTCTCTCTCTCTACGATATTTAGGCCGCCGGGTGGGTGAGACGGAGGGGGGAACCACTTGCTTGTTTGCCAGACATTTTCGCCCTTGCCGCAAGAACTCGGTCCAGGTGCGCGCGCGCCCCACCCCCTGTCTAGAATCTCTTTAAAACTCCACTTCTGAACCGCGGTGGGCTTTCCGTTGGCTACTGATTGCGGTTTCCTCGTCTGCAGAGCAGAGTCGGTCGAAGCCCCTGTGGAGCCCAGGCGAACCTTATCACTGGAGCCCCCTAAAACACACACATACACACACCTACCTTAAGAAATTGTGCAAACAAAAAGTGTAATGAAACAGATGGCGTTTAATTACAGCAATAAAACTAGCAGCATGCGAGGTGCACACGAATATAGTATTAACGTACAGTAATAGATAATACAACATTTAGCTAATAAACTAATGCAACAAATAATTAGATACAGATCTTAAAAAAAAAGAAGATGAATAACAAAAAATATGTAATAAAGAACACAATTTTTAAAAGACATGATAATGATGTTGGCCCTCTTTCTCATGCGTCATGCCTTAATGCTAGTTTTACTCATGCTAATATGATACCGCTGACGGAGATGTTAAGCTATTATCTATAGTATTATTTCCTTATATACACAATGAACTAGATTACTGGTGGCATAGTTATCCCTATTTTTACAACAGACATTTAACGGCGCCGAATGACAAGATATTGAGAATTTCTCAATTTACAGCTTCCCTTTCCTGGCCTTCTTTGCTGCGAAATCCTCTATGACATCGTCGTAAGCGAGCCCTACAATAACGATGATAAAGTGTTCAAACTAATGCTGATCGTCGAAACGAAAATAAAAATGAATGTAGCTTGCTAGTAGGGCGTTTTTTTAGATCCGTCTTTATGTGGCTAGCCAGTGAAAACACCTGGTAATTGTATTATCCCTTAGAAGGCATCAAACAGGCTGTTCCGTGTACAGTACTGCGCAGAAGGCAGACCTGCTGTATTCCATGTCAGGAGGGGGGGGGGTTGAGTAAGCTGCTGTAAAAAGCATTCCGACTGATTCTTGTCTGGACATCCTTGTAGCAGAGCCTTATCAACTGTGTTAGGGTCCCTCCTCCCCCAAACACCACCATGAGTCTGAACTCTTTCAGCGTCTTAAACAATACTTTACTCTATCCTATCAAACACTTCCATCTGATCGATGATTAACGTGACAGCTGGGAGTGGTTCTGTTCTGTGTTGGAAGGGAGCTTGTGGTGGGCTGACCCCAAGCCGACCAGGTTTGGTCTTCAACGAGGATTTTAGACAACTTTGGCTATCCGGTTTGCTATGATTTTCTAACCCGTGTCAAGAAGAGGTATAGGTCTCCAGTGAAGCAGGCAGACCCAACCCCCTTTTAAACAGTAGGGTGATGGTATCACTGCGCTGGCTAAGCCAGTAGGCCCCTGGGTCGAACACGCTGTTGACCATGGCTGCCAGATTGATAACAGATATCCGAATCTTTGTTTATAGAACTTGGCGGTGAAGGTCTCTGGGGCTTCTTTATCGTCATTTAGTTCCTTGATAGCATCTTTTATCTCATTCTTGGTTATTAGGGCCTCTCTAAGCTCAGCATTTAAGGGGGCCTAATTTACTCTAAAGTTCTTCAGGAGAATGTACCAGGTTGAGCATGTGTGTCTTCACGGGAGTAGAGCTGACTATAGTACCAAGCCTCTTCCCTAATACCTGTACTGTGACGGTGCAGCCATCTGAGGCAGTCAAGCTAGTCGTAGTTTTACCTATGGCCCTAGTGTCTTTTCTAATCGGCAGAAGGCTTTGCTACACTTTTCCTCACTAGCATCTTCTGCTTGGATACTAGTTAGCTTATTAAACTTTTTTTAACGGTATAGATTCCATTCCGGTTATGGGAACCTAAAACCACCTTGGTTAGTTCTGCTTTAAGTTCGCTTTTAGGGCCCTGTTCTAGGTGTTGCCTGTAGTACTTCTTAGTTGGCGGTAGTCTATACCGAGCCCCCTCAGTTTCAGTTTTCCTATGGCCCACTATTCCATGTGGGTCCAGCCTCTGCTCCCCCGCCCTCATCATCACCGTAATGAGTGTACCCCCTTGTCTGTGTATTTATGCCTAAAGGCAATGGCCCAGCCAAACTGATAAGCGGAGAGTCTGCTGCTGCTTCAGTGCCTGCCAGATGACCTCTAATAATTAGGCCCGAACCCTGTCCATCTAGTTAATGAACGAGAACCCAGTTAGTCACCTGTTACATATACCAGTCCATATCTGACTCATCAAGTTCTCTTTTTGGCATTGAGTCATATTTTGTAAAGAGACCGAAGGCCGATGCAGCTACGATGAAGGCAACATCTGGGGAATCAGTATAAGTACTACGTGAATTTACTTGATGCGCCTGGACCAATTCTACCAACCGATCCTCTTCAACCTTTGCCAAATGATATAGAAGCATATATGGGTTCAACTGTCACTGATGAAAAACGATGTAAGTTACTGAAAAGTCCATGGATGCCTTCTGCAGACTACAAATTTCCAAGTGTTGTGCAGTGTGGGCATAACAGATCCTTTCAATGCCACTGGCTAAAAACCTGGGATTTTCTCGTGTATAGCCCAAGTCAGCTTGGTGTCTACTGCAAATATTGTGCATTATTTGGTCCGGGGAATGTTAGAAACCAAAAGCTTCGAAAATTTGTAACGGAACCACTGTGTCGGTACAAAGATGCCCGAAAGATTTTGAGAAGCAAGCAGGACAGGACTATCATACTGTGAGTCGTAAACTAGCTGATGAGTTCTTGGTGAGGTATACGGAGAAAGAGGATATTATCAAATTGTTGGATTCGTCACATCAGCTTCAAGTTGAACAAAAAAGGGACAAGATTTGACCAGTAATAAAAACAGTCATATTTTGTGGACAACGGGAACTTGCATTAAGGGGGGCACAGAGATCATGGACCACTCAAAATAGAGACGCTTCAGCACAATGACGGATTTTCAGAGCATTACTAAGATTCAAGATTGATGTTGACACTGCAAATGAGAATGCAACCTATCTCAGTTGGCAGACAGAACGAAATCATCAGTGTGTCCGTGGTACTGTCATTGTGCAAACACTTGTCGAAGAGATGAGAGCTGCAAAATTCTTAAGTCTGCTTTTGGATGGCACAACAGATATGGCATCAAGGGAGCAGTGTTCTATCTCTGTGAGATATATCAAGGAGAACAAAGTTTATGAAAGATTTCTAGGATTTTGTGATTTTAATGGAGACTTGACTGCCAAGGGTATCACCACCACAGCTTTGAATATGTTGAGGCAAGTTGGTCTGGATATCGGTCTTATCCATGGTCAGAGGTAAGATGGTGCAAGAAGCACCATAAGTGACCAGTGGAAAGGTGTACAGGCAGAGGTGAAGAAGGTAACTCCCGCAGCACCTTATGTGCATTGCAACAGTCGTTTTGAACCTTGCCATGTCAAATCGCAACTGTCATGGCCAAGTGAAGGAGATAGCCACTTTCTTTCATATCTCAGCAAAACGAACAACGCGCATCTCCCTTCCAGGAAAGGAATCAAAAAGGTTTGCTCAACCCGTTGGGTCAAAGGTCATGCATCAATTATACGTTTCACACAAATGTTGGAGCCTGTTGTTCGAGCTTTGAAGGATATTTCTCAGCAGGGTGGTGATTGGGGTGGAAATTCTACATCATTGCTGCGAGAAATATGCAACACAGAATTTATCATCGCCATTCATGTCATAAACGAAATGGCAGCCTCATTTTTGCCAATGTCTAAGGCTCTGCAAACTCCAGATATTGATCTTTTAAAGTGCATGTCAATGGTGGACGAGGTTTTGAATGTTTTGAGAAACAAAAGAGAAAATGCAGAAGCAGAATTCCATTCTGTTTTTACTGATTCAGTTATGACCACAGCTGATCAACTGGATGTCGATATTAAACTTCCAAGACGCACTGGGCGCCAAGTTCATTGAGAAAATCTCGAAGCATCTAGTCCAAAGAATTCCACAGAACCATCTACCTTCCATACTTGGAGAACATGATTCACCAGATGGAGGTGCGATATGATCCTATGGAACGACACTGTTTAAAGATGCAACATCTGATCCCTGCTTTCCTTAGTTCGGGCAACTTCACTGCTCTCCAAGGGGTACCTGACCTTTACAGCTGTGACATTGACATCTCTGTGCCAGTCTTGAAGGGAGAGTACGAGAGATGGACATCAAAGTGGGCCAGTGTTTTGAAGACTGAACTGCCAGAAAATGTCATGGAGACACTTTGTGTCTGTGATTCGTTCTCTTTTCCGAACATCCACACACTGCTGCGCTTATTTGCAACATCGCCAGTCACAAGAGCAACAAGTGAACGTTCGTTTTCAACACTTCTCGGCTGCTCACCTATCTACGGAGCACTATGGAAGAAGACCGTTTGATCGGATTGGCTCATTTGACGATCAACCGTGACATTCCAATTCACACAGAACTTGTTGTCGATGAGTTGTCTAAGAAAAAAACGCAGACCGAATTTTGTTTTGTAATTACTTGTGTAGTAAATCAGTTGTAAAATAAATCTTTGCGCACTCCAGTTTATTTCTTTAGAATCTAGAGATCTAGGTACGTACTTCTTTGGGCCTAGTCTGGATTTTGAATAAGCATCTCTGTCAGTTGGTTGGAACCCCCCCGAAAATATATTCTGGCTGCACCACTGATCTGACTCCAGAGTGTTTCTCTCAAATGTTTAGCTTGTAACTTTGGTGTGGCACTTCCAGAGCATGGAATTGTGTATGTTTGTTTGTTTGTTTTTTATTGATTTCTGTTATAAAAATCTTTCTGGAAGCATCAAGTAAAAGAAACACCTCTCTCTCTGGAAAATTTTTGGGGTTGTCGTTGATGATTTCTGATGAATACAACTGTTGTAAATCATATGATAGATAACCGCAGAAATATTCTTCCAAATCAGCACCAGCATCCAGCCAGCTGTTGTAGAAAAGGGTAGCTGGTGATCTTGGAAAGGGGAAGAAAGAGACTTTTCCCAGTGGCCATACATAGTAAAATTTCTAAGACTTTAAAATGTTTCAACCAGCTAAATTCATAATTCAACTATACGCTGGCTGGCCACTTTGTTACAACCTATTCATAAAGATGGGTGGTGGAAAGGGTGGCCCAACTTGTGTAGCGTAGAATTTCCAATGGATATTTTTCTAGGTGGAGGCTTGTGATGATGACTGAATCTTTCAAGTCCATGTTATGAATGCCCAATTGGATTAAGATCCAGGGATTGTGCTGGCCATGGTAGATTGCCTGAAATCTCTGAAACATTCCTCAAACCATGAATGAACAACATGGGCACTGAAGCTAAGCTTTGACGTCCATTTTGCCTTCTTACAGGACTGAGAGGTCTAGGGTATGCCAGCAAAACATGTCTCAAACCATGAATCCACTGCCAGAGACCTGAACAGTGGGTTCGCATGAGAGGGAGTCAAGTGATTTGTGTGAATTTCTCCAAGTCTGTACAAAATAATGGTGACTTGTCAGATCTCATACCACTTTTTCCCAGTCCTTAGTCTGGGTTCCTTATATCACACTAGTTTCCTGATCAGCGGTTTACACAATGGTGTCCTAATGCCATGGTTGGTTCATTTCATTCTTGGAAAGGTATGGCTGATGGTAGTTGTGGATTGTCTGATAACAGTTGGACTTTACTATCCTGTACAATCATCTTTCTCCTCCTGTCACTACATGTTTGCATTCACAATTCCTTTGTACAGAAACCATTTTCTTCACCTTTAGCCATTGCTGAAAAACTCAAAATGTCTGTCCTGGGCCCATCTACCAGTGAATCTTGGCATCTGTAGCACCTGCTTAACATGCACCCACTATCATGCCTCTCTTGAATGGTGCAATGCTTTTGCCTTTCCCCTTTTCCATATGTTAGAAGGTACCACCTGCCATATTGTGTGATCAACCTAATTAGCATCTAGGCCTCATTTCTGAAAGGGCACATATGCTGGCTGGCCACTGTGCTAGCACGTGTTAGATAATTGGTAAAAAAAACAAGCAAAAAATCTCTATATTTTATTGTAGTGGCATTAAAATGAAACCAAAAAGCACAGATATTCTCAAGTATTTAAAAAGGGAGAAAAAATGAATATACATAATAAAATAGCAGAAAAAAGAATGTTTACAATGTCATTCCATTAAAAATCAAGGAATGATTTCAGTGCTGATTTTTTAAAAAAAGGTACATGGATAAATGATTAGTAATTCCTTTAAAACAAGTGGGTAGTTAATTACTATTCATATAACTATTTTGTGAAAAAAGGTAATTTTAGAAAATAGATCTCTTTAACAAGTAATAATTTTGTCATTGATGCTTTGGTCTGTGTTATTTGGAACTCCATGGATTTGATATTTGATCATCGAGGTTCTGGAAAAATAATGGCAGATTTAGCTGCATTTCATGCAACTAATAATAATAATAATTAAATGCCAATGTTGTTCACATCCTGAGAAAACTATATTATCATTTGTCTGTGTGACCTAGTTCACCATTCATATTGGTAGATTGTGTTGTCACTAAATTATGATACAAGTTCTCCAGTTGGTTCAATCTCTAGCCATTAAAAAATTTGCAGAATTTTTGGTTTCTTAAATGGTACAAAATTTAAATAAAAGAAAATTGGCAAACATTTTAGAGACCTATAGGTGATTATAAGCTTTCATGACATTGCATTGTGGGAAGGTTTTTCCAAAGTATTGGCTGATAGAAGCCATATTCACATTGCAGACACTTGTTTTATTGAACTGACTACTTGATATATATAGCAGTATATAATCAATTTTTACTGCCTGGTTTCAACATTTAAAGATTTTGAAGACTTAAAAATAAAAACTAACAAAATTCATTCCATGACATTTCATTTATCAGGTTGTTAGTAATTAGCATTTTTATTGGAAAGAAAATAGAATAACACCCTAAGCACTTTCTCCCTTTTGGCAAAATTCTAGCAGAACAAAATATTTTGGTATCATATTATAGATAGTTATTGTTTTGTTTGCTTTTTCTTGATAGTCTTTGCTACATAAATTTGTGGATATCCTCAGCAATTACCAGAGCTTTAATTGTTGTCTCTGCAGACTGGTGACAGTTTCTCAGTCCATGCACTTTCTCCACAAATTCAATAAGATCTTGCATAAACAGTCCTGAAAAAAAAAAATTGAGACAATATTCCATAATAATAATAATTCATAAGTACACAGTAGATTTACAGAAGTAAAAGAAATCTAAAATGGTTAGCTAATTTAAAATATTGAAGCCAAAGTTCTGAGTAGATTTACAGAAGTAAATGAAAGAGAAGTCTAAAATGGTTCCTTAACATATGTAGTCACAATGTGCTCATTTGTAGCTAAATGAAACTGCTGTGTGTGTGTACTCTAGCATTGATTGGCAGCCAATAGATCAATGAATGCCACCACCTTGTTTTATGATTTTGCTCTTTGTGTGGCAGCTCACCTTACTAAAAGCAAAACTATGCCAGGCAGAAACACTGGAGACCGATCTGAATGATTTTTAGCCACTTCACCCTAAATGGAAACTTGTCATTCACACCACTATTCTTCGAATTTTGACTGATTTGACAACAGTATAATTCATCAATTCCTAAAACTTCTGAATACAACCATTTTGTTAAAGTAACTACATTATCTAACACTGATTATTGGGTCGTCTTACATTTCCCATGGTTCCATACTTGTAAATGAGTAAATATTTGGGTGCTTATGACACCTATGACGTTCTTACAATGTAACCATATTTCTTTTGTTTGTTTCTGCTAACACAAATAATAATAAAGTGCTTAGAAAATAACAGAATCAAGGTAGCCATCCTAATCTGACTACTATCTGCTGAGAATTTAGAAATATTCCCACAATGCTATACAATAAAAAATCAATATTGTATATAAGTAAAATTCCTGCTAAACCTAATCGATAGTTTTGTAGTGCTGCAGTGTAAGAGATTTCCTAAGTTATTGGCAGATAAAAACCAGATTCTGGTTACATGCATAACCATTTTAATAAATTAGAATTAAGTATGAAACGACATTTTAAAAATCTTTATTTCACTTCTTTTTATTGGTATTTGTTTCCCAGACTAATAATAATAATAATATTTAAAATATCAGTTATCAGTATATTAAATTCATTTAAAAGAAAACAAAAAAAACTTTCACCAAATAGGTTATCAGCTGTTATTTTGTTTGTAGTTTAATGTCACATACACAACAGAAAAAAAAAGGCCAAATACCCTTTAAAATATCTTGGGTTAGATGTGGAAGGAACCATACAGAAAAAATTTAAAGCCAGGAGAATCTTGATGGGGAGAAAGCTTTCAGGGATAGCTTCTTGTTGATCGAGCCAAGGTAATTCTCAGTCAAACAACGTACTTGTCTCTCTACCTGACTTACCTAAGCCGGCCTGTGGTGGTTTTTCCTTGGACAGGTGTTCAGGTATTCCATCTATAACACTTCCATCTTCAAACAAAAATCTAATGTGTCTTTCTCTTTTTACATTTTCCTTGAATCTCTCAATGGTGAGGGTTATTTTCCTAAAATAAAATTTTAAAAAGAACAAGTTGAAACAGAGAAAGAAAAAAAAAATTAAAAGTAAATAATATTAAAGTGTATTGGGTAGGTAATAGTACAAAAGCTGGGATAATGTTAAAGGATCCTAGCAGAAAGATTCAATGCATGCCAAAAATCTGAAGCCATAATCTTTTACATCTCTTTTCTCTAAAAGATCTTTAAAATACAGAATCAATTATACGATAATATTTGAGAAAAATTACACAAAATTTGCATTTCTTGTTGACAGCCAGTTCTCATATTAACTCCACAAAATATGCACTACTTTATACTCTCTTTTTTTTGCATCAACAGCTTGTTGTTTTTGTACTTACGATCGCTGGATGTGGCAGAGTTGTAAGCAGTGTGCAGCAGAGTATGCTGCTTGCAACCTGCCACTCTCAGCAGGTCTTGGTGAGCAATGTTCTTGCTCTCAAGGTCTAAAGATATCTTGCAGAAGAGGAAGGTGTTGGGTTTTAGCCTTGGTGACCAAGCGAGTTACCTAGATACAGTTGGGAGCTTCTGAATGACGGTCAAGGTGCGAGCCGAATGAGAGTTATTCTTGGAATCTCCACCACCAACTAAAAACCCAGCTAGAACTCTTCATTTTTTAGATATAGAGGGGGAACTTCCAAGATCAGCTAATGAGAAGAAAATGTGACAAGGAAGTATACCAAGCTGAATCAGTACTGACTGAGACACCAAATGTTTAGAGCTCGAAGATAAATTAGGTCATCCATCATGTCCTACTTTCTCTTTGAACAATGATACGCACACACCTAGAAAGTTCAAACAATTAAAATTTTTTGAGTGGAAAAAAAAACAACTCACTTGCCATCTCTGTTTATCAGTTCCCCCATTGCCTGAAAACTGGATTCATTTTGCTGTAGCTTCCCACCAACAGCGGTCAGTTCTCCAAACAGTTTGAGGAGGAACTTGATCTGAGAAACACCGACTATGAATGGTAGCCCACTGGCGTTAAAATCCTCAATCCAACCATTGTAGGAACCTGGAAAAGTAATTCTGACAAAAAATAAATAAATAACAATGGATTATATCTTTGGAGAATTAACTTTCTTAGATAGAAACTGTGTAAACACATGGATTCTTAAAGACTTCAGCAGTTTGCCAAGATCAGTGAATGACAGGTAGCAGGTGCGGTAGTTCTAAGTATAGAGAATCCATATGATTGCAAGAGTTCTCATAGAAAAGTAACTTCCATCTATTTTATTGAATGATAAAAAAAAATGTATTCTGAAGCATATCTGCATATGCCCAAAACAGTAAAAAGCATAAAAGATGAAACAAGCCTCTCTCTCTCTTCTGGTAATTAAGATACCATGCTCACAATGCAATGCTACAAGAGTTCCCTCACACTCACCATTCCAGATCAAACAAGGTTGTTTGCATTGTTAGCTCTGGCACATTTTTCCAGTGCTCAACTTTTAGCAGAGTGCTTCTAATGACATCAACTTCTGTACTGTTGCATTGTGGGAACAATTTCTTCATTGTCGTGTTTCAGATTGTGTGCAGTTCTCACTTTACTGAATTGCTTTGAAGTCGGTATCACCTGTTAACGAATCTGACGCAGCTCATCACAATTAATCCTTTGCATGATTACTACTCCCAGCATATGGCACCATTGCAGAAGATGCAGCCAGTAAAACTGAATACTGGAATAGAAAGCCTGGTGAGTGGAGACTCAGGTGCACAGGTGAAACTTGAAATATGATTTTATTCAACAGAAGAAAAACAAACACCAGAAACATATAGAGGGTGGAAAGTGTTAATTTAGCTTTTCTTGCTTAGTGTAAAGAAACAATATCATCCCACTGATCATCAAATTAGAACTGTAGCACCGACTAAAGCACTATGCTGCCCGATATTCCTAAGGTAACAGGCACCTGCACGTTAAATCAAACCAGTCCATATTTGAGATGCCCTTGAAGTTGTGAGTTGTGCAACCTTACAAACAAACAACGCACTGTATTGTCACCTTTATGACTAATCTCTCCACTTTGCAATGGTGAAAGTTTTTGGTTTACTTCGCTCCTCAGAATTTTCAGTTCCTCTGTTAACTGTCCAATGTCTTCTTCATGAAGAACAACATCTAGTAATAAAAAGAATTAAATAAGTCCATGCAAATCATTTTCTCCAAGACTACAAAAAGAATAATGTGAAAATACTAAATAAACAATTAGTTATCAGTTTCAACAAAAAGTAATGCCTATTAACTGTAAGAAATATGAAACTATTGTGCTGTTTAATAAGAAAAACATTTTTTAAGAAATGCACAAATATTATATATCTTTTTTTTTTTTACTGCTTTTTAAAAAAAGTTTTGGGAATAAAATAATGTCAATTTAATAGTAAACTAAATGTATATCTAAGCAATTGAAAGAGGTATATGAAACAGTTTATTAAGATACAACCACTGTAAAGCTGCTTGAAAAAGTGGTACACCCAACCGCTAGTGGTTTTAATTTTAACCAGTTAAACTTTTGTGTTACTGACTGACCAGTGCTTTCCCAGTGCAACTTATGACCAAAACCACTCTTCTGAACTACAGTTCCAGCATCCTGTGATCCATTATCGATTCACCAAACTTCTCACTTTTCCCAGAATTCCATGTTCTCACACCAGCTGGCAACCAAGCAAATTTTAAAGCAACTTCATTATGGTCATATGATGTGGCAGCTTAAGCAATGAATAGGTGTTTCCACAATATACAATAACTACCATTTAAATAGTTTCTGAATGTGTTAATCTTGCTAAAGAGAGCTTCTAGGCCAAAATGTAGAATAATCACTTCTATCTCACCCAGATTCAAACGAATAACTTCTGTGGAACACAAACACCATAAAATGCAATTCATTCAATTTTTTATTCACCTGAGTATCATGAAAATGGCGGCATTTAGCAAAATACACACAAGTCTTGTGACAATAGTTTGTCCTTTCTGCTCATCCATTTTAGATAATTCTCTTTTTATTTTGATTATATTCTGCGTCCTGGTGTAATCTTATAGAATTTTTTTTGTCAGTCTCAGCCCACTATATACTCACAATAGCAAAAATGAAACTTTTGTATATTACATACTTTTCTTCTTCCTCCCAAAAACACAAACATCAAAAGGTTGACCTAAGAAAAATACTATAGCAATGTGCTATTTACGGCATAAACACACACACTGCCACACCTGAAGTGATTTAAATGAAAAAGATTAACGTGTTAAGGTTGCCACAAAAAGTATAAAATACTTAATAAAGGTTGACTGAAACAAATTTTATTTAATTAAAGATGATATTTAAATGAGAAACTCTGCATAAGGATAGATGAATAACTGAGGTATTACTTTTAAATAACCTCCCATTATGTTCAGAGTGAAGCATCCTTTGTAAATTTTCAGCCTATGCACCCATATTGTACTATATTTGGGCGTTTTGGGTTTGTTGTTGTTGTTGTTTTTTGTATTAATACCCAAGTATGATAAACAGAATAATCCTCTATTTGAGCACTTGCTGATGTCAATCTGATTATATGCCATTCATAGCATATAGAGTATTAAATTAAATTTTATAAATAATTTATTTTCAAGCATTTTAAGTAAAAAAGGGGTTCAAACAAACTTTTATTTCCTTGAGTGTTTGCTTACCTTTATACACTGTGGTAACAGTCTAGACCACATACACAGTACGTGAATAATAAAGACGACGAACAATACTTAAAAATATCTTCTTTGAGTGTTTGCTTACCTTTCTTTTCTGCAAGTGTAAACAAATCTTTTGCAGCTGAAGATGACAAAGCCAGGGGATAGTCAACAAGAACGTGTTTTCCTGCCTCCAAGGATTGTCTGGAAATAGTGTAGTGATAATTGACTGGACAAATTAAACACAAATGCATTATTTTCTACTATTGTGCACCACAAAACAATGCGGACCCAAGCATAGGCATCCACAAGATTTTTTTTTTTTTTTCCATTGGGAGAATGAAAAAATGTCTGCAGAATAAATTGCAAGGAGAAGAGGCAAATTGACAAAATGATATCAAATCCAAGGAATGTGGCTAGCAGTGAAAGCATGCTAATATCAAACAATAAAAAGATACTAATTCGATTTTCCTATCAAAAAGTGTTTGATTTTGATCAATAATCTTTTCACTTAAAAATATTTCATGCGATTCTTCAGAATTTTTTTTAAAAAAGTTAGTCTGCTTTCTTGCTATTGTGCTACCCCATCAGAGCTCACAATAACAAAGTAACAACGAAAAGATCTTTATTTAACATTACACTATCACCATCAACTTTCCCCGGGGAAGGGAGGGGGCGGGACGGAAGAGTTGCCTCCTCTTGCCACACAATACTCCTAGTTAGTTTGTAAAGTGTGACAAAAGTGAGTGTACACGTGCCTTGATAGTTAGAGATTAGGTAGATCAGGAGATGACCAGAATCAAAGCATTACAAAAAACACCGAGGTAAAAGTTAAAAACAAAAATAATTTTAAAACTTTGAATTTCCATCTTGCTAGTAAGAAAAATTGTGAAGTCTTGTTACAGGGAGACATAGGATTTGGTTGCTTCCTGGAACACTGTCTTGCTAGGTAAATTTCCAAGCATCTGTTCAGATGGATGGCTATGAGTGTAAATTCAGCCTGCTCAGAATTTTTTTGATCTGTGCTCTTCACTTGATTGTTGGTTTCAATGTCTGAATCTCAATGAAACGATAGCATATTACAGTTGGTCGAGTTAGTAGGTTTGATAAGTTAAAATCCGTAGTTCTAATTAAAGGATAAATATTTTTTACAATGGCATGTATATGGTAGTTCCACCAGATGTCTGACAATCATTATCATTACAAAAGAAATTTTTAGCAACTAAAACAAAGATAAGAAATAATATTACAATCAGAATAAAAGTTTTCTAACTTTTTGTAATATAGTTAACCCATCACCAAAGCAGTTACTTTTTTTCTTTTCTTTCCAATAGGTTATAATAAAAATGAAAGAATCTAGAGTTTTTGTAACTTTCTCGTATTAAGATGGTCAAATTATAGTAAAGGTAATATAGGCCAAATCTGTGCAAATATTTCTGGGATCACTGATCACAAAAGGTTGGATTCTTTCCCAGAGCTAAATGGCTTTTTTTTTTCAAGTTCTATATAAATTTAATACTTTTTAATTAGTTAATATTATCCGTGGATATGACAAAATAAAAATAGATAATTGCTACATAAAATTTTAATCAAGTTGATGTCATTGAAGACAACCTTATACAAATCTAATTCAGTTTAGTGATACAAGACTAAAACCAATGGGTAGCCTCTAGGCAATGAGAAAGAACAAGACTGGAAAATAAACCTTTGTTTTAACTAGAATGCCGGGATGTTGGGTCTGCAGCCATCTTGACTAGCAGGCTAATTATATCCAAGTTTGTTTTTTTATTATTAAGAATGAACAAAACATGGGCCGGATAGTCATGATTTAATTAAAGAATTTACTATATAGTTGGCAAGTTTAGCAATTAGTTTCCTTATTTCTGCTGGCTCTCATCACAATACACTGTTGAGAATAAAATTAAATCACTTCATCTGATGTGGATTCAGGGAATATCTGTCAGCGTCAATACATCCCTAGGGAGCAGCCACCTTTCTGCCACCAGACAAGTTATGACTGATGGAGTCTCAGGAAACTAACCAGGAAGGAGGAGGGATTTTTTGTTGAATCCTAAGGAAAGGATAAAAATGGTAGAAGAGCCTCTTGTTCTGTCCTGATAGCTAGGGTGGCCATTTAATAAAAATAAAAGATGATAATTTGGTGGGAGGGGGTAGCACGGGGCTCTTTTCCCCTGGTATATAAGAAATCGACTTAGTTTTTAAGCTAAGCGCTTTAAATGTTAATATTGCTTATCTGCATGTTCACCTTGCAAAAAAAAAAAAAAACCCATTAACTTCAGCTCCAGAAATTCAAAAAAAAAAAAAAAACAATTTCACCAAAAGTTATTCAACTTTGGTGAGGAAAGAAGATAGATTGTTCAGGGCCAAGTGATGCAAAGTACCTGTAGTTGCACTTTGATGTTAAACAAAATGCAGCCTTCTGCTGAAGGTAAGATCTTTACATATGAAATGAGATCCAGCCGTCCTCAGCAAAAAGTTTCACGTATTGGAAGCAAGTAACTGCTGCCTTCGACAAACTCCAAGTAAGTGACTGCCACCAGCTAGAAAACTAGGCCCTTATTCTACTGCCCAAGCAAATCCGTGGCAACACTATTAACTTACTGAGTTGAAAGAATGAAAAGGACTAGATGACCAACAAAAATTGGTTTGTAAGGATTCCCAAAAATAAATCAGGTTTCTTACACACCAAGGGGGTAAAGATATGGATGGTGCTGACAGTAATGTTATCCAGCTTCTGTAGTGGATTTCTCTTCAGTCAAAAGTTGAATGAACAGAACAAGAGGACCAACAAGTGCAGATCATGGCACTGCATATCCTTCAGACTGAGCCAAAACATTGTTGGCAATGCTTGTTTCAGCATCATGACATAGGCATGCAGTGACATTACAAACCAAGAGGAATTCACAATCCACATCACCTGGGTGAATTAAGGGTCTCCAAACAAGATAAAAGGCATTAATGCCCACTGTCTGGTCTGCACTATCAAGGATGCTATTCTAAGGATGAGTAGCTAGCTGTTTGATTACTGTGTTCAGTGCTATAATGGGACTTCTAACATGAGTGAGAGCTAGGATTGATGTGGCCAAACAAATGATGCAGAGAATAAGTGTGCATGTGCATACATTGAATCTTGTTGGTGTTGATGCTATCAGGCAGTTCAAAGTTTGTCGCAAAGTCTTAAAGACTGCTTTTTAAATAAGTGAGCTGGTCAAGTTGTCCCACAAATGGAGTGGTGTCTTTAACTGGATCAGTGCAGAAACTGGTAAGGTTGACGCAGGTTTTGGTGTGGGAAAAATTTTCCCCATTACTTGGTTGGCAATTAGAGTTGAGAACAATAACATCCTGAAGAATCTCTGGAAATAATGACTAGACATTAAATTAAAGCCAAATGTTAAGGAAAGAATAATTGAAGTAGGTATGCAGATGCCACAATACAATCTGCTGTATTGAACTACAGCCTTGTAAATGGATCTTGAAAATCTGATAATTTCAGAAAGACTTTCCAGAAGCAGAAGCTCCTGATGTTGCATTGCTGGCAATTGAAATCTTCAACAATATCAAAGTGATGGAAAATTCAACCTCATATTTGAGCTAGTAGAGCAATTCTGTGACATGCTAACGTGGAGAAGCTTTTGCTTCCAAGAAAAAGAAAGGCACCAAGGTGCTTTGAAGTTTGTGATGAGACTACCTCAAAACAGAAGACCTCACTATCTCCTGCATCAGAAATTGCTGTGATCATCTTGGCTATGTTATCAATCAAAACCGCAAAGCACTGATCCTGAAGGCAGCATATGAAGAGGATTATTCTGCTGAGCTCAATGAAATCTCTGGTTTTATGAGAAAAGGACTTCAATAAGACTGAACTTACTATACAGCTGCAAATTTTTTGGAATAATTTTGCAAGTGAAGCCCGATCTGATAACACTTAATCTGCAAGAATCTTTTGCTTTTTACTGGAGTCTCTTACACATTTAATTTCATAAAACAAATCCATAGATGTTATTTCAAAACAAGAGTCAGGGCCAGCTGTTACTACACTAGTAATTCCTAATTAAATGTATTGATGAACTATAATAGATGTTTGGCCTTCGATCACAGGTCATTGTGTATCATGTTGATCCTAGCCCCATCTATGCATTTAATTAAGAATTACTGGTGCTGTAACAATTAGTCCTGGTCTCCCCTGTACTACTTAAAGACAAACTTATTTTAAGCTGAGTTTAGAAGACCCAAGAAATTTCCCACATACTTCATTTTGTGGTCTTCCATCTTACTGGATGATAATGTCACATTTCTTGCCACAAACATACCTGACCAAATTTTCATGATGGCTTGGCTCCGTGGACACTACAATAGCGTGAACATCGCTCCGTGCAAGAGCTTCAGACAATGTCAATGGAGAAACCCCTTTGATTTCAATTTGCCGCCTGGAAAAAAAAGGTATTAAATAATTCTCAGTTCCATAAGTATGAAAATAAGTAGAGCTTTAAAATGCCTAGTCTACAGGACTTTAAACTTACTTTTTGCATGGTGTATACCAAAACATGGTTTATAGTGCAAAGGGACAGGAAGTATGTTTTTGAGAAACCAGAGCTAAATGTTACAGATATAAGTTACATCATCAGTAATTCTTAATTAAATGTATGGATAAGCTAAAATGAATATTATATGTTTTGACCTTTAGATTGAGAGTCAAAGCATACGATGTAGATTATAGCACATCTATATGCTTAATTAGGAATTACTGGCACTGTAGCAACTAACCCTTATCTCCCCTACTGGATCAGCCATTACAACCCCACTAAAGAAGCACTGACCATTCAAGAAATACTACTTTTAGATTTAGAACTGGTGACTCATTCAATCAGTAGCTATCGTTTAAAAAAATTAAAATTTTCTCATTAAATAGTTCAATTAAATCGCCTTTCATTCTCCTGTATAACAACAGTAACTCCAACCATTTCAACCTCTCCATGTTTGGCAGACTTCCTGCGCTCTTCATTGTTCAGATGATTCCTTGTCACAAAACACCACCAATCTTTTTTGTACGTCTAGTTGAACAAAAAATATACAGCCTTGTTTCCGCACCAACATGTATAAATCCAAAGATCTTACTTCAGATTACTTCTATTAGTAATTTTACTAAGCAAACCGGATAAAATTGATACAAACTTTTTATTTGATTTGCCTGCTTCTAAAAAAAAAAAGTGGTAAAATATATCACAGCATCTACTAAGTCAAGAATGTTCCTTGCAGATATTTATAAGTGCATTTATGGAAGTCTGCCAGACAGTCAGTAGTAGTCTCTGTATTGTGGGGCAGCTTCCACGTTACTAAGAAGTACCTCAGCTAGTGAATTATAATATGGGCAAAGTAAAAACAAAACAGGTTATATTTGGTTGTTTGCCTGGTGAGTCAGCACCTGTTGTTGTTGTTTTTATTTCAAATTTGGTGCATTAGGCCTTGTAACAAAACAGGGAGTTCGGGGGGAGGGACCGGGGCTGGCTGTCACCCATCCTGAAGCTCGTTAAGAGCGGACCGTGTTCGTCCCGCCGACCTGTAGCCGAAGAGGTCCGGCGCCATGACAGTTGCGGTATAGTCGCCGTCGTAGTTAAAAAGCAAGGGTGTTTGGGGGGGGGGGACTTTCTCATCTTTCACTTCGTAAGTAAATATTTTATTTATGTAGTTTTTGTTTGCTTCTGTTCCAAGTAACTTATACGTCGGATGGAGCGTAATGTAAGCTATCCGTTCAGCAGTAGCGCATTGTTCTTGTTAACCTCTGCTGGGGAAGGTTGTCACGTGGTGTTCGGAAAAACCCGCTCCGACTCTCCCGGCAATGAGTGAAATATCTATCGTCTTCTGGAAAATAGGTTTATTTAAGATTTAAATATAGATATAGTCTACATCCAGAGATGTAGATAAGGGTTTTGGTGTTTGGAGCTAATTAACCTTTAACTTTTTATCGCGAATAAATACACGAATACATATTTGTTATAACAGATGGGCGATATCTCCTTGGGCTGTATCATGATGCATTAGAAGGAAGTTGGCCAGCCAGCCCCTCCTCCATCCGTCTGACAGCCCCTAGAGTGGGACAGGGGGTCTCAGGACAGCGTCTACGTAAAGAGTGTGACTGGTCCTATCAACAGTTTGACTGCTGAAAATGACTGTTTACACTTAAAGGGGCACTGTTCGATTTTATTCGGAGGAATTCCTCGTGTAAAGTATCCATACTGTAGTATGTGACCTCGGTTTCCGGTCTTCCATAATTCAGTGCAAGCGAACTTCTTGTAAATAACTTATATAACTTTTGAGCTTAAACTGGAGAAAACCAGTTTAATTTCCTTTGCGGCTGCCGCGGTTTGGTGGTTTTAAACTTCCTCATGGCTCAACAATGAAACTAATTATAGTGATTTAAACCTTGGAGTGAGTTAGGAGAAAACAAGGTGCGTGCTTAACGTGCTCCGGCAGTCGGTTAGTAACAGCATCAACTGAAAAATAACAACAACAAATGGTTCGATCTCACCTACCTGGACACGTAACCAACCAGGCGAATTCTCTGCAGCAGTTTATTGTCAGCAGGCGCGCGGATGTCACGTATTCTCGCTTTACCAGCAATTCCTAAGCCGACTACTACAATTCCCAATGCGCCGCTCCCTTCTCTTTGCATCTCGCCTCGCTGAGGAGTAAAGTGGAGAGAAATTATTGTCGTCGTCGTCGTCGTAATTGTAATCATAAGCTCTCTGTCCAACTTCGGCTTATATCAACCAGCGGAGGTTCTAATGATCACCAAGCCCATTATCGTCCCACAGGTCGAGTTTCTGATTAACGACCACGCGGATGTCGATGCTCTCTTACGAGAGAGACTTCTCCTTTTTATCTATTTTGAAATCAGTGAACTATTCCGGCTTAAGAGACCCTGCATTATTCTCGCTGCAATCAAAACAACAGACAAACAAGAGAGAGAGGAGGAGAGGACAGAGAGAAGCAGTTCTGTTACTTTATTCGTTCCTGAACAAAAACCTTTTATTCCAGAGATATTGGGACCGACACTTACCGCCCATCCCGCCTCTTTAGTAATACATTATCTTAGCGGGATCCGAGCAGAAGTGACAAGTGTGCGCTGGATGAGTCGTGCTGGAGCCTGAGCCAGCTCGAAAACAGCCCACCTGCGTAAAATACCACCCTCCACACACACACATGTTTGCTATCTTGCCGCAAAGACGAAGTCGACAGATCTACGAACCCCTCCCCTGACATTCGGGGTCTATGGGCATCTCCCAGTAGCGAGCTAGAGGACGCACCGCGCAGAAGTCGCAGGGTCGAGAATTACATTTTTTTTTTTAAAAAATGGCCTGAGAAGATAGATTTACTCCGGAAATAAACTAGAAAGTTCGAAAACCATTACTGGCAATCATCGCCAGGATTCGACCGCCTAAACACGCGCTTGAACTCCGACGTCGATTCGCACCACCCAAGAATTTTCGCTTCCTCCCTAAGCGGTTTAAGGTTCTCGCACCGGTCAACGCACGTGTAGCGAGACGGGCTTGATAAAGGACCTGTGTCACCTGAACCGGAGATGTTCAGTGAGGTGTTGCAAAAGGTATACTGGTTATCAGAACAGCTCTAGCTGTGGAGAGGGCTTAACGTAGAACGGTGAGCTATAGTCATTGCAATTCCTTCCTTACCTTGTGGCCAGGAGCAATCCAGTCTTTTCTGACTTCCCTATCCAGATCCGGCTTTTAGGTTGCTGGAGAGACTCTTCCCGCGTTTTCGGTTCTGGAATAATAGAAAAAAGAAAAGGATCGTCTCGGTCGCCAAAAAAGCAGACGTTCTTGGATCGATAGGAGACGCACGAGACCGCACTTTTAAACTAGTTTTGGCCTGTGAGGAAAAGTTCCTGAGTTCAAAAGCGGATAACATCAGGTCGTTACAAAGTTCTGTCGGTTTTAGGCCATCGCGGGGCGAGGACACAGCAAGTTTCGATCAGGAGATGCGATCCTCGAAGATAAGGAGCGTAGCGGACGTCCTTCCAGCTGCGATGACGACCGTCTGAAAGCCTCGGTTGAAGCCGATCCAAGAAAAACAGTAAGAGAAGTCCCTGGAGAGCTCGACGTAAGCACTGCGACTGTTTCCCGGCATCTTGACGCAATCAGCGAGGTGGAAAGGCTCGACAGATGGGTGCCTCACCAGTTAAATGAGCAGCAACAAAATCGTCGATTGGAGATCTGCTCTTCGCTTGTCATAAGAAACAAAACCTGGCGAAACCATCACAGCTGAAAGGTACTGTCGTGAATTAAACGTTGTTCATCAGAAACTCTCCCAACGACAGCCGGCCGGCATTGGTGAGTCGAAGAGGCCCAGTCCTGCTCCACGACAGTGCTCGTCCTCATGTTGTAAAAGTGACTCTTCAGAAACTGAACACGCTGGGGTACAAAGTTCTCCCTCAGCCTATTCATCAGATCTGTCTCCCACAGACTACCACCACCTTTACAAACATCTCGACAGCTTCCTCCCTATGAAATCCTTCTGCAATCAAGCAGCAACTGAAACTGCCTTCCAACAGTTTATCGACACCAGAAATCCAGGTTTTTTTTCAAAATGGTATAAATGCCCTCGTAACTCGTTGGCAGCAGTGTACGGATTGTAATGGAACTTACTCTGATTAATAAACTTCACGTTCAGAGACGATATGAAGTCTCGTTGTTGGGTAAAACAACCGACAAAACGTTTGCAACAACCTAATAATTTCACTTAGACAAATATTAAAGATGATGGAGTGGATTCCCCATCCTCTAAAATCCTGTGACTACTTCAGATTACCTGCTGAACAGAAAAGATCGAGAAGTTTAGGAAGCGGTCCCGGCTTTCCAAAGACTACTTCTGATGTACCGAGCAAAGTGTAAGACTAGGTCCAAGACTGCCCGTCTCCGCGAGCAGAAAAGAAATTCCGTTGAATTTATACTACTTTCCAGTTAAATTTGTTTTCCTTGTCCGGAGTTGGGGGTGGGTGGAGATCGCGCATTGCCATCCAGTGTATATCTGAAGTATTGTGTTTACGTACTTTCAACGGGTGTTTGCTTATGTGGGGTGGAGTGAAGGTCAAAGCAGATGACGTCTGTTTAGCCGTCTATACGTCATATGACGTCTAGTATAGTTAACTTACTTAATGGCCTTACTATTCAATAAAAAAATTTATATTAAAAATAATTAAAATATGGCATCAATTGATGGAACAGATTTTTTTTTTCTTTTTAAACAAGAATTCAACCTTTGCGAATTCAGACAACGGATAAAGTACGAAAACAAAAACAAAAAAGTTTACAAATTCTACTTTAATAATATTAATAATGCAGGCCTACAAAATTTTGGTCACTGAAAATTGTCTGCAATGTTATAACTGATTCTTGTGTTGTTCGGTGTGCTGATTTCAAATATGACCACTATTTTTCTCTATCACGTAGGGGTTTTTCACAAAGTGAATCCGAAAATATGGGAAAAGAGATTATTAATACGTATTCCGGTTGAAGCATTTATTTGCAAAAGAAAAAAAAATAATTAAAAAAATAGCTTCATTTGCAAAATTATTGATGGAAGAACCGTTCTCAACACTTACTCACCTCTACAAGTCCTTATGCTGCCTTTCCCGTTTTCCCCTCAAAGCTCCTTTCGGTACTTTTTCTCTCGTAGGCAGCTTGCGGCTCTTCTCTGTGCAGCATCCAACAGTAGTCCGCAATCATGTTGACGTTCCATCTCCTTGATATCTTGATGAAATCTTTCCTCCTCCTCTTCACTAACAGCACCAAGATTTTCGGGGAAGTAGTCTAAATGAGAATTCAGGAAGTGCACCTTCAAGCTCATCGAACAACCCAAGTCTTCGAATTTCATCAGCATGTTTTCCACAATACGCTTAAAGTTGGGGTCCTTATAGTTCCCAAGAAATTTCTGTACAACTTCTTTGAAAGCTTCCCAGGCTTCTTTTTCAACTGTTTCCATTTTTGTATCAAACACATCGTGATCATCTTTCAGAAGTTTCCGAATATCTGGACCGACGAAAACACCTTTCACTTTTGCTTCTGAAAGTCCCGGAAACTTGTTGCGCAGGTATTTAAAACGATGTCCTTCTTCTGACAGAGCCTTTACAAATTGTTTCATCAGTCAAGCTTGATATGAAGTGGAGGCAGGAGGACTTTCCCATACTACATTTTTGCTTCCAGGTTCTAATTCTACCCTACATGGCCACTCCTTTTTGATCCATTGTTGGCCCCTATCCTGGCTGTCCCATTCACACAAGAAGCAGGGGTACTTGGTGTATCCTCCCTGCTGTCCAAGAAGCATGGAAATTACTTTTAGATCGCCGCATATCGTCCATCCATGATCCTTGTATTTCAGTTCGGTGAGAATTAAGGCTAAATTCCCGTAGCATTCTTTCAGATACACAGAATTCCCTACTGGTACTGAAGCGTACTTGCTGCCATTATGGAGAAGCACTACTTTGAGGCTTCCTTTTGACGAGTCAATAAAGAGCCTCCACTCGTTCACGTCATACTGTATGTAAAAGCTCTCCATCAGTCCAGGGACATCGCTACAGTAAACCAGGTCATCTTCTTTAGAAAAGTATGGAATGAAATATTTTTCTCTATTTTATCTAAACCATGAGAAAGAGGCACCTTATTAATTTTTTGTTTAGAAGTTTAATACAGTGATTCTGGAGATACCGAAATCGAAAATTTGTGTTTGTGATAAAATGGTACATGATGGAAATTTTAAACTATTTTTACAGAAAACAGCAACCAAAAATCTATAAGAATCAGCTTTTAGTTTTCGGACAATTCTTCCACTGCAGGCCTGTGTAATCTGATTATAATATTCAAAAAGTGAATTAGAATAAACATGGAATTACGTCTAATACTTGACAAATCCCAAAGGAGCAAATTGAATAAAATCACCCCAATCCTGGCCATCAACGGCGGATTGGGTCTCCGGATGCGGTCTTAAAATCCATTTTGGGGGCACAGCAAAAACTGTTCGTGGGAGGGGACACGCGCCCCATGGACCAGCGAAGCCACTTGTCATCATCCTAAAGGCTGACGACTTTAAAGTTTTCCAAAATCAATCTAGGCTGGTCTGTATACTATAACAGCATATCGGAGCCGTCAGCCCCTGGATCGTTGCAGGGGAGAGAACCAGGGTCCTGGGTATACACTCGAAGACCTTGGGGAGGGGTTAGTTAGGCACAATTTGGGAAAAGGAGAAGGGATCCAAATTCTACACTGCCAATCATCGCATCGCGGCCGGCGACAGTCGCGGTGTCCGTTTTATGGAACAGTTTTGAAAAATGAAGTAGTCTGGGAATGGGTCCCATGATAATGCATCTGGCTAGCCGACTCATTATACTGCGCATTTTCGTTCACTAGTTTAGGGGGTTTGGGTGGAGGGTGATCTCGAAGTCGGCTATCATCCCAGATTCGGAACCTCGGTAAAGTGGCGAAGTTAGCCTCTGCGCTTCCAGAAAGAACAAGGCAAAGCTTGGAGTTCTCCATTACGACCACCGAGAGGGGCTAACTCGGGAGGACGACGAATGCGCCCAGATCCCACTAGGGGCGAGGGTCTTCGAAATTACACTAAGCGACCGACCTTCGAATAGGGAGCCGCTTGTAGAAAGGTGGTGGGTGTTCTAAAAAAGAAAACAAACCCGGATCTGTGGGAGGGGGTTAGGGTCCTGCTGTCCCGAAAAGACAGGGGTTTTCTTTTCAAAAATCAGATATTTAGGGCTGTTTTCCGATATGAGGGGAGAGGGCCGAATTGTTTGGTAGGTGAACAGTTCGAACATTTCAACGTCTCCTTTGCTCTAGGGCTTCCACGGGCGAAGTTAGCCCCAGCGGGTCCTTGGGCGAGACCCCTGTCACGTGGCCAGCTCTACACGAACCCCCTCCTCTGTCCCGTCAGCAGGGAGATCGGTAGAGTAAAGCGTCCGCGAGTGGCTCGTTACCAAGACCGCTGACGGACGGCACAGATGATGTACAGCATAAGCCGGCTTGTAACAGCCGACACGAATAAACAAGTCACACAATGGCTACCGCCCTGTCGTGGGAATATCGTTTGCATGAACAGACTAGATGCTGAGTACAGGTGAAAAACGAGTATCCACTCAGTACAAAATGAGGTGAGACGTGTGACGAAAAACACCTACGCAGAGTCCAAGTGAAGGTAGAAAGGAAAAGTCCACTTTAACTATAGGGTGGGGGCAGTAGTGGTTTTAGTATTAATAATAAATTTAAATGCTGTCTAAGAAATCATCACTATCATTTACATACGAAGCCACATAATTCTTACACACCTATTACGTAGTGTGTGTGTGCATAACCCCCCCTTTTTGTTGTTGTTGTTGCTTGTCGAAGTTTTGCTACCTTTGGGTCAGTTACATATTTATTAAAAAGGGAAAGGTTAAGTACTTATTTTTTTTTTTAATGCCCACATAACAGGTTTATGGAGGAATCCTAAAAAGGGTCTTTGTGTGGGAGCATCCACTGTTTTTAATACTATAACTAGTCGGCTGTTACTTTTGTCACTCTCGCCTTCGGTGTGCAATTCCAGAAAAGGGGCTGTTAGTTACATTGAATAAAATCACTCAATTTAGCCAAAATTAGTTCGCAGTGATCCGATATTAATATACTAACATCACATGGTTACCTACAAATTTATTCAGTTTGCATACATTAAATAAAGCAACTGTTCTTCCTTTAATTGGTGCACTGTGTAATTCGCTAATCGAAAATGCTCAGGACATTTTCGCGTTCCCCAGTACAGTGACAGGAATTTGGTTGGATTTGCATATAAATAAACAGACAGTGCGATCAAAACTGGCTGTGATGTAAAAGCAAGTGTACAAGATAGTAAAGACAAATAAATAAATTGGGGGAGGGGGTCTTGCTGCCAGATAACTAACTTTTAGTAATTTCCTTGAAACAAAACCCTTCATTGGCTAAATACCCACAAACTGAACCCCCATTTTAGAATAAAAGACCATGTGATCTTCAACCAGCAACATCAATGCCCAGTTTAAGGCATAGAACTGTCATTTAGGCTGATATTCTTTAGATTTACCACAAACAAAACCCAAAAGCAAGCAAATCTGAAGTATTAGAAGATAACTACAATAAAAAAGAAAAGCCTGTGAGAGTTACGTCAATAGCCAACTTCCTTTCTTGTTTTTACTTCACTTTACAACTATACATAAGCCTGTAGTCAGTTCTCAACAAGCATCTTGTTTACTGCTAATTTCATACTCTGAAGTGGATTGATCTACTCGTAAATAAGGTGCGTGCTTCCATCATCCTACAGAAAGTCACTGCTGCACCTGCAAACTCAGACGGTGTTACTGTGGGCTGAGAAAAGTTACAAGACGCAGACAATTAACTTCCTTCCAGTTAGAAATGGAGCCACACACTAATCTTTCACGATTAGAAAGACGCATTTCCCGGGGCAAAAATGGACATGACAGCATTTCAAACCAATGTCCTCTTCTCCAACACAAAAGAAACTGTCAGTTTCTCAGGCTGTTAAGCACCTTTTCGCTATGCCTAAAAAAATAACACCGAAATGAACACATTAGTTGTTGCTTCCCTTGAACTTAAGTCTAAAATATTCTAAGTTATTCATAGATTTCTTGGTAAAAAACAGTGCTACAATGAAGATTTCTACTAGTTGCGTTGTCAAATATATTTAGAGTACAATTTTAATTTACTAAACAAGAAGATTACAGCCCACTGCTCACAAAGTTTTACTTATATAATAGACTAATGATCAGGTGAATAGGTCACACACCCATGACCCTCTTTCAATGATGAACAACGATGCCGGAGAATCCAGTGCTGAAGACCGGAAGTCTGCAGTGTCAAACGGGATTTGCTCACCTGTCCATGTTCTCCACCTGCCTCACCTGTATAATACACTTGTTGTGTGTATTTGCCCCATCTCCCAACAAAGACATTCTCAAACTAAGCACGAAAAGATTTTTTCTGACAAATCTAACAAGACATTGTGATTGAAAAACAACAATGAAATATGGCACATGTCTATCTATTTAGCTTCACGAATGTTACTATAGTATTTGGTGTTCAAATATTTCAGGTTCTCTCCAACCAATTACAGGCATTCAAGCAAATCAAGACTTTTGGCATAGTAAGATGGCCATGTTAAGTATGTTAAATTAGAATATCAGATGTTTACTTCTCATAAATCTTATTACATTCCCTTATTGATGAAAACTTTATAGTCTCCAGCTCTTTGTGAAGCCATGCCAATTATCATGTCCAATTCGTGAATACCTCCAAGTGGGCTTTGTGATACTTTCAACCCATTTGTTTCCCTATTTTGATTTTTTTTTTTCCAACAGCAAAAGTGTGAATCTCATACCATTAACATACATAGGGTAGTTTTGCTATATTCACTTTCTCCTATACCAATCCACATATATTTTTGGGAAATAAAAACACGACCCATATTACTTTTTTAAAATTTCAAAAAACACATGTCCTTCAGATTTATCTTCCCCTAGTTTAGTTCTGAGCTCACTTTCATTTCCGCTCATTATTTGCAGGACCATCCATCATTAATGTATTGATACCCCCCCATCTTTTGTTACTATGAATTCAAACTCATTTATAAATTAAAAATTACTAAATGTATTGTTTATGATGTCTAAAACAAAAAAATGGGTTATCAGTGATAAAAAAAAGGGGACTAATGTTAAAAGGGACAACTAGGGAAAGTTTTGGCCTCAGAAATAAAAACACTTACTGCAGTATAATTACAGTAGTCCAGGAAAACAATTAGATTTCAGATTAAATCCAGATAATTCACCAAAACCTAAGTGAATAACCTACCAATAAAGTGGAATGAATGTGCCATAAACATGGTTTGAAATATAAAGATGGCAGTAAGAGTTAGACAAAAATATAGATAGATAGAGGTTTAGGTAATAGTGCCATCAGATGAAGAATAGTTGTTGGAGGCTAAAAAAAGTAAACCAAAGAAACTTCCCTATTTTCCAGCTGAGCTGGAGAACTGCACAAACCTGTCAAGAAAAACCATCCAGGTGGCAGCTGTTTGTTCATTCAATAGATGATATTTAGTTAGCAGATTTAGTTTGTGTGAGCCTTTTCTGAGCAGAATAAAAGTTATATATATATATCCTCTAAATATTTATTTAAACAGTCTAGTAGAAAATCAAATAAATATGGACTGATATAAGAAGTGAATCTGTCAGAACTTAAAGTTATGGTTTTTTTTTTATTTTATACACTATAAATGTGATAATCATCAAATGATTATCAACAAACTGAGAATATTCTATCTAATACTAGTACAATTTACTTTCAGTCCCTAGCCCACTATTTGGGACCTTCCAGTTTCATAAAATCAAAAAGAACAAACAGAACAGTAAAATAATATCCATCTATTCAGAAAAAATCTTTCATACAATAGTAATTATATAAAAAAAAAAAAGATGTGAAATAGAACTGCTATTAATGTCTGTTCACCTTTTATAAAAACCAGAAGTCACCCCCCACATCTTTTCTAAAAAAACAAGTCCTTAATTTTACCAATTTTTTCCCCAATTTAGAAACGGTAACATTTCAAGCTCATTTTTCACAAAGTGCAAATACAGAGTTAAACCAATCATTAAATAAAGGGAATTAAAAAAAAAAAGATGGGGTGCAGTATATATGGAATTAATTAGTAGACCCTAAAAATTATAAATTAGCAAAGCAACTCAAAAATGAAAAAAAAAATTTTTTTTCGGTTAATTAAAACATTTTGCATTTTTTAAAAGAATGAAGCTGTAGCTGTTCTGTCAAGACGGTCATCTCCAAGGTTCTCACTTGAAAATATTTATTCATTTCTTTTATCTGATTGTTCTGAAAAGTCATGCACCATGGAACTTAGAATTTCCCCTCTGTTAAAAATTCTTAGTTTCTGACTACTTTAAATACAGATTCATTACTAATAATGAAGTGACCAGTTCCACTAGCTGGACATCTGAAGACGTAACTGTGGAAGAGTTGGAATGATGCAGAGAGTTCTGCAGAAAAGTTACTTGCAAAAGAAAGTACTGTTAGCAGTGATATGCTGTAGTCAGTTTTAAACGTCAGGAGCGATGTCTACATCAGAGTTCTGTAACCTCTGCATTTCTTCTTCCCCTGCTTCACCGAGTGACTTGAGAAGTGTCATGTAGGTTTGTCTGGAAAGAGACAAATGTTCAGAGTAAAATTATTTACAAAAAAGCATTACCTAATCGCTTTGAGATTGTTTTCTTTCTTGCATAAACTAATGTGAAGAGTCCTCAGCATGGTTCATGTCAGAGACGACAAGAATTTTTGAAAGACCTAGTTAAAAGACTATCTCACTTAGGTCACAGACCTCAATTTCAGCAATCTTATCAGGAAAAAACTTTACGCTTTTGCAAAAAAAAAAAACAACAACAAAAAACCTTTAACCTGTAATACTGGAGCAACAGGAAATCTACCTGAGTTTAGTGTCAGCGCCAACACCTCGCTTTACTTCAATCATTTTCAGCTGCTCTGTGAGCACAGGAAGTGTGTCAAGCAACAAATCCAGGTGGACAGAAATCAACTTTCCTAATGTAGAAATGACACCATCAGGGAACATCTTGAAATAGGACCGGACAAATGCCCACACAACAGTGGCCAGCTTTGCCCTGCAAAGAGCATTAGAAAGACAGATAAACAAACAACAACTGCAGAAATAAAACAATAGATGGTTTCTTTAAGCTCCTGTAATGTAGAATATGAAAGCCAGACCAGTGCACTCTAGTGTAGATGTGGTATAACATGTGTAGGTGTCTACATTCAGATACGTATCACTGCTCACTTCATGCAATGAGTCACTGACTCCACTGGACAACATAAATGCTACCACGCACTCCAATTTTGGAACTCAATTTTTCTAATGAGTCCAAGTTTGCACAGTGGTTGTGTATGGGCATGGAGGTGTTTGGCACAGAAATTGTCTTTGAACCACCTGTAAACCACAACTTCTGCCTATTTATGGCAATGGTCATTCGTCCAACATGAGAGGGCAGTATTTTAGAAATGTTTCTCAGTCCACACTCCCTGTGCAAAGCAAAGACAAAAAAGTCAGTCAGGGCATAAACTTTGAAAGGTGCAATCAGTTGCTAGATGTGAACTCTGTTTAGCATAGGTGGGCTATTATCAACCCTCCCTCAATGTAAAACCACTTCATGGGACTCCCTAATACAGACTGTGCACCAAAATGGGCTGCAATCTCACAAACCAGGATTACTTATAAGTCTTCATGCCACATGCAAAGGTCAGTGCCCCAAAGAATTAATCCAACTCACATTCTTCCAATGCTGTGTATAGTTCTGGAATAAACAGATGTTCTTTCGAACATGGGATATCTGTTTACTTAGGTCAAATTTATATTTGACATATCTAATACATATTTTCAAGTGTTTGTATTTGTTTGTTACTCTTTCATGGCCAAACCATAGTACTTAAAGCCCCAAATTTTGGTTTTGCGTACTTCAGAATCTGGGCAAGGTTTTAAGCTACTGCACACTGACCTAAAGCCATTTTTTTCCTGTGCAGTGCTGGGTAACCCAGCTGGTATGTATTTTAAACTAGAGAGATAATATGACAAGAACACACAATATTATTTCTAAACAAACTGCACATACTGCTGGATAAGCATTTCTCCACATTCTTATAACAGATAATTGGCTACAACTTGGTTCCAAGGAGATTATTCAGCTTCTAGGCAGGCATGACTTTTAAACGTTTATACAAAGTGACGACTGTAAACATTTTTTTCTCATTTCCTTGTTTCATTACTGAGGCACTCTGATCAAAACAAACTGATGGATAGCACACCACCTAATCTTCAAATGTTACATTACCTGGGAGCTTGGTCTGGGTGCTTCTGACAGGCCTTCATCAGACACTGCAGCATGTGAACAGCATGTTGTTTCAGTGAGGATGAGTCAAATATTAAATGACATTCTAGCGTCACACTGAGAAGCGTCAAAGAATCCCTGAGAGAGAGAGAAGAATAAATATATATAGCAGAATTTACAACCTCTGTGCAGAAGTGAAGTAGCACCAACACTAATTTGGCATTATTACATGGTACTATTATAAGGATCAGATATTGTATTACTCCCCCCTTCTCTAAATAACATTTAAACAAAAAAAAAAAAGGATAAAAAAAGAATAATACATTAGCTGCTTTATCTGTTAGCAGTAAACAATGCACATTCAGGTACCATATCTACAGCCATAACTTACCATCAAAGTCTACAGTAAATCTGAGGTGTCAATGGATTTATATCTAGATCCCATGTGGGGAATGTCCCCCCGGCTAAATTCAAAAAGAGTTGGCGTTCTTTTCTCGAGATAATTAAAAAATGGTTTCTGTCAAATTAATGCAAACATTTGGTCTCTTATAACTGAGGTTCACTGATAGACAATAAGCCATCTTTCCTAATGTGAAGCTTTTCATTATAGCCCTCCACACAGAAATGTCAACAAGAAAATAGTCCAGCATCTATAGAAATATTTACAATTTTCATTAAACAACAAACACTAACTTTAACCTTAAATTTCAAAGAGTTGTCTGCTCCCTTTACTGGTAGATTCTGAACATGTATAACCCTAATAAGAGGACTTTCAAAAGGCCATCATTTTTGAATGGTCAAAAAACAAATTATGGAGAAATGTATTACTGTATTTTCTGTAAAATTTTGCCAAAAAACGTAATTTTTGTTGTTTTATAGTTGTAGAATCATTTAGCAACAGTAGATGGCATTGTGAAGGCTGGGTATTGAGAGTCTGACAGTTGTAGGAATTGACTTGACCCACTTGACATCAGCAAAAATACAATCATATCCAAGTACCGCATAGATGGAAACTTGCCGTGATCAGCAGTTTTGCTCTTGACCTACCAATGTACATCAAGTAGCATTTTTTTTATTTTCTCACCTTAAATGAAACTATGGAATACTTAAAAAAAAAAAAAAAATTAGGGACCTAAGAGAGAAGCTTCATGAAATCTAAGAGAAGCCAGTAGAATTGAGTAATATAACTGAAAATAAGACAAAAACAATAGTTCAGATTATCAGAAGCATTTTTATATCAGATGAAACAAAAGCGAGCCATAAAAGAAAGCCGGTAGCATCATCTGATGTATTTCAGTAACTATAAAATAGTAAGCTTCAGATATGTAGAATTAGTTTTTCTGTTATAAAGTTTTCAGAATGGTATTTTCAAATGACTGCAATTCCAGTAAACTTTATCCACACTGCTGCACCTGTAATTTGACCAACACAAAAAAAAAAAAAAAGAAAAAGTAGTATGTATATGGATAAATGGGTGGCAAATAGTTTTTTTACTGACTACATATTTATGATGTGAAAAAACCAGAGCCACCATTTACAATGAAAACACCAAGAGTATAAATGTGTGTACCATGTTCGTGTGCAGGAAGATCAACTTCTAAACATTTAAAAAAAAAACATCTATTTACCTGGCCAGCTGAGCTGAACTGTGAGTTCTCTGGATGATTTCGGTGATGAAGCTGAAACCCTGGTTAAACCAAAAACAATGAACACAAATAAGTCATATACAGGAAAAACCTTGCCTAGCGAATAATTTGACAGGCTGGAAAACAATCTAAAAAATTACCTGGCTGCTCTTGCTTGCCTTATAACCTACACTATATACAACAAAACACCACAATAAAAAATTTGTACCAAACATGCAGGGCTAATCACAGGAAGCAACTATTAATGCTAAAAGGATGATGCCAAGTGAAAGTATTTCAGATCAATAAAAAACTAATTATACTTATTATTATTCTTCTCATCAACATTGAGTTATCTTTTTTATGTTTATTTTTAGTTATAGTTATTTCAAGCCAAGAATTTGAATCTCCATGAGGTCGGGAAGGGATAAAAGATGAAAGCAATCTACTCACAACAGCAGCAGTAGCTGGTAACTTCATGTTACATGGTTTTAACAGGTTCTGGTGGATAAGAGACAGGAAGAATTGGCGGAATGCAATGTCTTCAGTTGTTGCCTGTTTTCCATAAGAGTTATTAAATGACATCTGAAACAGACAACAAAGAATGAGTACACACAGTACGTTAGTCGCAACGAACACATTTTCAAATGATTGACAAATGTTAAGAGCATTCCTTAGTGGTAACTTGAACCCACAAGATCAGGGTATGAATCTGTCTTAATCGTTTTACAAGCACAATTTTGTGCAGGTCAGAACTCAACCAACTAAAACACAAAGTGACTGGATTGTTTAGATCAATTTCTTCCTACTTGTGTAAAAGCAGATGGTGCAGATTTAAAAATTTTTTTGAATTTTTCAATTGAACAACACTAGTTGTAAGTTGTAGCCTAGCCAAGTGTATTTTTGTTAAGAGTTAGTCCAGGAATTCTACAGCAGGCATCTATAAACTAAAGCATGCTCAGCAGTTTTGAGTTAGTTTACCTGTGATGTCCCACAATCCATTCCATGTTAATAGCTTAGAGTTCAAACTTTTACTTAAAAAAAAAAAATAGCATCAAGATTCCCTTTATATCAACCTCAGGACTGAAGATACTGTATTAAGAGTTTAGTCTCTCAGAATTAGCAGCCAGAAAAGCTAGTTACAGGTTGCTGATGGAGGATCTTTGATGCAGTTGCTATAGTAGTGGGTGGAAAAACCCAAAGGGCATGGACAGAGCTAATCGTAAAGTTGTTTGTTGTTGGGGCTTTTTGTGTTTTAAATAAATTTTAAAACTATGCAAACCCATAAAACCACCCATTGGTCCAAGATTTTTAAAGGGACCATTAACATATTTTAAACAGATTCAACAAACAACTCTTTGTGTCTAAGCTAATTCCACCAATAAGTCAAATCAAAACGCAATATCCCAAACATGAACATTGTGCGCATGTAAAAGCTGCTAAAATACTTAATGATATATAACAATTAGTTTGCCACACCCACATAAAAGCAGCTCTTCTTGTATACTCCTCAAAAAAAAAGAAAGAAAGAAAGAAAAAGTAACAAGTGCCTTGCTCGTTTAGTCTGGTCGAAATACTACATATTGAGGAAAGTAACTACAGCAAGAGATTACGAACGCATACAACATGTAATGTTAGTCATCTTCTTAGGAACTGAGCAATCTTGTAAACTTACATGCAAATTTCTTCTCCCACTTCATCTATGTACACCTTTGCACACAACCTTATTATTATTTCCTCTATAAAGTGGCCATCAATGCAGTGTAAGTCAGTTTAAGAATGCCTAGGCATCATTTAACACAAAATGAGGCAACTCTGACCATCAGAATGACAGACTACCATTGTTTCCCCCGTATAATGTTCATTGCAAGGGCATCAACATACCATCAGACTGGCTAGTTCATGAAGAGACCTTGTTCAGGTAACCTAAGGGTCATGATATTAATGAAGGAGAGACTACAATTTGGGGAATGACTTGCTAACTGTGCCAATACCTAGCACGATCAATTTGGTTGGGATAGCCTGGCATTAAAGTTGGCCAAAGAACTGATCCTGACATTCTTAGAAAGGGGTGCCAGATACAGGGATGAGATTATTACCCCATTATCATCATCTATGCTTTTTACCAACATTCTTCTATCAATCACATCTTATACGTATATTACAAACTAGCAGTACATGAAATTAATGTTCTCAGCCACTTGTTTTCTGAATTACAAGACCAGGTGACTGGAAAAACATTACACATTATCCAGTCACATGCCTTTCAATTACAAGGTCATGGAAGCATATAAATATACTCAAATTTTTTTAAAATAATTTTTTATGCTGTGTTGTACAGCATTAAAAATTATAAAGCTAATATTAGGCATACAACCATGATAAGACGGAGATAATTATATAAAATGTGTACAATCATTGCAGGCTCAACTAGCAATCAAGATTTGATCAGTTGACCTACACACTACAACCGTGAATTGCCAGTGGTTTTTATTTTAGTTTTTTAAAAATTTTTTGGATAAGTTAGTCCCTATGTTCTTATGTTGTCCCTGCTTCTAAATGACTTATGCCAGCATGTAGGCCTGTACAAGCGACATGTACAACATAAACATAACCTAGGAACTGTACTTCATAATCATCTTGCAGTTTTCAACCAACCCCAGATGGCCAGCTACTTTCCTATCTTGGAGAGTTCCATAACAAGTGTTCACTGTCACCTTGGATCCACTCTTGGATTATTTTTCTGTCTGCACCAAATCTCCTTGTCACTGTTATAGAATTTGCAAAGCTCTATAGTTCCTGAATTTGGTAAATTCTCAACATTTTACAATCAATTTATGTAGAAAGACAAGTCCTGAAATGAGCAAACATTTGAGAATTCAAGTAGCTAAAAGTAGAAACTTGAATATACTTGCTACAAGCACCTATAAAATTTAGTATAAAATATAAAAATTGACAGGCAGTCAGTAAAAATATCTATATAAACTGCTAGATAAAAACACTTTCACCTTTCTAATTCAAGTCAGAATAAGCTCTTTCATCAGATTTTGATGGCCCTTTACAATATCTTCCATTAGATTTTTGGTCCTTTTTTTATAGGGTAAAAGTGGTGGGGAGTGTTCACTTGCTGCTGATGTACTTTATCCTAAATATTTTGTATTTTTTAAAAAAAAAATAATCTTTAATCAAAACAATACTGTAAAGCAGGCATGTCAAACATGCGGCCCTTTACAAGCACACCTGCGGCCAGCACAAATACTAATTTGCAGCAAAAATATTCTGCAATAAATTTTATTAAATGACTTCAATTAGTTGTAATGTGTGCAATTGGTTGTCATGTGCGGCCCTCATGACAACACGTGTGACCCATGTGGCCCTCGGGGGACCCTCAGTTTGACATGCCTGCTGTAAAGTGCATTCACTGAAGTTTTTTGCTCTGTGGCTGCATCTCACTAGGAAATATTAAGGATATTTAGCAGAGATCCTAGAAATAGCAAAAAAATATTTGATTTGCTTTGTTATAAAAGTACTCTTACATTCTAACACTCAATGTTTTATTTAAAAACAAGGTAATACAATAATTTTGGCCATCAATGTGCACGCATTAGAACAAAGCTTGTACAGCCACAACCAACCAATAAACTACAAGCTAATAACATGTAGACTAGATTTGTTTACACACAGATACACCCATTCTTTCATTTATATATTAAAAAGTTATCTGGTACAATATGATAAAAAATTCCTGGATTATCTCAAATATTTTCTTTGAATGATTAAATTACAATACTTTTCTAAATACAATTAATTAATTTGCTGTACTTACCAGCAATGGATGAAGAACAAATGCTGCATTAGAACCAGATGGAGTTTTCTGGAAAAATCAAGGTGAGGAAAACTACAATTTTCCTTCTGAAGGTATTTCCATAAAGTAGATGCTCAGCTTAAAGACTGATTTATTACAAGGAATTTTTTTAGGTTTACGTAATTGTTCTATTGTGTCTATGCATACATAAATATTAGATATTTATATTAAACTTTAGAAGAGTGATCTTTTTTCTTTTTTTTTTTTGGTGTTGTGCGGTGTTTAGGGGAGTGTTTGTAAGGTTGCATTTGTATGTGGGTGTAACTGGATCGGTTCCACGACCGGCAGTCTCAGCTGTTTATAAGTGAGGCCTTATTTCGACCTGTGTATTGTTTGGAGTGTACCTCAGCCTAGCGAGAGCAGCGGGCTACCCAACTCCTTCGTATTGCACGTAGGAGGGGTAGGTTTATCCTGGCTGGACTCTCTAAAACAGAGTTTTATCTCTGTATGTCCTGTTCTGTAAGGGAAGTTTGGGCCACTGCAAGAACGAATTGTGGCTACAAATTCATAGCGACAGAAAGAGGAAAAAGGCGGGTAGACAGGATCATCAAAGCTAACTGCCATCAAACAACAGACCAACTGACAGAGACGTTTAATGCAGGGCAAACCACAGCCATCTCCAGCTATACCTTGTGAAGAACGTTGCAATGAATGAATTATGGCAGCAGGAGACTGTTGCGTAAACTACTGCTCACAATCACCAACATGAAAAGATACCTCGTGTAGTGTAAGGAACACAGACAATGGGCTATTTGAGAAAACCACACAAATCACTTAATCTCTCTGCTGCTGGAGTCATGATCTGAAGCATGTTTTACTGTCATGCCTCTTGGTCTCTTCAGAAGGCAGAATAAATGCCAAAATTTTACCCCTGCATCATTTCTAATCAATTGCAACCAGTGAGGGTTCACATGTACCTTGATGGAGATAGCTACTCCCATCTACTTTGCCCACATTATGTCCTTGGTTTGTGGTGAAAATTTCAAACATCCCCCATGGTCAGCAGAATCTCTGGATCTCAGTCCAATTAAGCACCTGTGGGATGATTTGAAAATTGCATTCTCTATCATGATCCTTGGCCTGCCTTGCTCTATTTATACACTGCATAAAAATATTGACTGAATGAAGAAAAGCCCTCAAGATACCTCCCAGGACTCTGCAACCTATGTCACATTGTGTCAAGGCTATTATTCAGGCAAAAGAGAGCCAAGCTAGTTATTAGGTACAAGTCCTAATAAAGTGTCAGTTAGTGTATATGACTTATCTAATAGCTTAATTAATTGGATGTATATAACAAAAACACTGTGTAGTGCTTTTAAAAGAATTCTTTCACAACTTTACTGTAAATACCTGTTCTAGGATATTATTCTAGAAAATTAAAATAGTCTAAATTGGTAAAATAAAAAACAACTTACCATAGGAAATCTAGGTACATAAACAACAATGATATCTCTGAGTCGTCTTTCAATGTAAGGAGCTCTTCTGTAGTCTAATTTACTTAAGCCAGCAACAAACTTAAAGAGACATTAAAGTAAAAAAATTTGAAAACGCTTGTTAAAACAAAATGCAAATACAGCTATTACTGCAAGGAGGTAAAAATACAGAATTAACCAAGGGTGTAATATATAAAAACATGTGCTTGCTGTAGCATGTAGTAACTGAGATTAGACCAAGCAATAATAAAAACAGTCTGTCATTCTTTAGAAATCTGTTACCAGAGATTCTCTTCTTGCTTAACAGCCAACCTGGCTGATTGTACATCTCAACAAATCTGGGATACCTACTAACCAGAGTCCATCTTTACATTTTATATTATAGTTAAACTTTGCAAATAGCTTTTACATCAATGCAGTTTTGTTTTCTCTTTTACTGACCAAGAGATTGCAAAGTGGAGATGTATCCTTTAGGTGACAACTTACAGCCATGACAGCAGTGTATAGAACCACCTCAATGATTTATGATCACTTATGCTTACATGGCAGCAATCAACCCACTAAGACTACAGAACTGCACTGAAAACAAATGCTATGGCTGGAGACTGTTTTGACTAATTCCTTCTTGGCTCAATCTGCTGCAAAGCATTTTTATTTTCCATCACTGTTCCTTCATTTTGTGGTTAATTCAATTTAAAAAATCTGCTCCACTGACTGCAGCCATTTCGCTAAGCCAAACTTTCAACATTTTCTATTTGATCCTCAGATTTCCCAGAATTCCATGCCAAAGAAAGCCGACAGCTTCTCACTTCCAGTAAAATGCAGCCCTGAATAGGTTTTGTAATTTATTTTTTTTTTTTGCCAGTTTCATACAAAATACAGATGTTCCTTGATGCAAGGTTATACTACCTTAGAGTTTGGCTGCTGTACGAGTGGGCGACTTGTACATATACCATAAACAAACTGTCATGCCCAGGTATTTGCGAACAGCCATCTTTGGTTTCAAGGGACAACTTTATCATTGTTGCAACTCCATTGTACAAGCTGTGCGCACAATATTAACTTATTATATACATATACGTGTTCAAAGATTAGTATTTCAATAATCTGAAAAGATTCTAGAAGGCATGTTTCCTTCACAGTTAGAAAATACATCTTCTGGATGCCATCGAGAAATTGAGATTAGATAATCAATACATTGAAACAAGCAGAAAAATACAATAAATACCAAGTGTAGCGTGTCACGGACAGAACTCAGGAAAGATGAACTAACAGGTTTTCCAGAATAAAAAATGAAATGCGGCACCACCAAGTGATCGATGATCGCTGGCAGGGGACATTCCTGGTTGGACTGCAAAGAGACAAAGGTCCACTTAAGTACAGCAACCATGACTGGCTGTGCAATCTGTCTGTTGGCAGGGGCGGGCATTGATTGTGTCATGGACTGTTTTTCAACACACATACTGGTATCATAAAAAAAAGAAAAAAATTTTGATTTAAAATTAAGGTAGAAAAATATCCAAACTTCAGTTGTTTTTTTAAAACCACTGATTTGTAGATGTTTTGTTTTTCTAAACAATACACCACTAAATCACGAAAAACCAGTTTCTCTTCTCTCGCACAAGCATTTTGGGAAGTGTTCCATTTATTTCTACAGCAACGTATGCCAGCCACTGATTCAGAATAGAAATAAATTAAAACAGAGGAAAAGAAGCAGACAAGGGTCGAATAAGTCAGGAAAATGAATAATTGCATGACACCAAGGTCAATAAAGTAGGTCATTTCTTTGATTTACCACACACCTAAGTCAGACAATCAAAGGACTGAAAAGTCTCCTTTCATCATTGTTGTGTGGAGAGCAGCTGGTTGGAAATGAGAACTTACCTGAACAAACAACAAAGGGGCACAGTTCTTCACCAGGTGCCCCAGTACAATGTACACAGTCTTCAGCATTTCATGATCACTTTTGACTACAGCCTGCACATAGCGGACAATGTCATCAAAGTATGGACAAACCTTCTTCCTCAACTCAGTCTTATCCTTCAGTCCCTGTAGCAACAAAAAACTTGATAAAGGTAATCCCACCATTTCTTTTTACATAACTTTATTTAGTAGTATACTCAAAATGATTTTTTATTTTTTTACAATTAAAGTTTTACACACTTTGTAGGCAGTGTAATGCATGTTAGAGCATGTATTTTCTTTTTTTCTAAGGGTCAAACTTATTGCAGCAAGTGAAATGCTCTGAACACCTTTTCACAATCCTTGAGATACCCAAGCTAGCTACTGTTATGAAGACATTTTACCCCCTTCTAATATTACACTGAACATTCTTGTTACATTCTGACATTAAAATGTTTTACTTGGATTACTTAAGTTCATTTATCTATTATTAATCCTCCGGATACCACCTCACTTCCTTTCAAATCTGTATTACTTGCTTAAGTTGAACCTTAGGGGGCTGTGACACACAGTACCTTTGTCATCAACATAACTGTCTGGAACAACAAATCCACAAGTTGTTCTAACCTCATGTATGTTGACCAACAGCCAGTGCAAATCAAATACTAACTAATGTTTTTAGGCTGTTCAGGTAATATAAGAGTGATAAAAACTGATATGGCACACCACACCAGGCGGCATGGGTGGGTAATGTGGGTCCAGGACAACCCTCAATGTAACAACCCCGTCATTTTATGCAGAGTGGCCCGCCTTTGTAAATCTCTCATTGGGCCTATAGCCCCCTGCACCAATTTGTTGCTGCCCAAGTTGGCCTAAAGTTGAGCTGGCTAGTTTGCACCTAGCTGAAGTCACTGTCCAGTCCTTGTGGTGTGCTACCATAGGCATCACGGTCCAAGTCTTTTAGATGCAGGCCCCATTGCATCAGACACCCCCCCAAGAAAGTTCAGGAATTTGTTTCCCCTGCTTGGTCTGTGGCACACAAGAGTTAAATATTAGTTTGAACAATAGCATTTTTCTCAGGCACATAGCAAGGCTACCTTAAATTTAAAAAAAACAAACAAACAGTGAAAGCACTTTCAACTTATGTCAAATTATTAGATGGGCACATGGTTGGCATAGTGTGATTGCTCACTAAGCATGTTGGGTGCTGTGCTCCAACACACCCAGGCTGTTTGTATGAGAGGCCTCACAAATGTCAAAACAATGCTTCAGTGCCTTTATTGCATTAAAAATGTATTATCACACTGCAACACACTCAATATTTAAACTCTTTATGCCACAGACACTTTTATTTCTTCCCACATAATGATATATGATGCCTGTGTGTATATCCATACACTGGACATTGAAAATAACAAGGTGCCTCACCTGTACGTTTGTCTACCTGGAAAAAAAAAAAAAACAGGTGCAAATCCTGCTGTCAACAAAGTCAGAAAGAAGTGTGTTCAGTTGTGGCGCCATTATGTGGTAAAGAATTTGGCCATCACTCTTACTCTCTCATGGAACATTAGCATACGATTGACAGAAAATACATGCATGCCGAAATGTTACAATATGTTGAAAGTTTGATCACTGAAGAATTTTGTCATCAAATATTCTTGAGGTATACCAGTGCAGAGTCCACAATTGATATGGACCCCTTTTTTAATGGAAAGGTATGTATTTATCGATTTGATCTTTATTTTTAAAATTAACCAGCTGCAAATAGCACTGATTTCATCAATGCTGTCACAACCACGCTCTGAAGATTCCATCATATTTTAACTCACAAATATCATTTAAAAAAAATAAAATTACATCAGATGAATAGAAAATCACCACTGATACGCAAAGAAAGAAGTTATAAATGCAACTTTATTTTATTTTAATGAATGTCACTATAAAATTAAGTTGTTAATCTATAATAACTCAAATATTAGACTTTCTTTAGCTCATTTACAATTTACTTTACTAGAGATATTCAAATGAAGCCTGGCTAAGGTAACATTGCCATAATGGTATCAGACTCCTGGTTTCATTTAGAAATCTCCAGTACATCTTCCAGTGTAGAAGTGTCTCCAGCATTTCAGAGCTCCGTCCGTCTGTCTGGTGGTAGAAGTGGGCCAATTTTTTTTTTTTTTTTTTGCAGAATTTTTGTTTTTGCTGTAGTCTACTTCATTAATACAAAATTTTTTGAACCTTTAACATTGTTAATAGCCATATTATTCAAAAATTACTATTTTATAATTTTTCCCACATCGAAAATGAAAAAATCATTTGATCTTCTAAATAAAACCAATGAGTGTGTAGAAGAGGAACCAAAGAAGAACTGAAGAACAGTCTGATAATTCTGATTCTACATCAGTACCTGTAGTTCAAAACGAAAAGTCTCAATGCTGGACAGATTCTCAGGCTAAATATTTTCAGGGAGAATACCAATGACTGCGATGTTCAGCATGAAAATTTGTAGGTAGTTCCACCAAACTAGTCTAACACCTCTGTTGAGCCAGATTGGCAAAAGAACGGACAGATGCTTTTGTTTCAAACTTTTCCACTATAAACGAAAAACAAAACAGGGTATTCAGGTAAAAGGTGTGTGAACATGGGATCAGCCATGAACACACTCAAGCTTGTAAAATTCAACAGCGGGCAGGCAGGTGTTTTTGAAAGTTATCAGCAAAATGAATGAAAAAAACAACGCTAATAAAATATTCCAAATTGCTTATTTCCTTGCCAAAAAAGAAATAAAAAAGGGGCACTTTTTCCAACGTAACTGATCTGCAAGAAAATCTGTCACTGATACATGGGAGTTCATTGGGAATGAAATGAGGAAAATATGTTGCAGAAATCATTGTAAAGATAGATTTTAAAATTGGTGTTCTAGCAGAATGCACCACCATAAGTCATCTTTTTTTGTTTTAATTCGTTTGCCTTAGACTGCTTTGAAAACTTTGCTGATTAAGAACAAAAATGTTTTAATAGATCTCATTGAATTGGGTGACAATTCAGCAGGCAGTTTAACAGTAGCTGTCTTGAAATGCCTACTAAAGAATTTTGCAGAGGAATTTCTAAGTCAGAATTGTATATCTTTCACATAAGATGGTGCTTCAGTTATGGACCATATTTCTGGTATAGGAAAGTGACTGAAAAATAAACACCTTGTCACACAGCAAGCACAGATTGGAGTTACCTGTGGGAGATACAATAAAGGAAGTATCAGGTGTAAGTAACTTTAAAGCCTTTTGTGATGAATAGTATTCTCTGTATTATGCTTCAACCAAAAAATGCAGTTGAGCTAATGATTAGTTATTTTTACAAATGTCTGTTTGTACTAACAAGATGGAACATATTTCCTGCTTTGACAGCACATTTCAAAACATAGCCACAATGCAAGCTGGGCTCTATTTAAGATTAGCTAGTTTTAAAATTTAATTAAAACCTAGCTTTAATAAAAATTACTTTGTCAGAAATGAGTCAGCTCTCTTTGCAGTTATAAAGCATCTCTGACTACCAAAGGTTCACACCTTACTTAGTTGCACAATAAAAGAATTAATGATTTGGCTGATGAAAATGAAGATGAGCACAGCAAGATCACTTTTCAAGCTGAAGAATGATTATACTTCTAAGATATTAAACAGGGGGGGGGGGAGGCAGTGCTGAAATAAAGAAGAAACAGTTTTTCTGTAGTCTAACAACCTAATGTCAAGATTTGTTGATAGTGGTAATGAGGAATTAATAAATTGTTGAAAAGTTGTTTATTCCTCATACTGAGTGCCAAAGATTTAACATTACAGAGAAGAAAACTATACAAGGCTTTAGGGAGAAAATAGAGTAAAGGAAATGATCAGCCTGATGAAAGCTCTCAAAACAGTAGTAATATCTACAGCTGAATGTGAGTGTAAATTTACTAGTATGAATGTGATACTTACATCCACTTGAAAACACCTTCAAATTCCCCAGGTCTGTGCACATATTAAACCCCACTCAGTATGCAACAATGGCTGAGGTATGGTCATGGAAGTGCAGATCATACTGCATGTGTGAAGAACCACCACCCAAAGATCACTTTTGTAAACTTATTTAAGTATTATTAATTTAGCTTTTAGTGTAATTTAAGTTATTCCTTTTCCATCCATACCCCTCCCCCCCCACTCCCAGGGGCTCGATTTAGGCTCTCCAGTAAAATATGCTCACTTCCACCACTGTCTATCTGTCTGTGTGCGCACACAGCTGGCTGGCTCAACAGTGCAGTACCTCAGTTTTGTAATATGCTTTGCCTAAAGCAACAAAAAAGTCAATGATTCCGTTCTCTTCCACATCCATTTCAACAAAATGAAACACATCACTGACTTGAGGAAACTTCCGCATCTGTCTGAAAGGTAGAAGACATTTCGCTGTAATATTTTCTTCAAATCTTTAGTACCAATGTATTATGGCAAAATAAGTATGCTACCATCTATTGTTTTCCCCATCAAAGTTTTGGTCTTTTCCATAACAGAATAAAAGTGAAGAGAAAAAGATATTCTATTAAATTATATGGAAATTTACTGTTTAAAATCAATTTGTTCTAAGTCATTTACCAATATGAAAAATAAAGTAATCTTTCACGTTTTATAAATTCTCTCAGATGTTGTGAACCAAAACGCAAAACGTAATTCTGAAACATTTGACGAAAAATTTACAAAAAATAATGTAACAATTTAAATCTGACACCACACGTAAAAAAAACACAACAACAGAACACCTGTTAATTAAAGCAGACAAATATCATTTGACTATTTCCCTTTCTCACCAATTTGATCTCTGCAGACTCTCACTTCCTACATCAACTTTTTCTAAAAACTGTTTTTCCATATCTTCATTACTATTTTGATTTTCTAGAATAGATGGGAAGCTATGCATGATCTCAGCGAAGCCAATAAAATCAAATATGTAGGTAAATCTAACTGATTTTTTTTATGCAGTAAAATTTCTGCAAGCAAAATAATTGAGGAATTTAAGACAAAATCCTCAAATCACCACATTTCAAGAGACTCTACCAGTCTCTACATCTATCACCTATTTATAATGTAATAAATGAAGCTGGTTAGAAATTCACTCAGGCACAACTGATTTTTTGTTGTTGTTATTAGTAAATCAAGCAAATTTTAAATCTGTAGAAGTGGAAAGCAGTCAGTCAGAACAGGTCAGCCATGCTTATTTTCCTTCGTAGTCCTACCTTTAGCAAGATGAATACTGCTGTGCAATTAAATGACAATCCTAACACATGAAGGTGATGTCATATACTATGGCTGTTAACTACTGCTAGATAATGTCCACAACATTTGTCTTTTCTCTTTTCATTAGCATGAGACCACAATGAATATTCAAACAAAACATTTAATAATAAGACAATATGAAATATGTTAAATGTTGTATTCTGTCAAAAGTAAGTTTGAAATAATAATAATGGCTCTTTTCTTCTCAGATGTGTAGGACCACTTACTGGGAGAGTGACAGGAGTTGAGCAGAGTTTTCTGAAACAAACAGAGAGCACCGTATCCAGCATCGTATCAAAACCACTTGGTAGTCCACTGAGAAACTTTCCTTTGTTAACTGCTCCATCACCACATCAGATGCCAACACATGGCCAAGAAAACGACAGGATACTCTGAAACGGCAACACCAACAATGTAAGAGAGTTCACACATACCTGGATCACTGAAAAAATTTCTGGGTGGCCAAGTCTGCATACTGATTAAAACTTTAAAACAACAAAACAAACAAAAAGCATTTAACATTACTAGATTTTTTAAAAATGGGGGAAAGGAAGCTATTTTATCTACATGATCCTGTGAAACTGTACTTTTATTTTCTGGATGCACTATTCAGAAAGATGTGATCTTTGATTTTAACCATTTGGTTACTCTTCTTTATTTAATGTGTCTAATAAAGCAGAACTTTTCTCTCGTTCTACTGGACACCTTTTCTAAATCCTTTAAAATAATATTGTTTATGTAAGTATGGAAGCTGACAGAAGTGAGGATACTGCTGAATTTCTCTTACCATATGTTGTTTCAGCTTTTACAATATAATACATTCTTTTACTAAATTTTTGGATGAAAAAACTCATTACAGTGGCCAACAATTTTTTTTTTTCAAAGAAAAGTTGCTGCTGAAGAAAAAGCCAGCAAGCCTTACCCTGGATTCACTGTATCGGCTGCAGCAAAATGCAAGAAGACAGTCTGGAAACCAGGGCAGTTTCTACCCTTTGGACTAAAAGCAAGTGAAAAAAAAAAAAAAAACAACTAAGAATGTGTGTACTGTTTCAATAATAACAACATTGTTACAAGCCTTAATATAAATTACAGGAAAAACACTATTCAAAAGCTGTGATTTTATTTTTAAAAATAATAAACATCTTGCGGAAATACCAGAAAATCAATCCTAATCACTTCATCCACACCTTTGTTGTCAGGTGTTGCAACACTTGGTGGCCTGCTTTCACTATCAGCAGACCACCATTTCACAATAAGTATTGTATTCAAATAAGGCAAGAAGAAGCAACTATTAAGAAACTGACTGTAAATAAAAGAATCCTTAAGGAAAACAATGCAACTTTGTATAGCATGAAACACGTGAACACAATAAATAATATGAAGAACAAATTATTAAACAGATCAATGAAAAATAGCTTCATCATACACAAAACATCTTCCTCCCCCAATACCTGTTCTAAAATGTGTTGCTTTCATTTTTTAGATTTATGATTAAATAACTGTTCATTTGTACACACGCACGCATGAACACTCAAAATTGATCCCACTATACAAAAAAACCCTCTTATCTACCTTTACAGCACTTTATTGTTAACAAAAGTAAATTTTTCCAGCAAAAACAACAGTCAGATAAACCATGTATCAGAACAGACTTTGTGTGTGACACTATTATCACTTCAAGTTTTTTTCATCAGAACAGCCATTGTTCACATGGGTAACTGCTGCACATATTTGGACAACTTGTTGCTAACATTTAAAAATACTTCCCTTCCATTCCTCTTCTATGTAGTTTCATAGCTGAAAGACATAAGTTGGACCTATTTCCTTGACTCTTTGATCTAGTTCATCTCATAAGTTCAATGGAATTCAGATCTGGAGACTGAGAAGGGTCCAAACCAATTTTTAAGTTTTGCTTCACTACTTACAAATGTTGTTCTTGAGTGTACCATTGATGTGTAAACTGCTGAGTTTTGGCCATGCCAAATGTTTGTTTTATTTTCATTAACAATGCATCTAGTAATGAAAATCACATCAATGTACTTCCCTAGCAACTGCTTTAATTTTTGTCAGGCCAAAACATATGAAATATAAATTGTGTTTTTTTTTGGTGTTTATATTTTACATAAATGACGTTTTCTAGGTAAATAGTTTCTTAGGTCTGAGAAATAGTTCACCCACAGACTAGCTGTTACCTCCATTCCAGCAAAAAGACAAAATTTTCCTGGTCACATTATATGAGAAAGTACAAGACTCTCAGGCTCACCAGGGCTCACTCACACTCAGGAAGCATTTCACAGTAACTTACATGTCCAAAGACAAAAGACAAAACCCAGCAGCAACGTCAGCCAAATCATCTGGACAGGTCGGTGTCTCAGCATACCCCTTGATAAATGGAAATATGTTTGACCACAGTGTGCTGCATAAATCTTTATAAAACAACAACAAAAAGAAAACAGTTTATTAAGTAAATTTATTTCAACATTACAAACTGAGAGATAAAGACTGAAACTGTTCTACAAGAAGATTGAAATATACAAAAATTCATTTCAATGAAGCTACATTTCTAGATTTCGAAAGACAATGTTAGCATAACTGTTTTCCAAAATGAAAGAATATAGTAGTATACCATATATGTTTGTCTTTACTTACCTTGGTACCTCAGATTGCTGTGTGAAATGCTATACTGTCCACTGTCCACTAAGCTCAGTACGTATCTGAAACAAAATACTTCACTTACTCAAACTGCATTTCTCAGACAATCCACAAGTTACTAACTCCATAGTTTTCATTTTGCTATGGCGTTATTATTTCTTTTTAATATTCATGATAGCTAACCTATCTTCAGAAAAACAACTCAAATTCCTTATACAACCGGTTTTCAATGCAAAGTTAATTACAACCAAGGACAGAATTAATTTGAAAATCTGAACCAACTGGAATAATAAAGAGGAAAGACAACAATAACAGATTATCACAGTCTCCAATATTTCCAATTAAATTTGAAATGTTTACTTAGAATCTGCTAATTATCTTTCATCTGGATTTTGTATCAATCATCTCAGAACTTCTTATTTTGATTTACGCTGTTGGCATTGAGTATTACTTTCTATTTTTCGATCTGTACATTTAAGAAATTTGGTAAACTAGATAACTCTACATTATTCATAAATTTGTGAATACATTTTATTACTATTATGCAATTTGTTTTTCAACAAGAACAAATTTCTTCAACAAATGTTTAAAAAAATAATGAAATTACATTTTTTTTATTATCAATTATCTCACATTTTTACAGGAATAAAATTAAATATAATAAATATTCAGTGACAGCGACAGACAGTAAATGTGCAAGAAGCAGAAGTCCACATGTATAGCACAGCATTCTGGCCTGTTGTGGTGAGTGATCCTTGTTGGAGAAGTGAACGTTCCAAAGTGTGATTTCTTCCTGTTCTACTGCATAATTCTATCAGGTGGGTTTCTGACAAAACGTTTTTAACAACCTAATAGATAGCTTATTTATTGTATAGATTCTTCATTTAAGAAATCCAATAATTTCATGACTTATCTTTTTATGGTCACTAAAATATCGCTGTGTAATTATTCTGCGGTAACCTTTACTTTGTAACAAGACAAAAACTTTCACAAATGAATTTTATGTATTAATAAAATTTAAAATATTATTATAAGTGTTATATAGTAACATTCACTTAATCAAGCAACCTGCGATCTGGCACTTCCAATGTACTGGCACCAGATCAAACTCATGTAATTTATCACCACTATGCAGCATTCTGAACCAGTCACCTTCCCACACTTGCTCGTGTGTGTGTGTGTTTGGAATTTAGTGCTTTGTGGAAACATTTTGTATTTATTTTTCTCTCCAATAAACATTAACACCATGGTACAGCTCTATTGTTTGGTCCTAACAGTGCTGTTCATTCTTCACTTAATTTAGGTGAGTTTTTATCACAGTATTTTGCTGTTCTACTATACATTTCTATTATAGATAAGTTACTGTTATTGTGATTTTCTTCTATTAGAGGTTGAATTATGCCTATTATTTAACTATGTGGATATAAAATAGCACATTACCTCTGCCGTATCAAATAGATTATGGCTCTGTAACATTGTTTTTCTCCTTTTTCAGTCATGGCATGGAACAGTCTGCCTAGTGCAACTATATTAATCGTGCTAAACCGGACATTTAAAATGGCACTGAGCAGATGGTTTAAACAAACAAGGACTTTATATACATGGAAGAACTCTTCAAACCTCTGAAAGTAACTAGTTTTAACTACATTATCAGCTGTAACTGTTTGTGTGAAGCTAAACTTCAAAGTTTACATTTATGCAGTTCAAATGTTTTTAAAAATCCAACCCCCCCTTTTTTTGTTTTCAAAACAAATCAATTTTAGAACCCAGAGAATCTCAACTTGACAGCAACTGGTGTTGCCAATAGTTTTGTTTTTCAGAATGTGTGTACCTGAGTTTCATCATCAGTAACTGGATCATGCTCCAAATGTTCCTTAGTTCACCATCCCGACAATGAGGAAGAATTGACTGGAAGCTTTTACCTTAAAAAAAAAAAAAAAAAAAACTGTGGCAGAAAATGTTTTAATGCATATAGTATTCAGATATTCCAGAATGTCCTAGCCCCTTTAACACAAAGCAGCAGTTTGCAACTGACTGAAAGAAAATTACCTGTACATATGTAGATTTAAATAATTAATTTACAATAGAAAACAAACACAAAGACAGCACATGAAAAAAGTCTAGGGCATCTTTACAGGTTAGTCTTTACTACATCTTTAATGACAGAAATAAGAACTAAAAAACTACACAATATTTACAGCAGACAGTCAATGCTAGTTAAAGATGAAATAAAGATAAAATTTCATCCAGTGCATAGTATCAGTAATAAAAAAAAGGGAAGTGTATGTACCACAGCCAGCAAATGCCCAAGGTGCTGTTTTTCTGTTCCATGAAGCTATTTTTTTTTTTTTTTTTACTCAAATTGTCTTTGTAGCCATGGGGAAACAAAAAATTGTATGGAAGAAGCTGACTCACAGATAGTGCAAGAAATTGTTATAAAGTCTTAAGCATAAAGATCAGTTATTTGTCACCAAAGAAAACTGATGAGATGCTAAGAATGACCAAGCAGACTCTGAAGCACAAAACCATGAACATTTATGGTACTACCAAACTGTGAATTTTAACCACATCTTAAACATTTCAAGCAGATAATGAGCATATTCATCAGTTTCAACTGGAATCAGCTACCTAATTTAAGTTTTTTTCTGCTGTAGTAAGGACAATGCAATCACTACTGTACTTACTGATCAACCTGTGCTCTGAAAGATCCAGCAGCTTGCTCGCCTCAATTAGTTCCTGAAGACCATCAATGTAAATATTCAGTAACTGCCAGAGTCCATGCCGTTTACCATACTCCAAGCCAACATGACAAAATTCACTGCAAGTAATAATATAACCTCAGTTTCAAACACCTAAAATGACCACGTCTCAGCGATTTCTTGAAAGTTTGAGCGAGAGAATATGCTTACTCTCTTCACCAGAGATTTACTAAGATTACTTTCTAGTCATCACCTCCACTACTTAAATTTTTAATGAGTACTTTTCTTTCTTTTTTCACCTTATTTATTCTTTATCTGTTGATTTCATTTCTGGTCATGGTAAAAGTTCCCTTTGGTAACATCAGCCCAATTTCCTCACCTCTTAATTGGTGGGCTTTGATTAATTTTGGCTAAATTGTACCTAAAGGGAGTTTAAAAAAAATAACTTAAGCAAGAAATAAGCATTTAGATATGTAAACAGCTGATTATGGATATGGTGCTACATTCCAAAGTAAACTTCTCTATTTTCAAATAATAGATAAGTAAATAGAGATTGACTATAAATGATAACTTGATGGTAACTTCCACACTGCAATCTTATATTAAAGGACTCCTTGCAGGGTAAAACAAGCATATAGGAATGTTTTCATAGTTGTGTGGAACAATATAAGCAAGTTTCTTCTATTCTGAAATTAATGGAAAGTAAATACTTGTGTATTTTGGGTCTTATATTCTTGATTGCTAAAAATTAAAAACTTGTTTGTTTCTAGTGCACACCACTCAAGAGTTTCCTCCCTTCTCAATGATCATCTGAACCAGTGGTGGTGCATAAATGCAGCAAAAAAGTCCTAGTAAAAAAAAAAACGTGCACACACACTCTTTCACATAACTGAATAGTGCACTTTAAGCCATCAACAAAACAAACTGAGCTTTATTTCTAACTTTCCTTTTTAAATATTCCAACATATTAAAATTTCTGATAATCTCACCTGCACACAGTTTCAAAGGAAGTCAAAATTTTATCAGCAAGGAACCCAATGTCAAGTTTGTGCTCCACATAAATCTGCATTAATGCAAACATGCCCTTCCAGATCACTGCTCGCCTGTTGGAGTTTATGCTGCTGAAGTTGGCCATGTCATAGAAGTTACACAATTTTCCAGCCTGATAACACACACACACATACACAATTGTGTCATAAGCTTCCATTACAAAATTAACATGAAAATGATTAACTACCATTTTTAAAGAAAATTTTTATTTTCTTCAATAGATAAAAAGCTATTTTTTTCTAAGGAAAAGTTGAACACTCAACAAATGAGAACTGAACATTCCTGGAAAGTTAATAATAGGTAAGAATAAAAAACATTGCCTTATGTTCTAGAAAAAGACCTGCAGTCAGAGTTCAGGAGAACTGTCAACGTCTGTCTTTACTGCAACTTTGCATTTTAACAAACAGCATCTCTCCCCACACCTCAGGAAGCAAGCCAAGCACAGATGATGCAGACTCACCACATCTTCTAGGTCAGCTGTTAGTGCCAAGGTCAAGAAAAGGCAAGTGAAATTATACAATCCAGACTCAGTCAGCTCCTGCATTCTTCGCTGGTGAAACTTAGAAAAAAACCTGTTTGTTTAAAAAAAAAAGTAAATTTAATGAACATTTAACCTTTTTAAACTCACCATATTTATTTCTTTGGCTACTATTGAAGGATAAGCCAATGCTTACATAGTTTTAAAACATTCCTACAAGCTTCCCACTCCACAAAATTTTAGTACATAGGTTTGAGAGAAAATAACTAAACATTTATGAATTTTAACAGGCAAATTTAAATTCTGAACAGGACATTTTCCTTTAAGCTGATGAACACAAGTATGAAAAAAATAAATAACAAAAACCTATAAAAAGAACATACCAGATAAACATCTAGGGAAAGCTTTCTTTTTACAAATTTATTTTCAAATGTTCTTGAGCAATTTGTAAGATTACCACATTTCTCTACAAAGCTATAAAAGAAGTCATTGCTGAATAGATACTTTGAAAAATAATTTCAATATTTCCAAACTTTAAAAAAATCATCAAATATAGATTTTTTTTTCCTTAAATATTTTAAAATATATACTTAAGTTTAAACCAGATTTAGCACCACTGACCTCCCTTTCATTTGCTTCCATTCTGAGATGTGATTATTGCGAATAAGCTTTGACAGATGAAGACTGACCAAGTGAAGGAAGAGGAAGAAGCTGTTATGTTCATCTATGCTGAAAGAGACATTATTAGGTCAGTAATTGTATGCTGGTTTAACTTGACAGTTCTTTTGTCACAGTTGTAAAACAAACAAAAACTGGATAGCTGAGAATGTAGAATGTAGACCTGTCTTCATCTTTCTTTGTAGCAACTAATGACAGCTATATCTAAGCAAATACCAGGATGTACTTAAAACAAATCTTTCACATTTTTTTTTTCATCACTGAGAAAGTAAGTGGAAACCTTTAGTCTTGTAAGCAAAAATGTCTTTAGTAGTAGTAAAATTTTGCCAAGCTAAAAAGAATTTTACACTGCATGATTTTTTTAGTTTATTTAAGGATAAAAAAATTTTGTGCCAAACCAACAATAATGGCAAATTAGTTAGCTCATAAAACAATATTTCTTTTCATTTGACAAAATTAGCATTTCAACAGTAATTTTCTTAAACTTGTTCGTATGCAACAAAATTTGTTTTGTTTATAATATCCTTCCTCTCCAAATTTTTCATCAAAATTTTACAAAAGCATTATCCTTTCTGAAATACAACATGTGCACCACAACTGCTCCCATACTGCTCTACATGGGTTCAGCTCAGATTTAATGTCAGTTCAGAAAACCATTTTCTATAATTTCCATCAGTAAAAAATAAAAAAAAAACTTTTATTGTGAAATTTCTGCAATATTCACAGAATACAAACTGCCAATTCTTTAGTTTCAAATATCTAGTATTAAGCAATTCTAGGGCCCAAAAGTCTCTACCTGTACAGATGAAGGCTACACTTATCTAAGTACACCTGGTTAATTCCTGAACCAGGTACACAGACCATAAGTTCTGAGTAAAGATTCAGTTGTTCAGTTGTTAATAAACTCCTGCTGACCCCCCCCCCCATCAGACTTGTTTAAAGGGCTTCCGCACAGACAAACAAAGGGGCTACTCAAAGGCCAGGGGCAACAAATTTCCCTCACCTGCACACAGAGCCACAACACCACTGCTTGCACTGTTCCAACAAACCTGAAACTGATCTAAAAGAAAATGGTAAACACAGAGCAAAAATCAAAGTAAATTCTGAATTTATTTCCAAAAGTTTTACTGAACATTCATAACATGAAGCCTGTAAGGGCTTTCACCAGATAATAACTAAAAACAACATATAGCTACAATGAATGCTCCAGCAGCTGCTAGTGACAGGTATAACCTAAAGCTTGGTGATTAGCTCATCCAAGATGATTGACAGTTAAAATCAGTCCAACAGACCAGTTCTTCAGGGAAAGAATGCAAATATGGAAATACAAAAAAAAAAAAATAAGAAAATCTTCAATTATCACACAGCGGTGCTTTAGCCTTTCTTTTTAAAAGCATTATGCTACATATAATCTTTAAGTAATATTTCAGAGTTATCTCCCCTAACCCGGTAACAGAAGCTTTAAAGTTTCATGCAAAAAAAAGAAAAAAGCTAAAACTCAATTTGAAACGTTTCTACAGGAAACAAGCACATCTTTATATTAAGAATATAAGAAATAACTGCTATCAAATTAGATTACAAGCTAATTTCTTATGAAACTATGAAAAAAATTTTCATTTAGTTACTTGTCACATGTCTTTAATTATCAGGTTATAATTTAACAGTACTGTACCTTATTACCTGTAGTTCTTTCACTCCAACACCAGAATAAAAAGTTTCATTCTGGAATAATTCAGTAGAAAAAAAAACAAAAATATTAGTAAGGTGTGTAGTCAGCTAAATCATCAGTATTAAGAATTTGTTAAAATGAACCAATCTCAATTTTTCACAGCTAGCTCTACAACACAGCCATCTCAAATGTAGAGGAAGACAAAACTATTGAAAGACAGACAGAAACACATCAGTCACTGGCAAAAGATTCTTAATTATCGATGTTTTCAAATGAAGTTCATAGTTAAGCTTTTGAAGTCAGAAAGAGAATCAAATTTACCGAACATCAAAAACAAAATTTTTTTTCCCTTGTAATTTAACTGTAAACTAGTCGGAAAAATAATTAAATGTTAATAACACCGAAATTTTTCAAATTAAAGCAGTTCATAAAAAGAAAAAAAATTTTTTTGTTCTCATCTTAAATGCTTCTTATCAGTAGGTAAAAAGAAAAAGAACCCATTAGCTTATAGGTGTAGCACACCTATACCAGGGCGGCACTTACCAGCTTGCGGCAGAAATAATCCCACAATATGACCAGCAACCTGACATCTGGTTCCCAGAGCCGGGAGACTTTCAAACAACACTTCAGGTAACACCGAAGTTCTGCTTCAGCAACTTCACCCTGAACAAAAAACAGAGTTTACAAGTTCATAGAACAAGTCTCTCTCCAGTCTTTTTTTTTTTTTTTGGGTCATCAGAGTAAAATTATCATTCTATAATGGCTGCAATAAATTTTAAGGAAAAGAAAAGGCTCAAAAATACTAATAATAAACGTATGGTGATAACTGAAAAACGTGCAGTTTCTCAAAAAAAGAATCACAAACAACTGTTTACAGTAAAACTTATTGATGGCTTTAAACCAAAATATAAAGAACACGTTTCAAGAAAACTGCAGCATGAAAGTTTGTCCGCTTTCCATCACATAATTTGTTGTTGTTATATAGTGACTTACTGGTATCCCACACACAGTGACCCCCCCCCCCCAAGGGCCTGGTCGCATAACTCCAACATCTTCCTGATTATGTTATGTGGTGGCAAACACCCACATAAAATGGGCTCCATTTGGCTATAATATGCCACAGACCAAACTGAAGTGAATAAGTTAACTATTCTAACCCACCACATAATGCTTTTGTGAAATGTTCTGCCAAAAAAGGAATTCAACATTAAAATTGAATAGCTAGCTCATCACTTTTGGTTTTCTTCTAGCCTAGATGTATTTTATAAGGTCTTCATCGTTCTATTTCCCTGGAAATTTTGTAAAAATCATAAAAAAAAAGATGTGTTGGGTCAGCAGATAAACTCCATGTGTTGTGTGATTCTGTAGTATTCACCCCACCCACCCCAGTCATACACTTATATCTATTCTAAAATATACTAGTTCATTTTACACATTCCTACTTTCACAATTTTTGTTCATCCATTATACAAATCTTCTGATCAAATTGCAATGTTGAACAGCATTCATAACTGAGTTGTCTCATTTTGAACCAAACTCAAAAGCTTCAGCTCTTTAACAATAACAGAATATAATCAGAATGTTAGAATCCACAATTTTATCCTGTTTATTATTGATAAAACTCATTCAAACTTTTGACATTTTAAACCTTAAACTATAAGCTACTCTTGCTTTACACAACAAGCAACCATTATCTGCATCACAACCACTCTATCTTCCCTAAAACGAGTAATGTATTGCTTCCATAATGAAAATGAATTCCCCCCTTTTTTTCCACCATCCCCATGAGAATAAATACCACTTAAGTAACTGGAAATATACAAGCAAATGTATTGTCATGTATCTCCATACCGATACTGCATAAGTTGTTTGCTTCCTAAAATTTTCTTACCTGTGACAAACGTTTCTTTATCAAATCTAATACATCCAAAAAATTGCTTTCTGCTTGATCCTGATAAATAAAATTTAAAAATTCATAAAATCTTTGCAGCACAAAAAAGGATGAATGAAATGCACATAAAACACACAGGTGTGAAATATTTATAAGATAACAAAAGATTAATTAAAAAAAAAACTCTAAATAATGCAAAAACCACTCACCATATTAATTAAATGCCCCTGGATATCATAGCAATGGAGGCGTGATAAATGAGAAATCATCCAAAGACTGAAACCTGTTGGATTTTCCAGAGAGAAGACAGGCGGATTAACAATAATGTTAGAGTCTGTAAGATAAAAAATCCAGTTAATATCATTTCTTGGTGAATTTAATAAACTCTTTTAGAGTTCTACTGAAGATGCAAAGACAGTCTGCCAAACTGAATCTCCAGTAGGCAGTCATTTGTCAATTTTACAGATCATTATAGATGGAGTATTTATGTGAAAGGTTTGGTTTGACAGAGGTTGTAACTTGGTTAATGGACTATTACCTTTGTCATTGTAATTTTAACATTGGCAAAGGTATTAGTCCATCACTAAGAATACTTCATGCTGTTTTTAAGGTTGCCCACTGCATTTGTTTAAACTGAAATATTTGAAGTATCTTAGGGATGTTTTGCAAATGCAAGAATTCTCTAAGTAGAGTGTACAATCATTACAAATTATGCAAATCCCCTGAATGGTTCATGTGTTTCTGCCAAGATAAGATAACTGAGTAAAAATATTGTTAGAAAACACATCAATCATGTAAAAATTCTACTTTACATAAATGGTTTAGGTACAGTTCATATCTCTTATGTTATTGAGGCCCCAAGCAGATGGCTGGATTCAACTCTTCCAGGCATGAAGACTCCCAAAAAGGGAAGAAGTGGAAGAAAGTGATTTTTCTGTACTTTGGGAGTTAAACTGAAATAAGTTCAGCCTCAGAATGAAATGTGTCTGCAGACCACCAGGTGTAGGGGCTGTGCTCGAAGAAAAGAATGTCATGATATCTCTACCTATGGCGTCCATAAACACGGTAGCAATAATCAATAATTTTAAAAAAGGATTTGTATTAGGTCGTTACAAACTTTTGACGGTTTTTATAGTATGTTAATTTGGGGTTCATTTTTTGCATGCTTGTGAAGGTGCATGTAGATAAGTTATATCTTTTGTTTTGTAGCATGTGTTTTGGCATACATTATGCAAAACCTACCTTTTAAAAAATCATAAAATGGATATTTGTTTCAGGGTTCTGAGTGAAGCATGGATAGAAAAGGTTTTCGTGCCATTTTGCTAAGAGTTCAAACCAGGCGAATGAGGGGCAAAAACACAGCAAATGAACGCCCAATACAACGATGGTTTGCAAAGTTTCAATCAGGAGACGAGAGCCTCAAAGAGGAGGAATGTAGCAGACATCCTTCCAGCTGATTCAAGAAAAACAGTGCAAGAAATTGCTGGAGAGCTTGATGTAAGCACTGCAACTGTTTCCCGACATCCTGGCACAATCGGCTAGGTGGAAAAGCTTGACAAGTGGGTGCCTCACAAGTTGAATGAACAGCAACAAAATCGTCAGTTGGAGATTTGCTCTTCGCTTGTCATAAGACAAAACAAATCATTACGTGTGATGAAAAATGAATCCTTTATGACAATTGCAAATAATCAGTGCAGTGACTCGACAGAGACAAGGTGCTTAACCATATTCCAAAACCCAGCCTCCACCCAAAGGAGGTTACGGTCACTGTCTGGTGGACTGTATCTGGTGCCATCCACTATAAGTTGTTGAAACTTGGCAAAACCATCACAGCTGTAAGGTACTGTCATGAATTAAACGTTGTTCATCAGAAACTTTCCGAACGACAGCCAACATTGTGAATTGAAGAGGCCCAATCCTGCTCCACGACAATGCTCGTCCTCATGTTGTTAAAGTTACTCTTCAGAAACCGAACACGTTTGGGTACGAAATTCTCCCTCACCCAACCTATTCACCAGATTTTTCTCCCACAGACTACCACCTTTTCAAACACCTCAACAGTTTCCTCCCTATGAAATCCTTCTCCAATCAAGCGGCAATTGAAACTGCCTTCCAACAGTTTATCAACACCAGAAATCCAGATTTTTTTCAAAATGGTATAAATGTGCTCATAATTCGTTGACAAAAGTGTATTGATTGTAATGGAATTTACTCTGGTTAATAAACTTCACGTTCAGAGACAATATGAAGTCTCATTGTTGCAGTATAAAAACCCGATAAAACGTTTGTAACAACCTAATAATTAGGCAAACACTTGGCGCTGGTCCATATTATGTATTGTTTGCTGACAGATCCTGGTCAAACTCCAAAGCACAGCATCTTTCACTTGTTTTGAGTTTGTCATGGTGCAATATTTTCAGTCCTTGCAAACCAGAATAGTAGCAGAAGAGGGACTATCTAACAATTCTACCTGAAACAGATTGGAGTGTCCTCACTCTACCAGTTGTAGAGCATTCCCAATGAATCAGAAACACTATAAACTTAGGCCTCATACAAGCAAAATTAATAAAGAAAGCATGAAAGTAGAAGCCTTTTATACCAAAACTGTCACACAGAAACCCCCTTCGCATCAATACATCAAAGTGGGAAATTGTGGCTAAAACTAGGAGTAATCTTGTCGGTTTACAAAAAAAAGTTTATGGATTCAAAGCACTAACAATTTACAGCTCATCATTCAGCAAGTGGCCTACATCGTGAACTAGGTGGAGCACAGTTCACACAGAATGGACAAAAATAACTACCCATTTAAACACTTTCTTGCATTAAATGTTAAGAGTCAAATCATTCTGGAGAGTTTTGGAGTTAAAGAACTAAAAGAAAACACGCCTTGTAAGCTGTCAGCCGGTCGAAATATAGAAAATCAAAACAGTGCAAGACAAGAAGACATTTCATAGAAGTGAATGACAGCCAAAAGTAAATCTTTACCTAGTTCTTTTTCCTCTTTGTAGGACTCTCCATTTTGTTGAATTCCTTGAACCACTTGGTGAAAGGTAAACCAAAAAGACTGCAGCAATAAAAAAAAAAATCAACATTTAAACAACTCCTATGGTGGAGTCCGCAAACAAGATTAGAACATGAACATCAACCATGACAGTCCGAGATACAGAAATGAAAAAAATGGGATCCATAACCCTAAAAAACTACTGACCTAACAACAAAAGAAAGAGAGAAAAAGCCACCATGCCTTCAATATATTCTTTCTAAAATGGACATCTGACAGTACCTGCAGCATAACTATTGTCTACATATGGTTTGCTCAGTTTAATTTCAGCAACAAAATGCACATCAAACAATGAGCAGATATTTATAATTAAACAATCAACACATTTCTGAATTGTAGTACTGAGATTTTTCTTCTTTTCTTAAACATAAAAACTCAGAAAGCAGGTTACTAGTTCAGGTCTTTTCCATCAGCTTATCAGCAGTTACTAAAACTAAAAAAAGAACTACATTTTAGTGTTCTTTCCCCGTTATTATAATCAAAGTTTAGTCCAAGTTAACATTACTGCACTTCAGGACTAAAAACTAATGATGATAATGGGCTAAGTTCACCAAAACATATTTCATTTACTACTACTTAAGTAATGGGAATGGCCAAACTAATCCTTTACTTTCTGTAAATAATACATCACCAATAACCTTGCTAAGTGAATTAATTACTGCAGTGAAAATTTTTGGGATTAGGTCTTTATTACCACAATCAAAGCAGCTGAGCTGAAGATGTTGATAATAATTGTGACCGATTTTGTTTTCTTTTTTTGTAAAATCAACCACCAACTGTCCATGCAACAATGACAGAGCAGAGGAAAACAATACAGAAAGTTAATGTCACAAAGTGTTTACACACAAAAGGAATAATGTTCTCTGCACCATATCACAGTCAAGCATCAATCCCTTGTTGGTATTACTGAGAGAGAATACAAACATGGCTATCAAAAGTAACACTCACTGCCCCTCCTTGCTCTCGACATTTGCATGACAACAGATGAATCAAGAAGACCCAGAATTCCTTCACACAGGAACAATGAAATGGGGCTGTTTCCAAGTATTCACTAAAAACAATCTGCAATTATAAAATGATTGTTCAAAACACTACTTTCTAACTTTAAAGTTGTTTTTTCTCTTAAATTCTCTATTTTGTATTAAAGCACAAGAATATGTTTTGCTTTGTTTTAATGTTTTACTACTAAAATGAGAAAAAAAAATGTAACATAAGAAAATAAAACCCCCTTTAAATTCAAATAAACTATAAAAACAGATACAGGTACAGAACAGAGGCAACCTCAGTCTGCCAAAAACCATACAACAAACAAAGTTCACAAAAACTTATAGATACAGATATATAGTTGAGCAATGGGACATTGTTATTAGCTGGTGGGAAAGTTCTAACTTACTGGATATTCTGTTGTTAACAGAGTGACTGGCCAATTTAATAACCATAAAACAAACCATTCATATATATCCTGGACACCTCACACTATGAAGGAGCATAGAAAGCAAATTCTGATAATCAGCTACAAATGTGACAGCATATGCATCCACAAGAATCACCACATTATCTCCACTACATGAAACACAAAAGAGAAATGAGAAGCAACAATAAGTAATACAGATGCTACTTTGTCTCTTCTGCCACTTGGAACACTGCCACCCTCCTATTAAGTCCAGTATTTTAGTTCTCAGACAGTGATCATATGGGTATAGCACCATCCACCACAGAAATGTTCAATAGCCATCTGCAAGCCAAGACAAAATAAAGTGGTCTAACTGAGTGTAAGTAATTTGAACCAATGGATGCTAACAACTGGTGGTCTGCAAAATAACTAACTTTATCCCAATACATCAAAATGTTCAGAGAGTGACTTATGGCTACCTATGCAATGGTTATTTGTCCAAAAAGGACAATATTTTTTATGGAAGATGCTGTTCAACTTACACCAACCATGCAACACAGATGATTACAAATCTGTCATATCCTGGACAAGAACCTCATTAAGCACATGTAACCTATCCTTAACAAATCCTTGCAAAAGTATCTCAAAAAAAAAAAAAAACAACACATCTTAGAACTCCATAATGCAGATTCTGTGCCAGTAATAGGCTGCAATCCTGCAGACCAAATTGCTGATCATATCCACACAGTATGTTGATGCATTGTTTCCTTACCAAAGGCAGAAGTCTGCACCACAAAGTATTATTCCCACTCATATTTTTCAAGCAATAAGTATAGTTCCAAAATGAAAGGTTTTTTACAAACTTTGGCATCTTTATATTTATATCAGTTTCTTTGTATCCAACCCTTTTTTCCCTCCCATACATTTTGTTTCTCATAAATATTATTAAATATAAGAAAACATAATTTTGTCAATAGTATATTAAAACAAATTATTATAATCTAAACCTGAGAAAAATTTCTCAACTGTAGTATCTATGTTTGCTAAAAAAAAAAAAAATCTTTAAGTAAAACTGATATTAATTCTAAAGGTAATGAAGATGCAGTTTTTAATCATACACTTAATTGAAAGAAAGGATGGTAGAATTTTTTTGGTTTAACAAAAATCTCTAGATAAGAGAAAAAAATAGGTAATTCTCTGAAGTGCACAGACACATAATTAACAAATATTAAGGTCACTTTGCTGTCAAGTTGCTAAAAAATCTGCTTAACACTCAGTATACCTCTAGATTGTAATTCTTACTCACATTTGTATATACATTTATTTTTGGTTGTGCAAAATTTTTAAAACAATGACTTCAGTGTGCTGTAAGTCCTATTCTTTTGATTTAAGACAGGTGACAAACTGTGTGGCAGCATTTAAGCAGTGACAAGTTATTTAGCAATAATCACCATCTGTAAAACAACTTAGCCTCTTTTTCAGAGTGTAGTGAATCTCTGACTAGGAAAACAAAATTAATCTCAAGAACTGCCTTTGTAAAGTGAAATTTAAACTGGCTTTTCATTCACATTATTTTTGTGGTGCTATAGCATGTGCACTATTTATAATTATTCCACATAATATGTGAAAACTAAAGTGTTGACATTAAATAGCTTAATTCAATGCTGAGGGAATTGTTGTTGTAATGGTGGAATATTTTAGTTAACCAATATGTGGTTCTAGTGGAAAGAAAAAAATTTGTTACTTATGAAAACACTCATTTGAGAAACAAGACTGAAAATTATGAATCATATCATACCTTGTTAAATGTGTTAACTGGTAGCAGAACCAGGTCCCAGAAACATACTTCTAGCAGCTGCGTGAAAAAACTGCTGTCAAGTCGGTCTTCTTCAAGTCTGTTGGTGCTCAGCATTGTCCGTAGATGTATGTCTTTTAAATGAAATTAGCATCACCATAATGAAAAAAAAAAATTTTAAAAAAAGTTTAAATGCTAAATACATTATTTGTGTCAGCTTCATTATTTATTGTCTTAGTTTGGAAAGAAAAAAACTGCAGTCCAACCTGGTTGAGGAAGATCCTTACTTCATTAGTAAAAGAATTTAGTTTCACTTGCACAGGTGTCAAAACATCCCACTTTAACACTTTTAACACAGGCTGCCCCTGAAAGCTCAATTACTAATCTTTTTGCAATTCCAAAATCCCATAGTCCTCAATTTCACCAATTCCTGAATTTAAATGTATGGTTTGAACAAGACTTCTATAGTGTTTCATAAAACAACAATTTTTCTAAATAAACACTTGACTTCAAACATCTGAGATCTGTAGCAGAACATACCTGGATATTTGGTAGTAACCACATAGGCTATTTCCAGGGTACTCCAGTACACATCCAGAAATAGATGGAATGCATGGTGAGCACTAGAATTGACCTGATAAATAAAAAGCAGGAGTACAGAAATTAGTGTACACTTAAGTCATTGTGCTGGGAAACTAAACATTTCTGAATTGTTTGTCGTCTGATCACTATTTAAGGTGGCAGGAGTACACAAAACACAGCCACTGGAGGCCCTATTAGTAGAGGTGCATTGAACTGCAGCTGTGCCACCATGGTTACCAAGACACGCACCACATTATATTAAATTATTTGACAAAAAAATAACAGATCCGTTTAATGCTTTTTTTTAAAATTTGAAATAACATTCTAATGTAGAACCTAGAAAGGCAACCTAAACATTCCCTGAGGATGGACGAACTCTAACCCTGATAATAAAGCCAAACTTGAGAAATTGGTTCACTAGCTAAATACAAAAACAAAAAAACTGGCCTATTATCATGGATTAAACCACTAATGGACTGTTAACCCGGCCAACCAGTCATTTATTTAAGTGAATATAAAAAGTTTAATCAATACACTATAATGAAATCTATGGCCTAAAATGAAGTTGATGGACTACCTCTCCTATGAAGTTTTGGGAAAATAAAGAGTTAAGCACAAATGAAACAATAGAGAAAACTGTGGAGAGTGGCTGTTGCTAGGTCTACTTTTTGCTAATTGCACAGTTGAACTTACTCTTGTGGCATTCTCTATGACATAGCCAGGAACATCTCTCACTCGACCAATGTGTAGCAGCAGTGCATGAACACACCTCACTAGTGTCTCGAGAAACTTCACATCCCTTGAGCTAAACCTGTTTAAATAAAAAAGAAAACCTTTCTCACTTTAAATAACCCAGAAATAAAGATTCTGAGAAGTTGACAAGCATAGACAGATCATATATGAACATCAGCGCACAAAGTCTGAACATTCAGAAGCAGGGTTTTCTTAAAATGCCATCTGGCATCCATGCAGTTTCAGCATTTGATACAGCTTATTGCAATTTGGTTTTAATGGTAAAATCACTAGTTACAAATTATCAAATTCATGTAAGACTGAAATAATTTTATACTGATATTCTGAAGACCACCACTTTCAAACTTTGAGTGAGAGTAAGAAAAGTAATAGCATCAGAGCCCACATGAATGATGTAAACCAAGTTGTTTCTGGTCTTCTCGACAGACTTATGGCATCACTTGTGTGTTTAAAAATATCAAAAGTTCACATTTTCCATAAATTCCATTGTTAAGAATTTTATAAATGTATATATATTAAGTTTGTTCCTTCAATGTTGTATACTTAAAATGAAGGATAAAACAACGGACTTTGTTACTACTTTAGTACTTTTATTTCTTTTTCATTAAAGAGCTCACATGCACATGTGCGCGCAAACAGTAAAGAATTTCCTTGCCTATTGCAGGAATTACTTTCTTGAAAACCACTGTGGTAGGCAAATATAAGGCCTTATGGGAAAAAGGGGATCAGAGGAAACGCAATACAGGAGCATCAGCTTGATGAAGCAATCCCCTGTGGCGTTGCCACAAAGGAGAAGGGTCAGTCAGTGCTTTGCTGCCCTGAATCCCAGAGCAGATTTCTCAGCCTTTGAGACAAAAGTTCTGTTAGGCATGCACTTCAAAAAAAAAAAAGTCCAGTTTCATCAGCATTGAAGACTTTCTCTTCAACCAACCTCTTAAGATGCTCCAAGTATATTGCAATAGCCTTGTGATCTGCTGAGGTAGATTACCCAACAATATTGATATTATGCAGGCTGTACCTCTTCTTTAAGTTTTCAAACCAGCCTTTACTGGCTTGAAACATGTCTTCAACATTTCCACAAGATACACTAGACTACTTAGAGGCACCGTGGGCCTGATCTTCCATCCATGTTAAGAGTATTCTCCATTTTTTCTATGTTAGGGTCATGCAGCATGAAGGTCACCTTAATACTTTTAGATGCACCAACAATACTAACCCTTATCAAAGCCTCTCTTTTCTTTATTGTCCCAATGGTAGGCTTGTTAACTCTCATGAGTTTCCATACCAAAGCTGCACTCTCACTATAAGCAAGTCAATCAACCATTTCTAACTTTTCTAAAGAAATTACATTCCTTGGCCTTTTTACACCTTTACCACAGAGCACATGCTTAAAGGCCATGTTTAAGGGCAAAATTATTGCTAATAAACAATAAATAAAGGTAAAGAAACAAGGAATAATATGGAACAATTAACATCCACTTGGTACAACAGTCACTATGCAAGAGACCACGTGGTAGGATGACCAGCAGTGATGAGGATGCTGTGTGGATGAATGTGTGTATGGCATTCTTCACTATGCTATACCATGGATTCACAAGATTCCATGCCATGGTTGCTAAATGGTATAAAGGAGGAAAACTGTAGATACATGCAGTCCGTCATGATAGGTAAAACTGCAGTTGGAGCAGGAATGCTGTAGACTCTCAATAACTCAATATCAAGTAACTCAAACACTGTTTAACTCAAAATGGCATGCATCTCCAAGTAAAATGCCTATATCTCCAAGTATAAAAATTATGGATAACTCAAATTAGTTCTAAGTCAAAGTATCTTAAAGTGCAATTACATGGTAATTTCTTTTTAACTTGAGGTTGTCAGCTGACACTGCATAATTAATTTTGATTGCAAATTGCCATACATGTTTAAAAACTTTTACTAATTTACTGCCAGATAATGAAACAAGAGTTGTAAACATTTAATATACAATTTTAAAAAATAAGAAATCTTATCTACAAAAAAAGAGATGTACTACTCCCTTCTTGTATCTTTTGATGTAGTAGCACAGAAACCTATAAGTAAAAAGTTACACATGTATATGGAAAAAAAAAAAAACTGAATTTTAAAAATTGAGACAAAGCATCTGACAACTCTCAAAGTTGAAAAGACACCGAGTAAAGTAAATAGCAAAGCAATTGGACATTTCTCCAAATACTCTTTTCACATGGCTTAAAAATGCCAGTAAGACAAAAAAACACTTACTTAAAAAACAAAAATGCATGGAATAAAAAACCAGTAACTTAGATAAATATATGTATAATTTTGTTTTTGTCATCAAAAGGATCTTTAATTTCCTTCCAAAAATTCCAAGACTCCAGTTTAATCTTAATAGAGAACTGTATTTATCCACATTTTTACTTACCTGATTAAATATATTTTAATGTACTCAAGAAATTTCTTCACCTTCTTTCTATTCTCCAAATGGCTTATATCATTTTGAAAAACTGTTTGTGCCAAATAAAATGAAAAAAAAAAAAAATTAATACATAAATACCAATCAACAGATACATAAAACATTCCCACAATGTAATGCAAAAAAAAAAAAAAAGCCAAACCCCATACCAAACATGGGTGTGATTTTCTCTGTTCTTCCATATGCAATGATTTCTACAACTGTGGTAGTAAGGATCTACATCAGGGATGAACAAACTAAAGACCATGGCAGTATTTTCAGCAGCCCATCAGCTGCCCTGTGGCAACATTATGGCCCTTTAGTAGTAAAAGATTCCAGTGGATAGCTGGCAGGTGGGACTCATGTCGACTGATAACCCAAAGCCAAGCTAGCTGTTAGATGGTTATGTCATGGCTCAAAGACTGTCATGCAATGGAACCCATAAGTGAAAAGCTGGATGTTATGCACTATTATGATTCAACTGCTGACCAATAGTCAAATGGCTTATATGACCATGACCATCACCCACGAATCATGACACCAGAGGTCTAGTGCAATTGGTCACTGTAGTTCCAGAGACTGGAAGTCTGCAGAGCGTTTAAAGGCCATAAGAGCGGTCAGTGACATTTGCTCAATGAAACTCTACCAGTCTTATTGTAGTTCTCCATTCTTTGGTAGTGATTTATGACTTCTGTGAAAGATTGAAAGATGAGTGCCATCCCTCCCATGAAAAGAAGTGTATAGTGAATGCAGAATGAAGACCAATGCATCTCTTTACAGAAATAAAGACAAAATCTGTGCTTTGTTTGCCATGAAAGTGAATTAAACAATTATTACTCACTTTCTTTTTTGGGGAGAGACATGCCAACCAACAGGTACAAACTCTCATACTTTTTGTTTTTATTGCCCCAGATTGCACCAATCATTGTATAATTTTTTTAAAAATTTAATTGTTGAAATAATTTGTAAGAAAAATTTTTAAAAAATCAGTCTTTCTATTAGATGACTCCAACAAACCCCGCCTTCCAAATCAGGAGTGTGGATGGTGGGGTGCACTTTCAATGTGTCCACTTGGCCCAACAGTCCTATGTAGCCCATAACATAGAATAAAAAGAGTGCCCGCCCCTAACCTACATCAACAACTCTAGCATGGATATTTTTTTGATTTTTGTCAGGCTTCTTCTTGCCAAGCTCATTCACAGCTGAGTGTTTTCTTTTTCTTCTCACAAAATTGTATTGTGAGAATGTTTACTTAATAATAAGTAGAAACAACTCATCTCAAATCCCATACAAATCCTGCCTCTAGAAACACATTTAAGGTACTGCCTAAATCTCAAGTGCATTATCTTATGGATGTACTTTCCCTGACATTTAAGTCTTGGAAAACCACATACTAGTTTCTTTTACTAAGGTGCACATTTCAAATATAACACCTGTATTTTGAAGTAAACAGGCTTAGTTTTGTTTTAGTTCATTTAAAACTCAAGTTAAGAAATGCTATTAGGAAACCAGGGAACAATATCTGCAATTCAGTTTATCAATTTTGAAGTTAAAAAAAAAAAAAAAGCAAGGTCCCATTAAATAACAGGAAGAATGGCTTATCAATTCTCTGTCATAAAGTAACTAAATCTACATTCTGAAAGTGCATCAGATAACTTATCTGGCTTCTGTAGTACATTAAGGGTTTTAAACAGGTTTTACCTTGACCAAATGAGCACATCTGTGGTCTTTGTATCTCAGCTATCAATTGTCTGTAAACAAAAAACAAGAGTCCACAGTTTAACTTTCACAACTGTACATTTGGCAAAGGAAGATACAAAATCAACACAAAGGTACAATTAAAGAGATTTCATGCCATGAAATTATCATTCACTGTTTCAATACAAATACATTGGTAAGTGAGAAAGTTTGGTTCTATAAGAATGTGCACAATGTAATGACAATCTACTTGGCTGAATTATCAAAAAAAAAAAAAATTAAAAATTTAACCTTTTTTTTCCCCACTAATTTCCAGCAATAATCATAATGATGAAAGCAAAACAGTATATTAAATATAGCAGTTCTCAGAATGCACTTAATCTTCAGATTTGCTTTGAATGTGCCACCTGATCTAGGATTACCGTCCAGTTTAGAAAGGAAGAAGTCGTCGATGCTATTCAGGTCTTTGCACACAAAAATCAAGTGTTAACGAAATTGGATTTTAATTATTTTAGATTAAAACCACAAATACTTAAATAAACATCCTTTATTAATTAACCTTGGTGTATTGTCTTCATGACATGACTATGAGAAGAAAGGAAAAACTGTTGCACGTTTCTAATATATATATTATATATATTTTTTTTAAAGAGAGCCATGTGAAAATTTCTGTTTTTAAATGTATTTTCCGACGAAGTCTTGGAATGCGGATATTTTTAGAAACCAACATCTCTACACATTTATAACTGGTTTACAGCGGTTGGGGAGGGTGATGGAAAAAACACAGGGTCGGCAAGTGTGGCGCAGCATATCAAACACGGGTATTCTTTTCCCTACCCACTTTTCATGCAACTGAAAATGCATCCTAGGTCGTGAGGGTTTCTGAAGAAAGTTTAAATAATTCCCAGGAGCACGAACCTCGCCAGCATAAACAACCGGTCCATGTGTTCGCGTAGGGCTGAAGCAGTCGTGAACCTGAATCCAAACAGTTCGCACGTGCTGTCTGTAAATGTCTCCGGACCCGGATCATCCCCTGTCAGCAGGCTGAACGTAAGAAAAAGGTCAATAATAATAATAATAATAATAATAATAATAATAATATAATAATAATAATGAGGGCGTGAACGGGTTAAAGATGAGCTATCCACAGGGTGAACCAGACACCAAAGTACCGAAAGGAGGGCAGCAAAAGAAATCAAAATGGAGTACAACGAGGACGAAAATGGAAATCGTGAAATGAGAAAACCAATTAGAATTTTTGTTAAAAAAAAAAAATATATTATATATATATATATATATATAAAATTGAGATCAAGGTCCTTATAATGGTTGTTCGAAGTTTTATATTCAGATACAGGAAGCTAGTAAACATTTTTTAGAAAAAAGTTTAATTAATATAACTTTAATCCTTATAATTATTTATGAACAATTCCTGTTTTTACTTTAGTTTATAAGATCGATCACTGACATCAGAAGCAATTTTGCGATCGTAAAACAACCGGTTTCCGATGGTACTTTTAGCTATATTTTGTCAGAATCGTAATAGATATCTGTTCTTAAGCCATATCTCTTTTATCTGAACAGTCCGGCTACTGTCCCTCAGAATACCGCCCGTCGCGTCAGGGTCGTAATGTACACGTCCGCCGTATTTCTTCCTCGCTATCCATTCATGCATTCCACTGTACTCCATTGATAAATAAACCGATTTGAAGCTGTGGGAAGATAGTCTCGGGATCACATTTAAGTAGAAATCCCGATAATATCAAGATGTATGAAATGCCTGCCGGACGGGAGGACATGCCGCCCTCCTCCTCCTCCTCGCCGGATCACCCTAGTTATCCATGTCGTCAGTTCTAAACCAAACCCGATAAGAACCTTTTGTTTTGGGGGTTTTTACCATAAAGACAGGACAGGAGGATATAACCGGGTAAAAGGATCCCCGGGGTTTCTACCTTTCTAGACCCTTCAGTCTGGCGCTCTTCAACTCGCCGCCGCCATCATCGCCGCACCGGAAGCACAAACGGTCGGCTGCTGGAAAGAGAAGCATTTTCTTCTTCGTTAAACCTTCTTCGCCGAAAGCAAAAACCAGAAAAAAAAAACTTCGGTCAGGAGGTTGGGTTGGGCGGGGAGGAGAGATGATATAGTAGAGGGTCCTCCTACCTTCCTGGATCACTGTCTCCATGAAGGGCAGGCAGCAGACAGAAGCCGTCGAACTCTCCCGCCTTCCCGTCTGGCGCCATACCGGAAACGGGCGGAATTCCAAGGCGGGTAACTCTTAACAAGCTTCCGGCGGAGTGGCGGAAGCGATAAGTAAGGTTGTTTGGTATTTATGAGGAAACCCCCCACACCCCCAAAGTTTCATTTTCACTTTCTGTTTAGCTGGGGGTTAGTTTGTTTTTTTTTGTTGTTGTTGTTGTTGTTTTGTTGTATACCTGTGGAGACCGTTTGCCGCGGGGCTGGAAATGGAAGCGGTTCTTTTCCTCCTTTCGCTTTCTGCGCCGTTACATTAAGCGTCCCTGAGTCATCTTCCCGACTCATGTCGGCCCTGTCGGTATCCGCGGGTACGGTAGGTTATTATTCTGTCCTCTTAATCACATGTTCCCACCAATGGAAACGGCAGGGTCGGGGAATCGTAGAACGTCCGCTTTCCGGGCGCGGTGTCGTGTAAATTGACCGTACTGCACTGTGATCCAGTGCAGGGTTATTATGGATGACTGTTTACAAAGGAGCTGAAGAGGAACTACGAACATCGACAATTCGGGGGTGTGGCATTATAGCATTTAAAATTTACAGCTTATGAATTTGATTGATGTACCTGTGTGATCTATTTTTTTTTACTTTTGAACTTCATGCTTCAGAATAAATTACACACGCCTGCAAAAATTTTTTTCCGGTTGAAGCATTTATTTGCAAAAATAAAAAAAAAATAATTAAAAAAATAGTTTCATTTACAAAATTATTGATGGAAGAACCGTTCTCAACACTTACTCACCTCTACAAGTCCTTATGCTGCCTTTCCCGTTTTCCCCTCAAAGCTCCTTTCGGTACTTTTTCTCTCGTAGGCAGCTTGCGGCTCTTCTCTGTGCAGCATCCAACAGTAGTCCGCAATCATGCTGACGTTCCATCTCCTTGATATCTTGATGAAATCTTTCCTCCTCCTCTTCACTAACAGCACCAAGATTTTCGGGGAAGTAGTCTAAATGAGAATTCAGGAAGTGCACCTTCAAGCTCATCGAACAACCCAAGTCTTCGAATTTCATCAGCATGTTTTCCACAATACGCTTAAAGTTGGGGTCCATACAGTTCCCAAGAAATTTCTGTACAACTTCTTTGAAAGCTCCCCAGGCTTCTTTTTCAACTGTTTCCATTTTTGTATCAAACACATCGTGATCATCTTTCAGAAGTTTCCGAATATCTGGACCGACGAAAACACCTTTCACTTTTGCTTCTGAAAGTCCCGGAAACTTGTTGCGCAGATATTTAAAACGATGTCCTTCTTCTGACAGAGCCTTTACAAATTGCTTCATCAGTTCAAGCTTGATATGAAGTGGAGGCAGGAGGACTTTCCCATACTACATTTTTGCTTCCAGGTTCTAATTCTACCCTACATGGCCACTCCTTTTTGATCCATTGTTGGCCCCTATCCTGGCTGTCCCATTCACACAAGAAGCAGGGGTACTTGGTGTATCCTCCCTGCTGTCCAAGAAGCATGGAAATTACTTTTAGATCGCCGCATATCGTCCATCCATGATCCTTGTATTTCAGTTCGGTGAGAATTAAGGCTAAATTCCCGTAGATTTCTTTCAGATACACAGAATTCCCTACTGGTATTGAAGCATACTTGCTGCCATTATGGAGAAGCACTACTTTGAGGCTTCCTTTTGACGAGTCAATAAAGAGCCTCCACTCGTTCACGTCATACTGTATGTAAAAGCTCTCCATCAGTCCAGGGACATCGCTACAGTAAACCAGGTCATCATCTTTAGAAAAGTATGGAATGAAATATTTTTCTCTATTTCTATCTAAACCATGAGAAAGAGGCACCTTATTAATTTTTTGTTTAGAAGTTTAATACAGTGATCCTGGAGATACCGAAATCGAAAATTTGTGTTTGTGATAAAATGGTACATGATGGAAATTTTAAACTATTTTTACAGAAAACAGCAACCAAAAATCTATAAGAATTAGCTTTTAGTTTTCAGACAATTCTTCCATTGCAGGCCTGTGTAATCATTGTATGTTCTCTCAGATTAAACAACATATTTTAAACAAAAGGTTTCTCTTATTTCACAAAAGTTTTTTTAAGATTTATATTAATCACTTGTATTTCACATCATTTGAATGAATTTCATTCATTCTTTTCATTTTTTAAGAAACAATTACATTTTAAGACATGAAAATCATTACTGTTTGTTAGTAAAAAAAAAAACAACAGTTAAAAACATTGTTTTCATTTAAAATTCTAACTTTTATTTTTTTTTTTTTGTTAACATTCCATTGAATTGAAATGAGTGACATCAGTTGAATTCTTTTGTGTGAAATATTAGTAGGTTGTATTTAGATTTAAGATTGAAAATTTTTTGCCATTTTTGTTTGCCAAATTTACATATTCCATCTTTGAAGGAGATATGCATATTAACACACTCGCGCATGCACGCACACTCTTCACATTATGTTCGCGTTTTCTTTTTCTGATTTGCTCTTTGCCTTGACTTGATATTTTTGTCAAAAATTAATAGCTTAGTTTGATACACTTATTTTGCTTGTTTTCTACTATTTTTTGTTTTTTAATATGAACTTGTAACAAAACAATTCATTAAATAAATCTTTTAGCTCATTATGTAACTTTTAACAGAAAATTTAATGTATGAATGGATATATGGAAGTGCTCTGTTCTCACCTTTATCAGTTTAGCACATTTGATTTATTAACTATTTTGGATTTCTTTCTTTCAGATTTGCTGAATCATAAAGGATTATCATTTTCACTACAGCAATTAACTGGTTGTTTTAATAATGGATAAGCATCTACTGAAAAATATTAATTCAGAAAATGGAAACATGAAATATGAAATTAATAGGATTTTGTCTTTTAAGAACTATCCAAAATATAATAGTTCTTATGTAATGTCTCTCGCAGACCAAGGCTGCTTTTATGATCAAATTACGAAAAAGGTAATGTGTTTCTTTTGTGAATTATCATTAGGGAGAATTGAAAAATATGGCCATCTTAATAAACGGAATTGTTCATATAGGAAAGCATCTTCTAACATTCCTATATTTGCACCAACTAAAAGTTCAGAGCATTATAAATATTTTTTTAATAAATACAATAGAGATAAGGATGTAACTGATGAAACTGGTCTTAATTCGGTGCAAGAAACAACAAATGATCTAATGGTAACAGAATCAAGATCCTTCCAACCACATGAAGCTTGTTGTATGTTGGAGCATATCAACACCCGCCCTATCACAGTATTGAGGAATCAAAGAAAGCAAGATATGAAGGTAGAGCGAAATAGACTAGACACATTTGTCAAATGGCCTAGTGTGATACCAATAAGCCCAACAGACTTGGTAAAAAATGGCTTCTATTACTTGGGCTACAGTGATAGGGTTAAGTGTGCATTTTGCAATGGAGAATTACTCAATTGGAGTGAAGATGATTCCGTGGAAGAGCAACATAAAGAGTTTTTTCCCAGCTGTCCTTTCATTCTTGGTGAGGCTGTTGGCAATGTACCTCCATCTGAGCCATACCTAGAAACAAATCCTCAAAACAACTTGTTCTTAAGCATTATGCTTGAACGCCCTAAACACCCGCAGTATGCATTACTTGCTGATCGCCTGAGAACATTCAAATCATGGCCTTCAAACAAAGTGCAGACCCCTGCACTGATGGCTGAAGCAGGGTTTTTCCACAAAGGTAACTTTTGTTTCAGTTTGATAAACTACTTATTTTCGGCTATGACATGTATGAGTTAGGGTCATTTTACAAATCCTCAAAATCCACCATTTGAATTTCATTTAGAATAGGAACATTTTTTTTTGATTTAAAGAAATTTAATCTATGTGATTAGATAAGCTTGAGGAATCACCTTAGTAATAGAATACATGTGATTAGATGCCTTGATTGGGTTAAATACACAAATCAGAATCTTAGTAGTAGAACTTAAAGGAACCTAAACTCTGCAACTTGCACAACACTTTGTGTAAAGATACTTTATTCACTTTAGGTGTCTGTATTTTTACTCTAGAAAATATTTCATAAAATGCTTAAGATGCAGTATTAAGCTAGAGTATATATATGATGGGGTTTAAGAAACACTTTTTTTTAGTAATCAAAACATCAAAAGTGAAGCAGTTCATTTTACCAATTTGGAAACTAACTTGCATAATACTGCCTGATGGCACTATAAAAGACATTCAGATGAAACCCAGCTAGATATGTGTACAGCAATTTATAAACTCTTTACTATGTTCAGGAGAAAATGACACAGCAATCTGCTATAACTGTGATGGAGGACTGAAGAATTGGGAACCGGAAGATGATCCATGGGAGGAGCATGGACGCTGGTATCCTCGATGTAGTTATGTCCGACAGAAAAAGGGTGATGAATTCATTAATGCTCTTCGCCAAGATTCTAGATTTTCTCTGTTTTCTGTAAGTACAGTGCATCATTGAGGCGAGAAAATGTGAATGACTGAGTGTGTGAACCCAGAAAATCTTGTTATTCTTTAGTCTTGTTTAATTAAACTGGACGCATGTATTATTTATTGTGAGCAACTGACTCAAGCTCTCATTACTGAAGTAAATCAGTCTGGTGAAAGTCCACTTGGTAATTTGTTGCCCAAATTCATAAATAAAACAGTAAGCACTGCTTGATTAGATATGGTATTTATATTTGTTTTTAATTAACTTGGTTACCTTGCCAGGAGAGAGAAAACCAAAAGTAAATTGACCTTAAGTATATTTAAAATTATCAGCCATTTAAAATTTTAATAGATGAGATTAGTTTTTCCACTGCGACACCTCAAAAGCTAAGTCTGCCTATAAAATTACTAGTAGTTCAGTGGTTCTGGGCTTCAGAACTCTAAAAGTTCAGTTGCTGTTGTGAAAGATTTATTGTTTTAATTTGTTGTTTCTCTATTTATTTCAGATGCCGCCCCAATTGCTCCAGCCCCAGTTGAATGTTTCTGATGATGATGCACTACAAAATGGTACTTTTTTCATTTTGTTTTACTTTTGGATTCCAAAAGTAAAACTCAGATATTGAAGAAAAAAAAAATGTTTTATAAACAATTATTTTTGTTGAATAATGTTATTTGGAACCATTCTTTTAACTAGCAAAACTTATTACATATTTGACTTGAGAGATGGGCTTTTCTCCTAAAATATAGCTTGGTAAAATTTCAATTATGAAAATGTTGTGTAATTATTTTCTTTTACTAAAGATCTGAAAATTAAAATTAAAAATGTATATATGAAAATGGTAGCGGAAAAAAATCTTTTCTTTTTCAAACTGGATCAGTATCCAGGAATGCAATGAAAAGTAGGTTAATTTGGCCATTCCCCATCCTATTAATAGTAACTGAACAGACTGTTCTCAGTAGTCATTTCTATTTTTGGACTTTTGAAACCCTGAGGGAATAGAATGAAAAGTGTAATGATGCAAAGCTGAAAGATCTAGAGAAGGAAAGTGCAAAGTTTCATAGCAGTGTCAGCAAGAGATCACGCAGATGTCTAAGATGGAATTCAAGAACAAGCAGCTGCAGAAGTCTTATTAGAAGTTGAAGGAACATGATGATGGGATATTGGAGCTGGAAAAATTCATGCACTGCAAAAGTGACCGGAAGAATGGCGTTGAAGCCATGCAGCAGTATGAAAATGTGGAGCAGGAGTGTTCACGGCTGGAGGTGGAAAACAGCAAGTTTCAGAAGACTGTTGAGAGTCTGCAAGCATCACTGAGCGAGTGTGAGCTGCTGGAAGAACAGTTCATCTACTTGAATGAGGAAAACCAGAAGCTGCTAAAGACTTCTAGAACATGCCCTAAAAGAAGGGTGGGGTAATAATAAAATGAGTTGCTGTAAATGTTTTAAAAATAAAAACCTAATTTCTAATGAAGATCAACTTGGAAAGTTTGTCATTTACCTTCTCAAAGGAATATCTGTACTGCTTTTTTCAGGAAATATACACAGCTTTTTTACAGCATCAAGGAACAGTTTGACACTACTTAATAGTAATTGCCTTGCTCCTACTTAGTCAGTCTTGGAAGTCCTATACTCTCCATGCAAGCTTCTCCAGTATGTGCTTCCATGGGATGGCACCCTTGAAAGCATTGAGACACCACATCAAAACCACTGTTCTATATATCAAGGATGTGTTTACAACTTATCTTTGGTTCCAGTGGTTTCAGCCGGTTTTGAACTCAGAGGGCTGTGGGTTGCTATGTTTTCAACGTAGGTTTTGACCATTGCTCTAGCATACTGTACCACCAGGATATCTGCAGTTTTTTTTTTTTATAATCAGCAAACTAACTTTGATAATGTGACTAGAAGTTAAAGAAAAGGTTACAATTTGTTAGATATCCTTAAAAAAAATAAAAATCTTAATTTTTCTAAGTCTTTTTGCATAAAGCAGATTATTAGCCTGTTTCAGAAGTTAATTTTTAATGTGTAAAATTGACTGTCTTCCCATCTTTTTTTTTTAAAAATCTGATGGTTAGATACTACTGCTGAAAGAGCAGATCAGCCCATAGATGTTCGAGAGATACGTGCTCGTCTGGACACACCAGCAGTTCAGGCAGTGCTGCAGATGGGGGCATCTCGAAAACTTGTACAGAAGGTGATTGAAAAACAACTGCAGTCAACAGGTTAGTTGTGTTAGTGTACTGGAGCTGAAATGAGATCTCACTCAATGATTATTTTTTGACTCATCTTAATATAGACTTCATTATCATTGTCCCACTGTTAGAATATTTTCTCATCCTAAGCATTTACAGGATTTGTCACACTAAGTCAGACTTCTATAGTTATCAGACTTCCATTGTTTTTTTTCTTGAGCTCTTTGAAATGGTGGTAAATTGTTGAAGTTATTAAAACAATTTGTAAAGTATCACCAATTGTAAAAGCACTTCATGGTTTTACTTTACATTTAGAAACATTGCAATCCAAGCACTTCTATTTACTAAGCATGAACAGCTGATTGATTACTTAATTTTGCTTCACTATTTTCAATCTATGAAATAACTGTGAATGAGTTGCCTGCTGTTGAAATGGGTCTGAATATATTTTGAGAGTTCTGGAATGAACTAAGTGATTTCAAGACTTGGTATTTTGTTGTTTTACCTTAAACGAATGTAAAAAGGTGTCTGCTCTAGCTATATCTGGTGGTGTTAAGGAATCTGGAAACAGAGAGTTCTGCATTCTGCTTTTCATACTTTGATTTTTGTTAAGTACTTGGAATTGGCAGAGGAAAGATAGCCACTTTGTTCCAGTTTATTGCTGACAAAGTATGAATAAACACTTTACCTCTCTTTTTAATTCATCTCTAGGAAAAGACTTTTCCAGTGCACAGACCCTTTTGGATGCTGTATTTGAAGAGGAACACATGGAAGAGGAGACTACGACAACAGAAAACAAAATGGTTTCCAACACCCAGACAGTCCAGAAAAGAGAGATGAGTGGAATAAATAACGCTGCTGATTTGTCAGCAGTCAACAGGGAAAAAACATCCAGTTTGGTTTTGCCACCTCCAGACTCACTCTCAAAAACTTCAGGTAAAAAAAAAAATAATAATAATAATAATAATAATAATAATAATCAAGCAAACAATTTTTAAATTGAATGCACATTTTTCTGTAGTTACTATTATAACCTTGGGTCTGAGCTAATAGGAGATAATTAAACTTAAAACTATAAAATGTCTTTTACTCAATCCTGCTTAATAACCAGTCTGGATATCAGCAGAACCGAAATGTAAAATTATTGAATGACAAAGGCTAGAATATTTTAATTGTTTGTGTGAAGAATAGGCGGAATGGTTAAATGAGCATGCATTTTATAACAAGAAGCATTTGTATGTTGCTAGATGAAATAATTCCAGAGCAAGATCTTACCTCTACACCACAATTTCTTTTAGTGCACTTAATGAAGCTAGTTATTCTTAATGTGAAGTAGTTCAACCAGTAGGTGGTTCATAGTTTGAAGTAAGCAAGACAGTTGCTAGCAAAAAGTATTATTCACAACAACAAAAAGAGTATGGAAGAAAACGGATGACAAAGAGCTTAGACAGGTAAATTATTAGGGGATTTAAAGGGACGCACTTATTAATTAGCATCTGACTATACTTCTACAAAACTCCAAACATCAAAAGGGAGCTTGAGAGGGGCTGGTTTTGCTAAGGTTTGAAAATGAAGGAAAAAGCTTGATGGCAAATAAGCATTAAGTTTACACAATTCATTGGTGGAACAACACTTGGATAAAATCCAATTTGAAATCTCTTTCAAAAAGTGAATCTGAAGAAAGGCAGGAAAGAGATTCAATAAGGGTTGATTCATTCAGTTGGAGGAAGTTTAAAAGTATGGGGCTGTTTAGTTTTCTAACTGTAGTGCCAATCAAAATCTTTGGAACGTGCTTTACTTTCTGGAGATTTGATTGATTGATGTTGCCTTTATCATGAAAAGCAGCAGATGAAATCCTAAAATGATGAGTTGGTCATCTTAGTCTTGAGATCTCGGTCATACTGAGCTCTTCTGGGATGAATCAGATAGATAAATACTAACAGGGGTCAACTAATGTACTGCGGTTATGAAGCAAGGAATAGAATTATTTGCTTTTCATTACTTGGAGAAATTAATAGCACCAATGCCAAAAGATATGTAATAATCATCAAGCAAAAGGAGGATATTTTGTTGGAAAGCGTCTCATAGTTCCAATAACACATTTCCTAGAGTTGCATAATAATGCTGGTGGTGTGATCCATCAGCAAAAACAGTCAAAAACTAAATTGAAAATGCACCTGTTAAGATTATGAGCCAAATAACCATTGCACACAGAAAAGTGAGCTTTAAAAGTTGCTGTTTGATTACTAATAATTTTTTGAAAAATAAAAAGAAACACACTGATGCTAAAATCAAATCATTCCTTTGCTGTGTATATACAATAAATGACTTTGAGATGTAGATGAAAGATTATACTTGTAAATACTGGAATAAAATAATTTTGGAAGCTGGAACAATTACTCTGAAGAGACAAATTTATCTTTAATTAGTTTGATACTTTAGCTGACCATTTTAAGTAAGAACTGAAAGAGTGGAAATAAAAAATCTTAATGTACTTGGCCATCATTCTGTACTGCTTATACTTGCAGTGTTTGCCATCAACATAACTGGAGAATATTAAATGTGAACTTTCCAGTTGAAAACTGAATTTTTCTGAGGTAAAATAAGTAATTGACAACCATTTGACTGGCTTGATATTTAACATGCAAAAATATTTGACTGCTAAAAAAATTTTTTTTTTTTTTTTTTAAGCTACAGATACCAAGTCATTGATGGAAGAAAATCAGAATCTGAAAGACCAAAGAATATGTAAAATTTGTCTTGACAAAGAAGTGAATGTTGTCTTCTTGCCCTGTGGGCACTTGCTGTGCTGTGCTAATTGTGCTGTTGCTCTCATGTTCTGTCCTGTATGTCGTGCTCAAATAGAAGGGACAGTGCGAACTTACATGTCATAAGACCATTGCCCTTATCAACATTACACTTTGCATCACAAAGTAGAATTTTGTTTAAATGATTAACAAGTTTTTTTTTTTATTACACTTTCAAACATTTTCCTCTAAACAATGTTAATTGGGCAACGGTAACTGAATAACACGTCTGTTACAAGATTACCATCAATTGTATTAAAATTACCAGGGCTCACTACTTTTTCCTGTTTTGAGCTAGCTAATTAAATCTGTGTAATAATACTACTAACACTTAAAATATCTAGCTTCATGCTATGGTTCATAACTTTCTAGTGCAAAATTTCTAGTTAGATAAGGTCTTACCTGTACAGTCAACTATTACCATGATCATCTTTAACAGGGGTGACTACTATTCTTTCTTTATCATTCAAAGATAGGTAATATTAAAGCATTATCATTACAGCTATTTCAGAACATTTTTTACTGCTAATAAATACACTATAACCCTACTCTTCTTTTTCCTTTGGTGATTTATGAATGCCTTGATCATTTTATTGCTGAAATGCATGTCTGTGTAGGTAGTGCCTGGTTAGAAAAATGTGTAATTTTCAGCAGTTTACCTAAATCTTGAATGGTTAAACATCTGTATCCTGTTTCTGTTAGACTTATTAATGATATCACATCTGCTCTCCTCCATTCCAAATTTAAAGTAAACATCTTAAATTTTATATGGGCATATTTTAAGGTATAGTGTTTAAATATAATCCAGCAAAATTCTAATTTGGATTTGGAGACTAATGCATTCCCATTGTCTGGTTTAATCCTGTATTCTGTAGGTTCTCTGATGGTTCCTTAGAATATTCTAACATTTTTGTAAGGTCCTCAATTCCCCAGGTTACCAGGTTACTTAATGAGACATGACATAGTAAAGGATGTAGACTACAATAAAATAATTTGCCTTGCTGAAGGCTTCTAAAGTAGTATTTAAAAATTGTGTAGTTCTAACGCTACTAATGTATGTTTAATAATAATAAAAAAAACTTATTTAACAGTTTAATTAATATAAATATAGTAATTCACTCATGTCATGGTCATAAATCAGACACCTTATTTTGATTATTTTTCTCTTCAGGTATCTTAAAGCCAATAAAAAAACAAAAGTATTTTTTGTACACAATTTTTTTCAAAAGTCTAAACAGTTTAAACAACTATAGTCAATATATGTTTATGAAGGATGTAAACACTGCAGTGAATTTGCTTCTGAGATCTGTATACTAAATGCAAAATAAATTTGAAGTTTTAACTTTGTTTTTAATGTTTTTTGTTATAGCTGTTGGGCTAGATATATTTTATATATGGGATGCTTATGTGAATGGATGATTAACATAGTGTGTATATTGCTTATTTACTATAACATATCTGGGTTTGTTTCCATGTGGGGAAACAAACTTGTTTTCTCTTCAAGTACTAAAACTGCCATTCTTACAAAAACCTTACCATTGGATCATTCATTGTTTACAAAAATAGCAACTGATATTGGTAAATTAACCATTGCTAAGAGGACAAATGAATTTGGCTACTTGAACTAAAAACTAGTTATCAGTAAAGTGGATTGCTTTAATTTTAATACAAGTAAACAATGTCTAACAAGTAAATGAAGCTGCTACATTTACCAAAGTGGACAAGATAATCCTGTTTCCATTTAATCCAATGTACTTGGAGCTACAAATTGTGTGCTCCCATAATAGGACATTATGTAAATCCCTTGGTGTGGAAAGCAATAAGGTCTAGTTTTTAGATCTAAGACAAGCAGCATAAAAGACTCCTTGGTTCAGGAATTTCATTTTTGTCCACAGTATTAAGAATGCAGCTGTAGTAAGATGCTATGCATCATTCCAGCAGTCTAAACTGTGTTAGAGGATATCTGCATGGCTAGGTGATATATGAATGTTTAGCTGTTTTGGCAGATCTGTTCTCTTACCCAAATAGGCTAGGATGTTTCATGTATGCAAAAAAAACTTGGGTGCATATTGTGCAGCACTTGACTTGTTTACATAATTGTACATTTTTGGCCCCAGCTCAGTTGTTTAAGTCTAGTATCTGTGGAAACCTGTAATGATGCATTGAAGTCTCTAGATACCTATTTTGGAGTAACTATGTATGCTGCCCGAAGACAAATGGTTACAAATTCACAAGATGTGTTGAAGTTGTTATTTATCCATATTTGGACCTACATATTATTGAAGCCATTCTGTAATTTTTCAAGTTGGAATTTAAATCACACAAACCATAGTTGAAGTATAGCAGTATCTTATGTTAAAGATGCCAGTAAAAAAAAAAAAAAAAAAAATTTGCACAGATTATTTCTCCATAGTTTTGGTTTACAAAGGGTTAAGTAAGACTTAGATATCTATTGGATTCTAACCTGTGAAATTTAAATGTAAAACTAATGCATTTTAATATGTTATTAAAAATAGTTTAAAAATAGACATCTACCACTAAATTACCAAAATTTACCTGAAGACGACTTGAATTATTCTTGGGTAACCTGTATCCATGGGGAAAAAAAAAAGTTTTTATTTGTACTAGATGTAAATTATTTTTTATAATAATAAATAATGGGAGGGAGATAGGGCTTCCAACATCTTTATAAAAAAGATGATCAAATATTTTAATACAATTTAAAAGCAGTTCTTTAATTAAAAGATAGTAGCGCAATAATTTAATTCTAAGAACATAATGTATGTAATAAAATTAGTCGATTTGTTAAAAAAAACTGTAATAATCCCAATAAATAGTTTCACATAATTAATTAACGATGAATGCTCGATACCACGAAGGTATAAAATAAACCGTTTAAATGGAATTCGTTTTATTATCTTTCCGTTTACAAAATTAATATGCAAATTAAGCAACTTTCGCCACGATCCGATACTAGACTAGTATGGTTTATATAGTTAGGCGACCCACTCAATATACGGAGGGTTCCTCTAAGACTTGCTGCTGAGGCTACGAACTGAGATCCCGGTATCTCGCGATCGCCTTAAGGAAAGTCCCCGGATCTGTAACAGAGAGTGTTTGGTCGAAAGGCTTCGTACTCGTCCTTCTCCCCCCGCTGCCGGTTGCTAGGGCCATGACGTCATCGACGGAGCCCGGGGGATGGATTGGTGTTTTTCAGAGCATAGAAATGCAAGTGGCGTTTCCCTGGACGTTAACACAATGGGGCTTACTCTAGCGGAACTCTTCCATTTTGAATTGATTAATTTCCTTTTGTCTGAAACAAACAGGAAGATCTGTCCTTCTCGTGTAACGCCGCCGCACCCCCTCCCCCCCACACGAGTTACGCCCCCTTTTCTTGAAGAGAGGGGAGGAAGAAATGAAAACGTTCAAAGCTGTCGTCGTATCCGTGGCATAACATTCGTACAACAGGCAACATTATATATATATATATATATATATATATATATAATCCGAGTTTACCTTTTATTCGTCTTCATTTTTTTTTTTTTTTTTAAATTTGTTTCTTTTCTCGGTTTCAAGCGTCTGTAAGTAACCATGGTGATTATGCGCGTCTGGTGCGTGCTGACGGTTTGGGAAAAAAAAAAAAAAGTTTGGACATTTTTTTTATATTTCCCAAAACTTTTTGCCTGTTTATTTAACTGTAGGTTTAAACAAGTGCATGAATAGAATCTTCTTTTGTTTTTTTGTTTTTTTTTTAAACGAGTAATTTAAAAGAACTTGCTGCTGGTGACCCCGCCATCTGTTTTGGTGACCTTAAAAAAACTGACCAATGGTTTCACATCTTACATTCTATTTATCATTTACGATATACAGTTGTTTTTTTTAAAAAAAGGTCTGAGGTAGAAATTTTAAATTAATGTGCTTTCTTTGAAACCCGATACTACTACTAATAACTATTATTATTATTATTATCATTATTATTAATAATATTATTGTTATTAATCTGCGGATTCCAAAAAAAATATTTGCAAAAAAAAAAAAAAAAAATTAAAAAAAAAAGAATGAAACGGAACGAAAGTAAACAGATAATTAACCTGCATTTGTAATAATTTGTTGATTAAGTTTTAACCGGATATTCATTACTATTGTTGTTATTGGTTGTTTTTTTGTGTATGTTTTTTTCTGTTGTTATTATTTATTACATTTTTTTTTTTCGGTAAAATTTAAGCTAACCGTGTCGCGTTGTTCGTTCCGCTTATCTGCACAATCGTGACGCTGCTGACGCCCCGTTCAAACGTAGAAATAAATTACGATGCTGACATCCGGTGAACAATATGGTGAAGATGTCCAGCCTGCGACAGACACCGCTAACCTGTTCCGGACACACTAGGCCAGTCGTCTACTTGGCCTTCAGCGACATCACGCCCTACGGTTACTTCCTGATCAGCGCATGCAAAGGTCGGCGATTTCTAGTCAAACCGGGCCGTCCTCCTCCTCCATCCTCTCCCCCCCCCTTTTTTTTCCCCCTCCCTTCCTCTGTTGTATGTTTTTCTTTGGGCCGGGAGTGGATTTTTGCCGGACGACGCTGCTGTCCATCCCTAACCCCACCCACCCCACCCTCTCTCTCTGTGTAATCGGCCCGCGGCTTATCTACCATCGTTTCCGAGCCCATCACGGGCTGGCGGTGGCTGCTGCTCTCTGTAGAACGGTTAACGTCTCCATAGCCGGTACTGCGCTGCTGCTCCACTGGCGGCTAGGAAACCGCTAGCGAACGATGGTTTAGTAGAAAAGCACCCTGCTGCCCTCCCTCCCGAGAGAGAGAGGACAATCAGTATATCAGTTTTACTCCCACGTCGCTACCGTTGCTGGTCAGGAGCTTCCTCCACGTTATTGCTGACAAGCTTTGCTCCAACGATTCTTCGAAGATGGACGGGTGCACGTAGTGATATTGTCCTTACCTGCTGAGTGGGGGATATGCGACTTCTGATAAAGCGGATCCCCAGCGCTCATCTTCCTATTTGTGTGTGTAGAGAAAACCGATGAGCTAGAATCATAGTAGTAGAAACGCACAAAAAGTAAGATGGAAAGAGAAAAAATTTCAAATTTCGCAGAGTAATGATGAAGGCTTTTGCTCTGCAGTGCTCTCTCTCTCAACTGCTAAAATGAAATAAATGGCAAATTCCTGATCATTTCCCTAAATTATTAATGTCTTCAGTACAAACTGTTTTTTGTTTATCCTTTTTTCTTCTTCTTCTAACTGCTGTCAGATATACAGAAAATATAAATGACATTATTTTTGTGAGCAGACATTAAGTTTACCTTAGCACCTATAATATGCAGTTTATTTGACACATACTGGAATGGTGATCATGTTGGGTTTTAGTAAAAAAGAAATGAATGGCTGGCTACATGGCTGTGTTTATGAACTTTAAGATTATGCAGTTTTATTATTTGGCATATAAGTTATCTTTAGCTTACATGTGGAAGAAAGAGGTACCCTCAATTTTAGATTCAGCTATTCGCTAGATCTCTACTTTTTAAAATTACAATTAATAATTTTGATGTTACTGAAATGAAGGCAGCTGTTTTTTTTTTAATCACCTACTTGGTTCTGAACTTTGTTATTACGGCTTATTTACCACTTTTCTTGAAAGTTGAGAGATTCTGCCTCAGTCTATTTGTCACTTTCCATAATTTTTATTTTTCATTTTACTGAGGAATGTTTTTTCCTATAAATTTTAAATTAAAACATCTAAACTAATTTAACAGATGGTTAAAAATATTTAACAAAGGTTTTCTTACAGCTGTATCTGTAGATTTATAATAAATTGTAATCTCTGTGTGTCTGAGTGGTTGATCTCTTCTACATAACTAGCCATAAGAGATTATCATTTGAAGCTTTCCTATTGGGAATGCTAATACTTTACAGCGCAGACAATTTAACAAAACTTCCAGTCAAGTGAAAATTTGAATGTTCAGTAGAAGACAAAAGAAACACTGTAATAAATACCACTTAGTATGAGAAAACTATGTTCCAGAGTTCTGACTTGGTCTTCTAAATGGTTTTTCTTCTTTTTAAAAGATGGAAAGCCAATGTTGCGACAGGGTGACACTGGGGACTGGATAGGCACATTTGAGGGTCACAAGGGAGCTGTTTGGGGCGCAGCACTGAACAAAGAGGCCACCCGGGCCGCCACCGGAGCTGCTGACTTCACGGCGTAAGTGTCACAAAAGAACCGGTATGATGCAGACAGTGGACAAACACACCTGTTCTTTGTTTGTCTTTGCTTACTGAACACACTGAAAAGAGTGGCGCTGTCTGGCACAAGAAAAACTTTGTTTTTTTTTTTGCTTTTTTTTGCAAATTCTTCCCAGCATTGAAATGATTTGTAAATTAAAATATTTCAGGTTTTTTTTTAGCTGCCATTAACACGCATGCACATGCACACGCACATATATACTATTATCATTTTCAATTTGTTTTAAAGTTGATTTTCAATCATGTAGGATTGGAATGAAATATTATTATCTAGAGGTATTTATTCTTATTTTATGCATTCTGCTGTGACAGTTTAACTTGCAAATATTTAATAATTTTTTTTTTTTAATGTGGTGTTTGTTTTTGCTTTTTTAAAAATAAATTTTTTTTTATTATTACAATTTTATTTTGTAGTAAAATATGGGATGCTGTTAGTGGAGATGAAATGCACACATTCACTCACAAACACATAGTAAAATGTGTTGATTTCTCTCAGGACAGTACGCTTCTGCTGACAGGAAGTCAGGAGAAGTTGCTCAAGATATTTGACTTGGCCAAGCCAGAGACAGGTAAGGTAATTACAGACTAGTCAAAAAAATTAGAAGCCATTACCCTTCTTGAATGGACTCCTGTAAATATTGGTAACAAATTAGATCTTGTATGAGCTGTTTTGCTGTCAGATGGATGTAAATGCTGACAGTATGCATTTGTGCCTCACTCATACCAGAATGGGGAGGGGAACTGATGTGTCAAACTTCGAAAGGTGCCGTGTTATTGTAGGGATGTGACTGACTGAAGCCTGAGTGTGAGGACATTTGAAATTACTAGAAACTTATAGGGCATGTGCTGAATGTACACAGCATGGATAAAGTGAATATCATTAGCAGCAAGGATTGTGCACAGAAATATGTTTGACATTGCAACAATTGTGTGAATAATGGACCTAGGCATTTGTTTCAACAAGAACAATGCATTTTGGAAGTACAGAAAATGTGATTTAGTAACTAAACACTTAAGTGCAAACTACTACTTGCCTCTGCTGCAAACAGAAGGTGGAAAATTTATGAGCATGCACTGTGAAAATATTGTGTTTTACAGTTGGACTGTTTACCACTGTTTTGTACTGGTGGTAGACTAAAAGTCTGGCAACAATTTCACAATGTTATGGACTTGTTACCGTTTGTGCTGTGCAAGCTGGAGGTAAGATTAATGATTTGGAGAACATTTTAATGACATGGACTGGGTACTATGGTGCTGCACTATGGCCATGAATATCTGCACATTGAGGTAAACCAAGCGAATCTCATCCAAATGCTTTATTTCTACTCTGAGGGACCAATTGTGCCTGAAAAGTTGGTGATTGGGTTGGAGCTTGAAACAAAGCCATAATGTATTTAGCTCGTTATCAAAGTGTGGTTGCCCAATAAACTAATTGGCAGGAATGTATAATATCTTAGCTAGGTAGTGGCAGTGTAAAATTGAGGTAATTTAGAAATGTATATACTCTGGTTTCCAAAAGTTGAGCAACAGACAAGAACCCAAAATGTTTAATGTTTTATTCAACAAATAATCAATACAAAGTGCTCTTTAAGTAACACAGCTTTTAACAAACAAATATGTAAATCACAAATATTTCTAAGGATGTAAATGGAAACTACTAGAACCAAATCAGGAAACAAGAAGGAATTTTATGCAAATTAGAGCAGTCATTGGGGATGTGGTCCACCAGGATGGCTATACATGACTGTATGGCGTGCTGCTTATAACCACATCAACAAGAATAGTGGGAAGTAAAGTGCATTGTCTTATCGAGGAAGATTGCGGTTCTTTGAGGGAGGCAGTGCGCCTTCCTAAAGCATCCCAAACATTCTCAGTAGATCTAGTTTTGGTAGAACATGTTGGGCTTGGATATATTGATCAATTACGCGTGCCCTATGTGGATGAACACTATTGTCCATTAAAATCAAGTTATCTCCAATTGCACCTTTGTACTAAATGTTTGCTAGGTTATTTAATGAAACTATGTATGTGCATTATACAATAGCAATATAAAGATGTTTTATTTGATACAAAAATACTATAAATAATACTAGAGGCTTGACCTAAAATGTCAAAAGCTGATTGCACACATATGGTAAAGGCCAAGTGTTTTATACATTAATCAGTAGAAGTTTATAAGATCCATATGTCTCCGACTCTACTCAGGTCTTTCGAATTACTTCTATATATTAGTTGGCTACTCATTTTAATTCCATCCCCATTATTCCTTGCTGTCAGTTGTTTAAAAGAAGAAAAGTATGGAATAAATTTTAAAATAGCTAAATAAAAATGTCTATTTTACTTAGATTTTTAAGAGAAGTTTACCAAAGGACATTTCTACAAAAATTACCTATTATATTAATTATTTTAGTAGGATAACATTTAAGCTTAAAAAAGATTTGATGGAACTATTAATAGACTCGACAAATATTTGGACTTGGAATGTCTGTCGAGGAGAGATTTTTAGAAGAAAAGAAATTTACAAAAAAATGAGATCTCTTGTCTTTCGCAATGTTTGTTTTTTTTTTAGAATGTCATGGACAACCCTTAGGATTTAGAGTAGAAAAAAAATCTACATGAAGTTTTAACAATTTATTTATTTGAAGCATTTAAACCAAATATTTTACATTTTATTTTTGTACCTCAAATAAAAACTCATTAAAAAAAGTCCTTGGAAAATATAGGTAAATAGTAAATAACATTGATGCCCAATCTTGCTTAAATAAATGTAGGCAAATGAAATTTTTGTCACGTGTTCTTAAGCAGTCGCAGTCAGTTCTTGGACTTACAACAGGAAAGTTGAAAAATTTTTTAAAAGTCATGTTGATGAAATTGGAGAAAAAATTAAATTAAGTTATATAAGAAAAATAAAAAGGCATCAAAATGTGTTTTAAATGTGGTCCCTCTAACATTAAGGGAAGCAAATTTCAATGTCTTATTCATTATCACAATTCCTTAAAAATATTTGTCCTTGGACATTAACAAGAGTTGATAGCCTAAGGTGAGCGAAACCGAAGGATTCACCAGAGCAACCATCTCCATAGCTGTTCCAGGCTTTCCAGCCAGGGTCTTCCTTGTTGCTTTATGGATTTGTTGAGGGGAAGCATCTTCTGCCTCAGTCTTACCATGGAGGTTACTTTACCTTAGTTTCTTTCTGGTGTACAAGATGGAAGGGCTTGTGGACGGACCCAACTTCTTTTCCATGCCCTTCGCTTTCTTTGTTGGGGATCTGGTTGTCTCTGCCACCATCACATGCTGTGAGGGAGGTTTCTCTCTTGGTTTTCCTCGCTGGCACGATGCTCTTGATTTTAGTGCCTTTGCCAGTACCAGTCTTGATTGCTTGTTGTCCACAGTTTTGCTACTACCTTTTACTGGCCCAACCACATGCAGACCAGGGCCTGTGCTTATCAACTTATTGCCCTCTGCTTCTCAGTTGGCTCTATACACCAAACTAGCCAATCTTTGTACAAGGTGGTCACCTCATACATTTGACCGCCAACTGTACCTGTGATACTTTTTGCATTCTCAGGATAGCCTTTCGTACAAGCACTTGCTTGTCTCTCTGCCCCGACAGAAATGGCAGGTCCAACAATGTGCCATACTCAAAAATCACAAGTACTTGGCTATGTTCCACCAGGAACAGAGCCAGAACATCCTTGTGGGTTGCTAAGATCAATCCACACATCTTCCCCCAAGCAGTGGGATTTTCTCTGTAACAGATCCAGATCTATTCCTTTAACCTCCAGAGGTGTCCTGGAGGAGAATTTGTTTTCTAGACAATCTTCATGGCTCCTTTGGGTTTGGATGGGACAGTGTCTATCCAGGTAGTCACTTCATTTACCACCAACACCTTGCCCAACAGTCCAAACTTGAAGAAAATAAGAGCGATCTCTTCTTCACCAACATTTGCTTCCACACTTTAAGCCATGTTGCTACTTGGTAAGGTAGGCCATCACCACCCAACATTGTTTTGGCAGACTCTGCTTGTACCGTTGTAAGGTAGCAAACTCAATTTCACCTGCCTTGCTTCTCAGAGTCAGATGATGACAATTTCTCTTGGGGGCATATACCTTTGGTACTGCACCACCACCACCATCCTGTCCTAAGATTCACCTCCGGTGGTGGGTATTTTATGCCACAACTGCCATCTGATGCCTGACTTCCCTCCGTGGACTCAGTCCCTGATCTTGGATGGATGCAATATGCATTTGTTACTCTCTCTCTAGGCCAGAGCTTGCTGCAGCATGTGATGCCATCTCGACCTGATTTAAACTTGTCTATTTGCTGTTACTGCCTGACCAACGCTTCTTTTACCATTGGCTTATCAGTATTCACCAGCTCTTGTGAGAAGCTACAGTAGCAAAGCAGCTCTCTGATAACTGCCGCATTCCAAAAAATGTGTTTCTGTTTACTCAAAGCAGTACCCAGATGTACTCACAAGATCCAAAACTAGGATGTTATTCCGCAGATCTGTCAACCATGAGAGCCGATATCTGGCATACTACTTTTACTTACCTTGCAAAAAAAAATGGAAAAAACCTTCATTTAAACTCCAGTTAGAAATCTTGTTACCCAAGTTAGCATTGATTTAGCTAGCAATACTACACTTTGATCCTTTTTCTTTGTTTGTTTGTGGTGGTGCCTGTTTAAGAAAGGGTGTTTGTATGTGACTTTTCAGGGAGAAGATATAGGGACAGAAGCTGAGGTTTCATGTGAAACCATAGCTGCAAAAAAATGTTATGGCCAGGCAGTTGGTCTTGCCAAATTGACAATGTCATTCAAGCAAATCCCTAACTCCAGGGCAAGATAGCAAGACCAGAGTGGGGCTTGATCTTAGTTTAAAGGCTGAGATCAATTTGACAACTACAAAATGAATATCCTACTAGAGCTAAAATTGATATGAACACCAGTCAATTTTTTTTTTACCAAAGCTAATTTACATGTAACTCATTTACATATTTCTTTAACAAAGTTGTTTAACACGAAGGGGAGTTGGAGTATAAAACCTTAAACTATCTTAATAATATTTTGTTTAACTGCTTAACTGGTGCAATTCGGTGTATGTATAATTTTTGGAAGTAAATTTAATCTTTTTCTAAAGGAAAACAATGAAAACATTTAGTTTTTACAAATAATTCACTGAACAAGCTTCACAGCTTTCTGAAGATCATTCCTTGTTACTCCTTAGTTGTCATCTCAAATCAGGTTCTTACATTTTAATAAGCATTTTAAAGAAACAAAGATAAATCATTTTAATTTGAAATACTGAAAATGTTAGATCTGATTAAATTATTGTATAATGTAATGTAAATGTAATTATTTCATTTTGATATACATAATTGCAGTTAGAAATATGGTGAAGATGCAGTGGAGATGTTTACACTAAACCCAGGGAAATTTGAAATTCTATTTATATTATGCCCCTTTTTTTTTTTACATTGGCCACTTTACCTTCAGCATTGCCAAGTTTTCTGTTACCATGCTAAATAATATAATTTTTTCATAAAGGAAATAAGATACTAGTGGAAATCTAGCCAGTAAAGGTACTGATGGGTATGGAGTTAGTTTTATTTTAAATTTTAGCCTTTGAAATAAAAGCATTTTCTCACCAATTTGCTTTTGCATTTTGGCTTGAACTTTGAATTTCTCATAACACTTTAACAATTTTAACATTTTTTTTTGTATACTTTGTCACCCAGCAGAGATATCGGCCATTGAATTGCAAGAGTTATCTTTGTTGTATTCTTAGAAATTGAAAAAAGCAACTTATCCACACAACACTGATACAAGCTACCACCTCAGTAAGATTTTACTATTGCTAGCTATATACAGAATATCAAAGAATAAAACATGGAAAGATAAAAACTTCAAAGTGTTAGAAAATGTATTAGCATTTAAAAGGGGTTCTTCAAACCTGCAAGCCATTGTTAGCAGATGAGGCATCTATCACGTGGAAACATTTTTGGTTTCAGTTTCCTAAATGAAGCAAAGAAGAAGGTGTAGCAATTAACTCACAGAAAGTCTTTACTAGAAATCTTACATCTTTTAAGAAGTGAGAGGAAGACCATGTGGCTGGCTGATGAAGGAGAAAAATCAAATGTAGGAAGAAATGTCACATGCTGACACTCACTGATCCTCAATCCATGATGGATGTGCCCGCACTGCTGAGAACTTGTAACAGGGTTGCAGTTCCAGAACAGAAGGCCTAGAAAATTTTTTTTCACTAATCACACACATCATTGATATATTTAGAATTTAACTTTATTTCTGACTCTGTTTCCTTGAATTTTTTGTCTTTGACATTTTTCTGGACACAGAGAAATCATTCCAAGAAGGAACGCCAAATCAAATTGACTCTAAGATTCCAACCACACTGCCTAAAGATTACATTCCAGTAATTATTATCTAAAAGCTATTTTTAAAAAATTTCTACCAATACCATGCTGGGTTATTAGATTTTAAAAGGGAAGTTTCTTGGTGGAGCCTTATCACTAAGACAAAATTGGCAGCATTGATAGACATGTAGATTTATTAACTGCTTGTGGTATTGTGTGCCAGGGTGCTATTCTTTGCAGCATGGGTGAGAAATATGCTGCATCACAAAACAAAGTAGGCGTTTACACCATTTGTCGTGTTTAATCTTTGGATCGGCCAATAAAATTTATTTCTTGGTTAGCTGTTTTTTATTTTTCCTTTTATGTTGTGTGTGCCTTGATAATTTGAATATCTACTCTAAACTAGTAAAACGGATGTGATAGGAAATTTAAGTAAACTGAAAGACAAAAAAAAAACTTAAGTCAATTTAATTCTTCTCTTTACTGCAGAGCCAAAAGTTTTTAGCGGCCATAAAGATTACATTCGGAATGCAGTCTTTATTAAAGATGCTAACCAGATTGTCAGTGCGAGTGATGATAAGACAGTCAGGTATGCTCTATTTAACGTTTTTTTTTGTTTTTTAAAACTAAAAATATACAGGTTAAGCTGATCTTATTGCAAAGTTTTTATTCTATAAGAAAGAAAATAGGAGGGAGTTTTCAACCAACTGCTAATCCACAGACATTTACATCATGTGAAAATAGTTTGAACTAGATCAAGAAAATTACCTAAAGTGTGTATTGAATGTCAACCCCCACTTGCAGAATATCTGAAGTATGAAGTATCACGTTTTCAGCCACTTAACTTGAATGTATTTTTTTTTTTGTTGTTTCAGAGTTTGGGATGTATTAAATAGCACTGAAATAAAACAGTTGGAGTTTCCGATTGCTCCTAGTAGCTTGGAGTTATCCAGAGATGGTACAACTCTCACGGTTACGTATGGCTGTTTCACCAGTTTTTGGAATACAGACACGTAAGATTTTTCTTTTTCATCTGGTGTCATTTCTAAATACTTTTAAATAAAATTAGCAATAAGTAATATAGTTCTCCTATAGAATCTATTTCTCAAATGCATATTATGGGTACATACTATTTACCAGCAAAAACATCTTGCATTAGAAATTTCATGGAAGTTTATATTTCTTACGTAAATAAATTTGGCTTTTATAACCAATGATATTATAGCTTTTTCTTTCTCTCTCCTGCATTCCTAGAGCTTTAAAAAAAATAATTTTGATTTATTTGCCAATGATAATGCACTATTGTAAAAATATAATTAAATACATTTTATTTATCACATCTGTTAGCTGGAGTTTGTAGAATGTGTGGATGCTACCCTCCAGGTGAAGATATAAAAGCAAGTAGTCTTTCTTTTGCACACAACAGATTTTCTGTATGGAGAAATCTGCTTTTACTGAAAGCTGGATTTCTGCTAACATTAAATGGTAGGGGCTGTTTTTTTTATCACTAAATAACTGCAAGACCTCATACCAACAGCTTTCCAAAATCCTTTGTGACATGTGTGCGTAGTTGATTTCCATTAGGAGGCTCAGGATTCAAAGGTGGTTGTGCAAACGAAGCCCGCCTGGAACCATTAAAAGAAAAATTGAAAGCAGGGCTGCTTAAGTGGGAAGTGAGTTCCAGAACAAAGGGCAGAAATAGGTAATGGGATAGTATAGTTAACTATCACAAACTAAAAAGAAAACTGCTTTAGCAGACCAAAAAAAAAATGGGCAGTTTGACCTTATATTTAATCTAAGATTTTCTAAAGCAAAGGTGGTTTGAAGGAGGGAGAGGCTTTAAAAGATGCATAGCAGTCTTCTACATATATATCAATAACTGCCATGTTTGTTTGTTTTTTTTTATATTTTATGGTATTAAAAAAGTGGTAAATAATTTGCATGGTTAGACAGGTAGTGATAGATTTACACTTTTTTAGTCTGATATATCTTTTATTTTTTAAATTAAATCTTTTTAGTATCTTCGATCATACTGTACACATTATTCTGACTACTGCATGGGCATTTTTTTTTTTTTTTTTAAAATAAAGTTATGAGAAAATCAGCGAGTTTGAAGCATCCACAGAAATCAACTCCTCCACCTTGCACCCTCAGAAAAGTGTTTTTGTTTCTGGAGGAGAGGACTGTAAAATGTACAAATTTGATTATGAAAATGGATCTGAAATAGGTGAGTATTCGAATGGATCTGGCAGCATTACCATATATACTGGAGTGTTTGGTAAGATCTCTGCATAAAGCATAACTACAATGGATGGCTATTACCAGCCAGATCAAAAACAAAATCTTTAAAAGCAATATTTATCTGTTTAGTTTACCAGTTTAAATATTTAGAAAGATCTTGTCAGATGAATGCTTAGCGTGTTGCATCTGAAAGTTAATTGATCTTACTGTAAAATTGATGAATATTTTCATTGTGATGTTTAAGAAATTCTAGTAGTACAGTAATCAAAAGGCAGAAGTTAGTATGACATCATAGTTAATCATCATATTTAAAGTAGCATTTCCCAATGCCAGAACTTAATTTTTATACACAACACAGTATTTACAACGAAAATGAATAGAAACTTTAAATAATAAAGCGTTTATATATATATATAAAAAAAAATCTACTGATAAATGTAATGGGTGATTTTATGCTTTCATTTTGGTATAGGAATTTAATTCCTGGAAGCCTTTTCCCTTGTAGTTTAACAAATGTGTCTATGAATTATGTTCTCTAGTTCTCAACCAGCCAAATTAAAGACACTGAGTTGTGGCACACTCTTTAGTGGTTTTATGAGATTGTAAATTAAAGTTGCCCCATTCATAGTCAAGTGGAAATCATTATTTTTTTGTTATATGTAGAACTCAGTATTATGGCACCTAACTGTCAATTGAAGCAGGAACAGCCAACTCTTGCCCAAATCTGATTGCAAGTGCTGTAGTCACAAGCATGGAGAATCTGACTTCACAAGTTATACATTAGAAAATTCTATCTATTTTCTTGTAAAAATCAATCTTTGATGTTTCTTTAAAGTACAAATTGTTTTCTATTCATATACTTATTTTTCTGGCTTATTTACATTGTAGATTCTTGATCATGTAATTGAAAAATAGGATTTTGCATTAACTTGTTAAAATCCAAATAGCATCTTCACCAGTACTCATTTTTAGGAAGCAGATTGTTCAATCCTTAAAAATCTTTTATATACATGATTCATTTCATCTTGGTTTTAAATATTTAACTAAAATATCTGCTCTGTATCATCAAAGAATTATAAAAATGAAACGAGAATTTTCCTCTCAGCCTGTATCTTGGAAATAGTTGTTCATTTGAGATATTTTAATGTAATTTTTTTTCTTTCCAAATGCCAGATTTCATTAGCATTATATTTCTTTGAGAATAATGACAATTTTTTATTTTTTTTTTCCATTTTAGAATCTTTCAAAGGCCATTTTGGTCCAGTGCATTGTGTGCGTTTTTCTCCAGATGGAGAACTTTATGCTAGTGGAAGTGAAGATGGAACACTGCGACTATGGCAGACTACCGTAGGTAAAACATATGGTTTGTGGAAATGCATAGTGCCTGAAGAAAACGCGAGTGGCCCAGACTCTTCCCCACAAACTGTGAAGGCAGAGGCCTAAGCAATGAGCATATCTCATCCTGTTGTTAATGCATACAGTCTGTTCTCCAAAGCTTTCTCAGCTGTTTATTTAAAAGTTTTCTTCCTTTGGGGGGATAAAAAACAACAGGTGCTTGTGTGCGTGCCTCTTTGTACAATACAGCCTGTGTGTGCAGTCACAAATTTGTATTGAAAACTATCGCTGTCACAAGATAAAATATGCCTGTATAGCCAAGAAAATAAATGTACTAAAAAGTATTTGGATTAAATTATTGAAAATCTGTAGTAGGGTATATACTTCACATGAAGAGTTCATAGATTAGGTTTGTCAATCTATGGGATCACTCTATTGGTAATTATTATGTTAGTGATCCTATAAATTCATGTACCAGCTAGTTTAGGTGATTTGAATGCAGAATTGGTACCAAAAAACAAAGAAGAAACTACCACTGATTTAATCCGTTTTTTTTTTTCCAGAATATTTAAGTCTATCACACACTTGCAGTTGTAGTAATCTGATGGAGACAGGACAGAATATTTAAGTCTATCACACACTTGCAGTTGTAGTAATCTGATGGAGACAGGAACCGGTTTAAATTCTTGGTAGGCTTTGGTTGTAGCCTTTCAAGGAAAGGCTTCAACCATCAGTTGTTTTTACTATTAAACATTAGATTCTTCTTTCTAATACTGCTCTTCCTGCAAGGAATCTGAGCATCATTGCATGTACTAGCTCTAGAATTTCCAATTATCTAATGGAATATTGCCGTGATCCATGAACTTAATCAAAGATGTGAGAGAATTTGGATTGATTCTAGTTTTTGCAAGTTACTTTCAAATGGAAAATGCCTTTAAGCTGCTAGAAACGAGAAGAATGACACTAAATCTATGATGTTCTAATGTTTATCTATTGACATCTACAATTTGTTGAAGTGCTTTGAGAGGGAGCATACTTACATTTTTCTTTTCCTTTTAGTCTTTCTATGCAGCATGCTCAGATTGCATACATTCTGTTCAGTAGCCCTTTCTTTTTATGACATAACTCACATTTTTATTATAGATTATCTTCCTTGATTGTTTCCAGACTGCTCAACAGAAATTTGTACAGTACTCACTCTTTCCATTTTGTCCAAAAGCTGTTTCTAAAATAAAATTTTATATAAACATTAATGTTTTAATGAAAATTTACATTACATTAATCTGTGAAGAGAAGGGAAAAAAACTGGATGCCGTTATGATAATGCTATTTCACTTGGTTTCCTTTTCCTAGTATATTAATGGAAAGCCTGAAGACTTCAAATAATTTTGCCAACATAAAAAAAAATCATGTAGCTTTCAGTCAGACACACTAATTTCACATTTAAGCAGTACTGTAAAAGCTTACTCAGTTAGCCAAAATGTAACCTTACAATTTCATTCTGATTGATATACTAGAAAAGTAAAAACAGTCCACCAAGTTAAAGTGCCTGAAAACCAAAAGAATTCTTCATATACAAGAAATGCACCTCATTAGGAATCCTTTCGCTAATATCGATTCCACTGTACAGTCTCTTTAAAATAATAAGTTATTTAATTATGTAGATTAAATTGAAAGAAAGATCAGTCTTCAAGCTCAAATGTATAATGCTTCACAGTTTTCTCTTTTGCTGGATCCCCACCATGTTCCAAGTACAGCTCGTTATATGGATACTGTTTGGGCATCTGAAACAAAAAAAATTGTAACTACAGTATACTTAATGTGTGTGTAAAAACAAACCTTCAAAGTTTTAATCTTCACATTTCAAATATAGAGCACATACTTCATACAGCTAATAACCAGCTCTTCTTGACATCTCTAGAGGTGTGAAGATGCCTGATGCAAGAATTGAACAAAAAAATATTTGTGTTTTATACTTAAAATTTCATCAAAAGTTTTGTCCAATTAAAAAAAAAAAAGAAAATTAAGAGCTTTATCATTATTTCTCTGAAAAAGTAATATATCTAAAGTACATATTATAATTGTTCTACCTAAATAATAATTATGCAGAATGTTTAACTATAAAAGCTGCCATGTCCTGATAAATCCGTGAAAAATTTGGTCTAAGTGAAGCTCCTCTGCATCTAAGAGTTTCTAATGCAGAATGTGATGCCAGGCATGCAAGGTATTGTGTGAACCTAGTTAAAATTACTTAGGCAGTTCTAGTTGCTTTAAGTGATGTAAAATATTGCCAGTGTAAACAAAGGCTATTTTAGTTATTTGGTCAACTTTTTTCATGCTGAAAAAATTTATATGTAATGATTTTACTGAACGAGTATAAAAATTATAGACAATGACTACATCTTTGATAAACAATTCACAAAAAAACTGCATGTTTAATCTTTTCAGTCATGTCTTGAGGATTTGTCAGTGCCATTAGCCTAGTCAGGCTTTCTGTTATAATAAAACCTTTTGTGAAGAGAGAAATTACCTTAGATGAATATTCACAAAAATTATTAGACAAATTAGTCTTAAGATTTTCCCAAGCCACCAAAATCGATCACCCAGAATATTTATAAGCAAGATGAAACAATGTAATATTTATCAGGTAAAATGGCATAAACAAAACAAACCATATCTATCTGGCCTAAAATGAGAATACATACATTTGTTCTTACTTACCAATGAAGTAAAAATTGGATAGGGAAGTGTAATGATATAGAGAGCCAATATAGTACCAACAACACCAAACAGCATAAGAAACTGCACCGTGCTGAAAGAGAAAACAAGTTTGTAAGTATAATAAAGCTACAATGACAAATCTTCCTGACCTGATTGCTAATATATTAAGAACCGTTTAGTAGTTACAAAGAGACTGGAAGCCATCATGGCTTATACAGGGTCCATGGAAAGAGAAATGGACATCAATATCATTCTTAAATTGATTAGTTCTATTACCATTAACTACACTGAGCAAAACAAATGAGGATATTTTTCATGAGACACTTTTACAATTATTTACAGTTGCTTTGGTCATGAAGGTATCATATGACTTCAAGTCTTTGTCAGTCATAGGTTTGATCACGTGACTCTTCTGTTTTAAGTGCTGTCTCTGGGTAGGGTGTACCCGCAAAAATAACAACTTAGGTGATTCCAAATTTGCATAACAATGCTCAGAGTGAGTATAAAAACATATGTTGCATAATGAAGTTAACAAACACAGAGTATGGCGTTTTGACAACTTGCAAATGAGCAGCAATACAAAGCCCTATCAGCCAATCCTGGTAGAGGCAGAGAGACCAGTTCACTCTTGACTGACCAATTGGGGATGCTACAGCAGTACTGACCGTCATATAACAATTACAACCTATTTAGCTTGACATAATGCTATCTTGGCATTCATTCTTCACCCAGAATGAAATGCAGTAGGTCCAAGGCCCATATCTTCAACCAGACATGAAATTGGCTATGTTCTGTTAATCTGCCAATTAGATATCCAATATTTCACATACACCTCCTACCAGACAATACAAAATTAACTACATTCTGCAAATCTACACAACACAGTCCAGTATTTCATTTACCAACAACAGCATACTAGGGCAAGGATTCATTTGCACTACACTGGCAGATCAAAACCAGGTTCTCTTAGATGAAAGTAAGTTAAACTTTCATTGGCAGGAACCAAAGCCATGTACTTTTCTAAAGACTCTCCTACTTTGTGGATAGCAGTGTTCTAGTCTGCGGTGCTGTGTCACATGAACACAAAAATGAATTGATTCTCTTTGATTTAACTGTTACATGAGGTCATTAGACATTTTATATTGTCTGTATGAAATCACAGATTAATTCACCTTCATGGATGATAATGGAAGGAGCCCACTATGCACAAATAGTTAAAAACCAACTTCTAGAGGAATGTATTCAACATCTTCCATGTCCTGTTCAGTTCAATGACCTAAACCCATAGAGTATGACTGGAATGAGTTCTCTAGATGCAACCATGTACTACTACTAGAACCATTATAGAAATGTCTAGAATTGACAGAAGAGTAGAATGCACTGCCACAAGACTGCATCAGATGTCTGGTGAACAGCATGAGATGCAGGTGAAATGCTGTAAGCAAGCCAGAGGCCACCATTCATACTACTGAAAATCATGGAACTTCAGTGTATAAGTAGTCACTATTCATTATCATCAACATTCACACACTGCACAAAATCTAAAATATTTTCAAGTGTTTGTACGTTTGTTTGCTACCCTTTCATGGTCAAACTGTAACTCCTAGAGGCCCAAAATTTTGGGCATAGGTACTTCAGAATATGAGCAAGGATTTAAGCTGCTGCATGTTGGCCAAACACACACACACCCCTCCTCTGTAGCACTGGATACCCCAGTTAGTGAATTATATGTCTAATTTTATAGTCAATTTTGAACATTTCATCAAAACTGTACAGTTTATACCACAATATTCCTTTGATCAGTGTATTATATTATCACTATTACTATTTGCATACAACCAGTATTTGTGGTCAGTTATTTAATGGTTTTCGAAAAGTTTTAACAGATGAATGCAACTGTTTTGAAACAGTGATTCTGACAAGTTAAATAAAAATACTATTATTCCAAAAGAGAAACCCCTTTATAAGGCACATTGCACATATAGAGGAAGAGTTAACTAGTACTTATTAAAATTATAAAAGATAAATTTGCATGGAAGGCTTTTTAGCATCTTCAGTAACATTTCTATGATACTGTTAAGCTTTTGCTTTATAATCATTAAAGTAGAACAGATTGATGGTATCTCTCAACCTGCTAGAAAACTGAAAATGAATTTAAAAACTAGAAAGATTTTGCTTCAGGGTTTTGGGAATTCTCTAGCAAATCTTGCTTTAAAACTGAACTTTAATGAATTGTGTAAGTTACCAAATTTAATTATAATCTAACACACACAAAACAAACAAAAGAATAGACAAACATAAAAATCCAGTTTATTTTTATATGGATTTTCAATGTTGCCAACACTGGTAGAAAAGTATAAATCTTCTCTAGTGAGAAGATTATCAACAATTTCAAACAGCACAACATAAATTTATTTACCACATTTATTTATATTTTTGCCAGAATTTAAACTAGTAGTGTATTAGTTGGGTGGTGCAAACACAACAACCAATATCAAAATAAAATCCCTGTTGAAGTTTCTCATGAAAACAAGTCACTTGCAGTCTATTGTAAATAACTCTTCACCCAAATGTAGTAGTCACGTGACATTTTTTCAGAACAAACTATTATTTATAATTCATGGAAAGCACCACAAATAAACATTCTATTTTACTTTGTATTACATGCTAATTTAGTTCAATCTTAAACTCAAAAGAGAAATTCTATAACAAACTTAACCAACATCTGCAATGATAATATTTAGAATGTAAAGAAACAAATATAGCATGTGCTTGGTTATTAAATCAACTTACTAAGAATAATTAAGTCTAACATCAGGATTCAACCGTTCATCAGTATAAATATCAGCATGGACATGCATCTAGGAAAGAAAGGAAAGAAAAACATCAGCAAATAATACAAAAGAAAGAGCCTTAAAAGAAAAAAAATTACAGTTTTCATTAAGAATACCTTAAAATGTTAATCACATAAAATTACTTAACAAATTAAAAAAATTTTTTAAACAGATACTTAAAGGGTTCCCTATAATACAAATTTATTGTGTAGGTGGAATATTTTTAAACAATAAAAATTGATGAAAAAAATGTGCTTTGACAGAGTCTAACTAGAGGTATTTAAAATAATATACGCATCCATGCATATTTAATAAATTTGCATATGAATAAACAACAAAAATGGCAGATGCAAGTACAGGTAGGCAGATGTCTTTTCTGTACATGTATTTTTTAAAATAGTTTACATCAGGATGAAAAACAATCCTTTGTTGTTAATAGCCAAAATAGATAACACTGATTCATATTACTTTTGTTTTGTAGAAGATATTCAATCAAATGATACTAAATTTATTTTAAAAAATTATCTACCTATTCATCATAATTTTTTTAAAGAATGCTTCCAGAAACAATTAATTTTGTTAGGCCTAATATAATGAAGTGTTATCTGTATCTTTAAAAAGCAAAACAAGCACAAAGGTTAATTACCAATTTTAAAAAATATGCACATTTTATTTATTGATTGTGCGCTAAACAAGGATGATCAAAACTAAGTTATCACACAAATTTCTGACAAGTTAACTTAGAAAAAGATTAGTATTAATTTTAGTTCTGCATGAATGAGTATCATTGATTTTCAAAGACCTGGTTAGATCCACAAGTTGCAGAAATAAAGTAAAATATTCAGAAGATCTCTCTGTGCCTGCTAATGTCTCCACACAATCATGCTGTTTCCACTATAATTATACTAGAATGCATGTCAATAAATACAAATGCAGCTTTCAACTATGAAAAGCAGTGTAATGTGGTCTTTCTGGGGCAAACTGTTAAAAAAAGATTTTAGATTTTCCTAATCCACCATTATCAGTTATTGGTAAAATGCTATTTAGAAAATAAAATGATTGAAACCTTTTAATTGCTGCTCCGGTTTAAGAAGCATAATCATACTAGTATAAAAGAACAGTATTAAATCATTAACTTACTGGCTCCCCATAGTTTCTTTTATATTGTGGTATATCCCAGTCTTCATATGGATCCCTGTTTGAATTAGATACAACGGGCAACTTAGGGTAATCACCATGGCCTAGCCCATCATCAGGATATGGCTCATAATCTTCTGGACGAAGTCCATATTTCTTGGCTGCTTTAGCTCTTTCTTCTGGAGTTTTAGGATATGGTCCTGGTTTCCAGTCCTTATTCCAGTCTAAAATAAATGTACATTTATATGTTTAAAACCAACTACCAGAACTATATAAAAAAGCTAAGAATGTGAGCTACAGACTGGCTAAATTTCTAAGCCTTTTTTTAGAAATACCTAATCTCAACTAAAAAACTTTTTTAATACAACTATTTTCTTTGATATTTTTAGATTACCATATTTTTTCACAAATTAACATCAAGATCTGTGATGCACATGTCCCTCTATAAACAGAGCTAATATGAAAAGTTATGCATTATCATATCAACATTTCAAGCACTAGCTGTAAATGGTGATGTACTATAACTAATTGCATCACCAAAACAACAATAAACAATAATAATAATAATAATAATAATAATAATAATAATAATAATAATAATAATAATAATATAATAATAATATGTTAAATTAAAATAGGAAATGTTTTAGTCAGGTAAGTAGCTCAAGCTGAAAACTAGAGAACAATAAAAATTTTTTTTTAGAAATATACATTTTTTAATTCTCCACCCTGATACTTTTTAATAAAGGTCAGTATTGTATTATGTGAATCTTCCAATTGTTTATATGAAATCATGCTTTGTTTCACACAAGCTCCTAAATGCTCAAAGCTATGTAATAATAATGGCTACCCCTTCATAACAGATTGCTACCCACATACTACATGCAAACACCTGGGTGTGTGATTTTGATTATAGTGTAGAAGCTACTGCCCACACAGCAACCACACTCTTAGGTAGCAAGCTGTGTAAACTGGTTTCAGGGAAGATCTAAGACCAGACAACTTATCACCTGCAATAGCAAAAGCATTAGCCTGGAAAGTGATCTGTTATTTGGCTAACAACCAGGTACCTATTTCTATACAAACAAAGGCACCTGGAGTAAGGTAACTTACTAAGGTTTTGCCCAACCCAGAAACTGAATCCAGATGCTCTTACTGGCAAGGTGAGAAAGCTATGTTCTTTATATATAAGTACATACACATATCTTAATACTGTATCTGTGTAAGAATGACCTATGTATTTTGAATGTACATTTTGAAATGCATATATTTTAACCCATGAAATATTTTAAATATTCCAATCAACATTAATCACAGAAATACATGACAATTTCATTTTCTGACCAATCAACTTTCCCTTCTGAAACCTTCAGGAGATGTGTGTGTGTGCAATTCCCTTTAATGAATTAAGTAGCTGCTCTAAAGCTCAAGTTAATTAACAATTACGCAAAAACTGAATGATGGAGCAATACACCTCATAATAAATGAGAATTTAAAAGGAAGATATAAACAACAAAAAATACTGAAACAAATACAAAAAAGGGAGATAACTCGAAGACGGCTTCTGAATCTTGTATCATGTCAACACAATAACAGTGGAAGAATCTTTGGTTTCAAATACTAATGAAAAGTGAAATTTATAGCGTTAGTTGTTTACAAGTTTAGGTATGTATTAATTAATTATTATTTTTTTTTCTATTATACTCGTATTTCAAATTTTCAGGCCATACTAATCAACAGTGAAGGAAGAGGCAAAATGAAAACAAAAACAAAGCAGCAAGAATATTTATATATATCTTGTACTGATGTCTCCAACACCTGTGAACAGTTACGACGGTCGATCGTGAAACCGATCTAGCAACACCACAATAAAAGGCGTTAAACACAAAAAGAAAATAAAAAGAGAAAAAGAAACTTTTCAAATGTACATTCTCAAACCCTAACCCCGATCTTATTCATGCTCCCCCGCCCTCTCTCTCTCTTAAGTAACCAACAGCCACACAAATATATGGTACTTTCGCCACCCGATCCCGCCCCAAGGTTGCACCCTGCGCGGCACAGCTGTAAACAACAACAACGTGCCTTTGACTTCTGGGGGGTTAGTGTAGATCACTCGAAATGAGTATCGCCAGCCAGTACTACTGAGATCAGAGAGTGGGCCGGCGGGGGGGGGGGTTCGAAAATCTTGAATCTTAAAAAGTTTCAACACTGTGAGAAAAACACAGCGTCTGGTAATGCGGGGCTGGCTGGCTGGCTGGTGTCAGTTAATCACCCATGTAATGACAGTGAGGAGGACTCTCTCTCTGTCCAGAGATGAAGGTCAAACAAATGGCTTTAAGTTACAAAAGCAAACAGACGCGCAAGTAAATTTTTTCTTTTAAAAATAAAAAAGACGGGGGTGGTGGGAATGTGTGGATTAAGTTACGCACATGCTGCCAGGGCTCGTCCAGTGGTGACACTTCTGGCAATCGTGGACGGACGGACAAGCTTAGCGAAGAGACAGGCAGCGGCCATGATTAGGAGAGCGACTGTTGTTCTCGCTCTCCGGGTGGCGATGGGGGAGGGAGGGAGTACCCCTGAAAACCAAACACCAGTCATCCTCGCTGTTCTTTACATTAATTTGATTTTAATTTTTTTAAAGAAAAGAAAACCGAAAAGGTTTTTTCTCGTTAATTTTACCATCGGTAAAATCGCGCGTATTCGACAGAAACCTCGGATCATTTCGGCGGCTGGGGAGGGGGGGGGGGAGACTCCGGAAACTACCGAACGGATTCTGAATCCGAGAGAATCGACTGCAGACGACGTTTTGTCAGGGGTTGGCGGAGGTGTGCTTCAGGTGTTTTCGCGAATTTTGATTGAAATTCTATTTAAATGAGTTTTGGAAGTAAAAGGGTAACTGCGAAAGATGCACAGATACCCAATAAGACCGGCGTGGTCTGTTTTATTTGCTGATCTGCTGTTACTGGCGTCCAGTCCATGGGGCAACAGTTACCGTCAGCCGGTCTCTGTGCAGTGTACGAGTATCTCTCTCTCTGAGTTTGTATTTGTTTGTTTGATGGCTCAGCATAGGTGTCTTCCTTCCCTCCTTCCAGGTTGGCTCTGGTCTCGAGTGATCCGGGAAGCTTAGCTTTTCGTCTCTGGACTGGTTATTTTGTTACCACTAGTAGTAGTAGTAGTAGTAGTAGCTAGTAGCTAGTAGTAGTAGTAGCTTCGTCTCTGGACTGGTTATTTTGTTACCACTTGTAGTAGTAGTAGTATAGTAGTAGTAGTAGTAGTAGTAGTAGTAGTAGTAGCTTCGTCTCTGGACTGGTTATTTTGTTACCACTAGTAGTAGTAATAGTAGTAGTAGTAGTAGTAGTAGCTTCGTCTCTGGACTGGTTATTTTGTTACCACTAGTAGTAGTAATAGTAGTAGTAGTAGTAGTAGTAGTAGTAGTAGCTTCGTCTCTGGACTGGTTATTTTGTTACCACTAGTAGTAGTAAGTAGTAGTAGCTAGTAGCTAGTAGTAATAGTAGTAGTAGTAGTAGTAGTAGTAGTAGCTTCGTCTCTGGACTGGTTATTTTGTTACCACTTGTTGTTGTAGTAGTAATAGTAGTAGTAGTAGTAGTAGTAGCTTCGTCTCTGGACTGGTTTATTTGTTACCACTTGTAGTAGTAGTAGTAATAGTAGTAGTAGTAGTAGTAGTAGTAGTAGTAGTAGTAGTAGCTTCGTCTCTGGACTGGTTATTTTGTTACCACTTGTAGTAGTAGTAGTAGTAATAGTAGTAGTAGTAGTAGTAGTAGCTTCGTCTCTGGACTGGTTATTTTGTTACCACTTGTTGTTGTAGTAGTAGTAGTAGTAGCTTCGTCTCTGGACTGGTTATTTTGTTACCACTTGTAGTAGTAATAGTAGTAGTAGTAGTAGTAGTAGTAGTAGTAGCTTCATCTCTGGACTGGTTATTTTGTTACCACTTGTTGTTTGTAGTAGTAGTAGTAGGAGTATCAGCACTGGGGACATTCAAATGGAACCAGGCTGAAACCCTGTCGACGTAAACTATACGTTCTCAGCAGCAGCAGCGAGGATATTATACCAGCAATAATAATAATAATAATAATAGCATTTCACTAGCTGCAGGAATATTATTCCAATGATATGAATTATTTTAATAAAGTATTTCCTATTAGCATCGTGCGTTAGTTATCACCTCTAGTATTATGTCATGTTTAAAGCTTTTAGTTCTCCCGAGATGGGTGATTGTTCAGCATACATCATTATCTATCAGCCCTTACTCAAATTTTTAGTTTTAATTACTTACATTTGGCAGGGAATCTTTCAAATCATATAAATTCACCCCGCTGCGATCCACAGCTACCTCCTCATCATGGCTTTCTCTTCAAGGTATCCATTCATTGGATTTTTAATTGGAATGACTGTGTAACATTGACAAATGGCACCAAGCGGACTGTGCCATGTGTACAATTTGTTACTAGAAAAAGAAAGAAAAAAAAAAATATATATATATGCAGTATACCATGTCCAGTCTATGATGCAAGTTTTAATCTATGACTTCTTGTAGCCTGAGAAATGAAATAGTAATAAGGAAAAAAAGAGACTGTTGACCAGGTAGCTCCTTCCTTACCCTTTAAATCTCTTAACATCTCAATATTTTTGATAATTGCTTAGAATGACCAAGATTTTTTTAATTCCCTGAACCATTCTGATAAAATACCATTGCATTTCGTCCAGTTTGTCTTTATCTCTAGCGGAAAGCCTGGATAGCATATTCTAAATGAGGTCAAATCAAACAAACATGAATTTCTATTATCTTCATTTTTTTTTTTTTAAAAAATAGATTGCACATTTTATTATTATCTTTGACTAGATTACTAGCAAGATCATTTAAAGGTCCAACTTTATCGCTAAAAACCATATCCTGACATTTCTTTTTTAGCTATAAATTAGTATGCAGCAACTTCAGAGTTCTGTTCAAGAGGAAAGGTCAATTTTCAAACCAATGTCTGGTATGGAAAATAATACAAAAAATGTTTTTAACTTTGAGGTGAGTATAAAAAACACTTGACATCACTGAAAAACTTTTTAAATTGATATGGAAAATAACATTAATGCTGATGGCAGTTTAAAAATGTTAATAAAGTTTAAATTAATTAATTCTAATTTAATTGGAAAGAAAAAATTGAAAATGCATTTTAAGATTTTGTTGTTTTTTGTTTTTTTCATATCCATACAAAGGCAAATACCTATTTTAACCTTTAAAATAAAAACAATAATTTAAAAAAAAATTATACACAAAATCTTTGTTTCAGAAGTAAATAGATTAAACAAACAAATGTTAATATGTTGTATACTCACATGTTTTGGAAATGTGTGATCTGAATAGTTACAAGAAATATTTTGCAAAAATGAAGTGTTCAGATAACCTGGTAAATTTAGTAATATAAAATTACAGATTCAGATGTATTAAGTAGTGTTTATTTATTTATATCTACTTGGTGTTTCTAAATGGTTAGTATTACTCTGTATAATGTGATGATTAGCAAAAATAAAATTAGAAGTTGTTTAAAATATGCTGAAGCATTCAAAGTGATGAAGATTCTTTTTGTAAAAGGATATTGCTTTATTATTGAACTGGATAGTTTTAAAGATATACAATCTTAATGTAGAAAGTATTTTACCAAGTGATTTTTAAAACTCTGAGCATTTTTTTGGCTTGAAGATCTGGTTAAAAGATTGCATTCTCTATCATCAGTTGGAAATTGTGAAAATCAGTTTAAAGCATTAAACTAGTTAGTTAACATTTTTATTTTATGAAGAGATTATTCAATCTATCTTCCTGTAAAAAAGGAATTATGCCAAAGAAAACCATTCGTCATTAAGGATATTGTGTATATTTTCTTTGTTTTCTTTATTTTTTAAATTATTTAAACATTTTAAAAATGAATTCTAAAAGCTGTTTGATCACAAATTCACACTGGTGCAAGAAAATAGGTTCTTGTCATTATAACTTAGTCAGTGACTATCATTAATTTTACAAAAATGGTATTTTGATATTTTATTGTATTTTCTTTTCTATTAAGGATAGCCAGTGATAATCTATTAATTTAATTGAAAAAATGTTTAATATTTTAATGTCTCTACTCTATTTTTTAAAAAGGTTTGTTTATGACCATAATTAGTTTTTTAAATACAAAAATTAATTTGGGCATGCATAAAATTATTTTATTTTAAAAAAGATGTCAGATCAAGTTATTTAAACAAGCAAAAATTATAATGTTATTTGTCATTAAATATCAGGAGTAGAAAACAATAATGCATAATCTGGGCAAACTTATAAATAAATTAAATTTTAGATCTAGAATTAATTGTTAAAAATTAGAATTTGTTGGACTATAATTTTAAAATAACATTTAAAAAAAAAAACTTTAATTTATTTATTATTGTAGCCTTTATTCTCATATAATGGACAGAATTCAAGACCAAAAATGTTTCCAACTATTTCTCAATCTTCTAAGCAAAAAGGTAAGTATTATCCAAAAATATATCGTATTGTATTTTATACTATGTACATTAATTTAACAAATAGCAGTCTGATACCTTATCAGCACTTAAAATAAACATTACAATTTCAAAGCCAACTAAATGCATCAGTTGCTTATATCTGTTTTTTTAAAACTTTTTATATAAGCTGTATGAATGTCTGAAATTTATAATACTGACCTAAAAACTAATTTTAGAATCCTGTTTCATTGTTTTTTTATTAAAAATTTTTTCACAAGCAGCAAAGTTATTATTGTTTATAAACAATAATAAATAAACTATCTTTTTAATTAATAGTCTCTGTTTCTTTTAAAATTTATTGCTTTTTTACAGAAAGTGATGCAAAACAAGCTTTCCAGCAAAGTATGCATCAGACAGAACAGTCTTTTGAAACTGGTGAAAGGTTAACTACATTGCATCATAAACTGTGTACTGAAGCTGATAAAATAAGAAAATGGAAATTACAAACAGAGATGGAATTAAAACAAAAGGTTTAATTTAGTTAATGTTGTATTTTAACAATAAAATCATACTATCAAACTATTGTTTCCTAAAATTCTATATCCATATTCTTTTCTTTTCATTTTAAAATGTTCTAATTTTTCTAATGGCTGCAAAGTTTAAATTAAAAAGTAATTATTTAATTGTATTTTAATTGTTTATTTTTAAATAGCATATTAGTTTAGCATTCTCAACAAGTTTTTTTATTGAATATGTTTAATTTTAAATGTTTGTTTGTTTTTAAACTTAATTTTGTATTTTGTTGATGCAGACAACAAAACGTTTTTCATTAATTGGGTAATAATTTTACATTTTATTTTTAAACTATAAAAATAGGAAAAGAAGATACAGGATGTAAATCAAAATGTAGATGCACTTAGAAAATCTTTATTAGAGTTACAGGCAAGTACATTTTTAAAATAATTTAATCTATTTTTTTTTTTCATTTTCATAAATTATCTTTAAAAGTTCTTATACTTTGATGGATCTATAAAAATTATAGTTAAAACATTTTATTTTTCAGTTGTTTTATATTAAACTGAAAATAGAAATTTGTATTTATTATTTTTATGTAAACATTATACTATACTTTCCAACTAAGATATTTGTATACACATATTTGCAAGAGTATATTTTTACTGTCACAGCTTCAGAATGAAAATCTTAGCATCAAATTACAAGAAGAAATGGAAAACAGGGAAGAAATATTGCAAAAGTAAGTTTTGTATTGATTACAATTATAAATAAATGTATGCTTTGCATATGGCAATAAAATATTAATATTTATGTTTGAAAATGTAGATAAATTTTTATTTAAGATTAAGAAAAAATGTTTCTTTATATAATATTTTTATTTTGTTTACTTTCTCAGATTAACTGCTTTATGCACTGCCCATATATTTTAAATTATTTTAATATCAGTTTTCTTTTCTTAGTAAATCATGTTTCAATTTTTAATTTATATTTTAACTTTAATTGTAATTTTCAAGTTTTCAGATGACTAAAAAAAGGACTATTTTAAAGGCAAATATTTATGCAGTTCAGAATGTTTTCACATTTATGGTTTTGCGATTCATTTTAACTTGAATATTCTTTAGAATGGACATCTCTTTTTTCATTACCTGTTTTACCATGATGATAATACATTTTTTATGATATGATTTACAAAGAAACCTGTCATCTTAAGTACTGTACATGGTCAGCCCTCTTTTTAATTTTGATAAGGTGATTAGATAAATAAATTCTAATATTTTTTTATTTTTGACTGATTAAAATAGGGAATGATGTAGGTTTGAGAGCAGTGTGTGAGATTGGTGAAAGTAAGACAGAGTAGTTGCTTGGATATATTTGACTGATCATTTGACAGATTTGACCAATTATTGGTAGGAAATTATGGTAAATGGATTTAGTAACTATTTACATCTTTATTTAAATTATTTCAGAGTGAATGCAACACGGGATATTTGTAATCTATTAAAAGAACACACAGGAAGATTGGAAGAAAAAATTATACAATGTAATGTGTATATTTTATTAATGAAACAACTTGATTATAGTTTGTTAGTCAGAAATGAATGTTTTTTTTAAAAACTATTTTTTCTGAAATAGGATGGTTTAGAAGGGCTTATTGCAAATGAAAAATCAGTACTGATTGTTTGTTTTTTTCAGACTATAAATTTCTGATATTTTACATACTGTATGTTGTTTAAACAAATGATTCATGGGTTCATCTGAACATTAAGAAAAGTTGTTTATAAATAATAACACTTTCATTAATTAGAGTGAAAGATATTTAATTATTTTTAGCATTATGATACTTTACCTGCTTTTTTATGTAAACTATACTAAACTACATTCAAAATGCTATGAAACCTGTTTTTGGTATATTCTGATAAAATATTCAAAATAAAAAAGCAGAAATTATGCATTTACAAAATGTTTAAACACTGTGATATTTGAGTAATGACAAATTAGGATTAGTAAATGCAAAATGGAAAGGAAACTTGCATGGTCTAGCACTGTCATTTTATATAAAAGTGATGCCTGTTTACTGATAATAAATGTCACCATTTTTACAAAAAAAATATAACCACAAAATCTATAATAGTAATGATGATGATGATCACATACTGGTTCATTTTCTGGGAATGGCATGTTGACTTTATATCTATTAACTGCATGGTTGTAGAGATAAGTGATTGCCAAGGATAATAATAAAAAACAAAAATATTTCATATCTCAAATGGTAAGGCATAACATTATCAAAAGCTTCAAGATGTTTACATTAATTTCTAACAATTTTATCAAACTTTATTAGAAACAACTATAAAAACTGATGTGTGTAATTCTGTATCTTATTCTGTCAGAAAAAAAATCATTTTGCAATCCAGAAAAATACATGACAAGCTAAAAATGAAAATTTTCAAATATACAGTATTGGAAATAATTTTGGAAACAGACAAAAAAAAAACAAGTTGAAGAAAAAAGCCAAACTTTACAAAAGTGATGTTAAGTACCTTAGTGTATGTTCTTTATGTGATAAATGACAAGCCAGTAGAGATCTTGTAAATGACCTAGCTTCAAGTACAATGTTAATGTTTCTTCAAGAACAGTAAGATACAACACATTAGTGCAGTGTGGTCTCTGAATGTGTAGCAGCTGAAAAATCTTTGGTAAGGAGAGGCAACCAAATGGCAGGACTTAAATTGGCAGCAGAAATGAAACAGTGGGATGGCCAAAGCTGGAAGAAAGTGCTCTTTACCAGTGAGTCCAACTTTGAACTGTTTGGCAATAATCAATGGCAGTTTATTTGAAGAAGGCAAACCCAGGAGTGGTAATAACAGTCAGTACAATAGCTATGGTAAAGCATGTAGGTACATCAATACAAATGTGGTGCTGCATGTCAGCCAAAGGTGTCAGAGATTTGCATAAAACCATAGGTATACTGACTGCCAACAGATAGAGACAAGTCTCATCCAGCATGCTATTACCTCAGGAAAACATTTCCGTAGTTGGGGATTCATCTTCCAACTTGACAATGACTCCCAAGTATAAAGCCAATGTGGTAAAAAAAGACTATCTGAAACACAAAGAGGCTACTGAAATATTTGCAAGGATGCCTGGGCCTGCAGAAGGGTCCTGATATAAACATCATTGAGGCTATATTGGGTTACATTGCTACTGAGAGAGTCAAACAGCAACAAAACATGTTGGATGAATTGTGGAAAGTGCTACAGGATATTTGGAGCAACATTCCACACTCTACATTGATAACCTCTGTTGGAGCATGAAAACAAGGTGTCATGCTCTATAAAGAGCAAAAGGCTTACATATCAAATACTAATGCACTGTATATATTCATTTTGTTTTTGTATATTTTCTGTAATAATGCAATGTGTATATATTATACATGTCTCAGTTGAAATTACTCATTTTTTGTGCATATCCTGTGTATGTTTCTATCATTATTTTAAATACTGTATAAATAATTAAGAACACATTTTATATATTGACTTGGTTTATTTACTTCTGATTTTAGTTTATTTTTGTAAATCTTGTTCATAATTAATGAAAAGCAATATCTTATAAGATTAGTATTCTTCAAAAATAATGTAAAATTTTCTTTAAAAAAGCCTTTTTTTTTGAAAGAAATTAATTTTAATTCTAGGTGAAACAGAACGTACTGAACTAAAATACTTGGAACGCGAACATTTTACACAGTTTGAGGTAAAGCAAAGAATTTTTATTAAAGTAGAATATAGGAATATAAAAAGAGTAACTTTAAGAAAGGTTGATGTCAATTTAGATTTTAAAATAAATGACAGAACATTGCATGATACTTCAACATTTTTAATATGCTAAACATTTCATGTGTCCAACTTCATAGTTAAAAGAGAATGCTTGGTAAAATTTAATTTACTTTCATTTTTGAAAAATCATTTTTAATTGAACATTGCTTAGTAAAGTTGATTCTGTAAATTTTGGAAAATAAAAACTAAAATATATGTATGAAAAAATAGACCTGTTTGCCTCATAGGAAATTCAAAGCTGATTAAGTTTGAGTATTTATAGAGATTAACCATGCAGTCAGCCTTCCCACACTTTCATTGGTTGGTTAATTGTTTGATTTGATGTCTTTGGGGATTAGAGAGTAATGAAATTGACTGAGTATATGGAATTTATCTTAAATATGAATTTACAAGTATAGATAATGTAGACATAAAGCTGATTAAAACTTAATGGCAATTGCAGAGTTTAATTATATAATAATATAATTTCACACTTTAAAAATTACAAAAAAACACAAAAATATTTAGAAAAAAGTTAATGGAAATAAAAGTAAAATTATCTTTAGTTCTGAAAGCTGTACAGTTGTAGCAGCACTTGTGCATGATTCTTTAATTTTAATTTCTATTTTCTATATATGTATATAGGAATTGTCACAGAAGTTTACAAATCTTGAAATTGCAGCAGTGGAAAATCAAAAGAAATTGACAAATAAACGTAAGAATATATTTCAGTTCTTATTTAAAGCAAAAATAATTTATGTCATTTAGAAAAATATGTGACAGTCTAATTAAGAACAGTTTTACACAAGGTTGATTTTTTTATGACCAGCTAACCTACAACACTTTTTTAATGCATATTTTCTAAAATGAAGGTATTAATATTTTTGGGATTTTGTCTCTTTTTTTTTTGCACATTAAATATCAAATATTTACAGGGAGATTAGTAAACATTTTTTTCTAGTCAATAAATATGAATAAATATATATTTAAGTTATGATGTTTCGGTGTTATTAGGCTTTGGTTAATACCATGTTTTACATAAACCAATTTTTTTACCTTTCTAAATCATACAAATAGATCATTTATTATACTAATCAAGTGTCTCTTTGTATATAATAGATTACATAATCAGTTTATTACACTTGTTTATTTATAAATGAAACTTAATAGTCTAACATTTTTTTTTTCTTTATTTGATCTTATTCTAAATACATGTAATCTATTTTAAACTTCACCTGCAGAAACAAATTTTTTAAAACAGTTATTTTAAAATGTTTCTGAATTTGTCAAACTCAGAGTTTGTTTCATATATTTGTTGTTTTTGTAGATTAGCCTTTACTATGAATATCCTTTCTTTTTTACAGAAATGTTTTATAAATTAATAATTTTTTTAAAATAATTCCAGTAAATAGTGAAAGAAGTGAAAATGAACTTTTAGAAAAAGAATGTCAGAAGCAAATAAAAGAAGCAGAATCACAGGTAAGGGTAGTTTTATTGTGTCTTCATGAAATAATATGTAACAATGTTTGTTATATTGTCCTAAATCTTGGCAGATACCATACATCTGTGTAAAAAAAGATGGTATTTCACTATTGTTTTTAAAAACTAAGCTTATCTATTATCTAATAATAAATTTATTGTCATATGAAGTTCACTTGTAAAAATGCTAAAGATATGAATTTTGGGGGGTTGGTAATAATAACTTTTATTTCAGAATATAATTTTTTTAAAGATACAGAATATAGCATATGCTTTTCTGTGTTGAAAATTTAGTTATTTATTATTGTACATGAAATTAGATTACATAATTAAGAATATTTTTAATATTTTGACCTCATTTTAGGTACTTTTTTATGTTTTAGTAGTACATTTAAGTATGATACTTTTATAAATTTAGATGAGTACAAAAGTTATACTCACTAATTTTTACATAAAACTTTCACATTTTTAAAATGCTCTTATCATTTTTTCTGATTGAAAAAATAATACCTTAGAAAATGTGTTTTATTAAAAAGAAAAGAATAAAATAGAACTGCTATGTTTTTTTTGTTTAACTATTTATCACCATTTTTTCAGCTTAAAATATTTATGGAATGCTGTGATGAAAAAGAAAAAGAAGTAAAGCATATAAATGCACAGATTTTGTCAAGCAAAAACAGAGAAACTGAACTAGAAAGTACAATAAGTATGATTTTTAATAAATTAATTTTAAATACAAAATGGTTAAAATGTTACCTGATTCAGTTTAATTACAAATAACTTGTCATAACTTCAGAATTTGAAATTTTTGACATTCAAATTATATCTCAAAATGCACAAACTTATGACTTTAATTTAATTCAAAATATTATATTTTCAATTTTATTAAATTCTAATTTGTACTATCTGTTAGCAAATGTAAATTAATCTTGTTTAATCAAGCAGAAATTTGTTCAACATCTATAAATATGTCAGTGATTTAGTGTCTAGTAATGATAACTAAGTTACAATATTTTATCTATTGTTGAAATTACAGATCAGTAGATGCACAACTTTATATATATGCTTAATTAAATTTTAAAAGGAAAAAGAAGAGTGAAAATAAAAAATTTAAAAAGTTAGCTAAAAATTATTTTCAGGGCCAAGTTAATTTAGAAAAATAAAAAAATTATTCTTCAAAAAATTAATCTATTATTCAGAAGTATTTGTTTAACATTTTATAATAAAATATCTACTAAATAAATGTAAATGGATGACAGTATTCTAATAATTCGAAAAAAACAAACATTTGAAATGATTTTTTCCCTGACTAATTTTTAGCATTTTTGAAATTTTCTTACTTGTACATTGCAAAATATTTTTGAATCTTTTTTACACAGTCTAGTCTGTTTATTTTTAATGAAATTTTCTACTGACATCTAAAGTGAAAAAACAAAACAAATTTAGTTTTAGATATTTGTTATTATTTCCAAACAGAATAACATTTTTTGAAATTTTTTTAAACAGTCTACATACCTATTATATAGATCTTTTAAGATGTATGTTAACAATATAAATCTTGGAAATAATTTAAGAGAAAACATATATTCACAGCCATTAAATTTTTGCAAAGTGATTTTTGCTGTATTAATTGAAGTTTTACTGAAAAACTAAATAACTTTAAAACAATCAAAAGACAAAAAAGATTCAAATTTTAAATTAATTTTGTAATCATGAGTAGAGAATGTTGTGAAATTAAATTTTACAAAAAGATATTTTAGATTTGCTTTGAATTTAATTTGATGTAAATACTATAAAAATTGGGTCCTTAATAAGGATTACTGCAGTTACATTAAATTTTAAGAAAACTTGTAAATTATGGAGTGCAAAATAACTATAGAGTAGGGAAAATATATCTATTGCCATATTTAATTCACAATTTTAAACAGTTTAAATGATTATTGGTTGTGAAATATTGTAATCTTACTGATTTTAGAAAATAATAACAACTACATTTGTATCTTTTTGATTGTTTAATTGTTGTAAATAGATAATCTTCAAACTGAAATGCAGAATCTAAAAAAAGAACTTCAGTCAAAGCAGTTGCTTATAAAAGAACAGGAAGAAACTGTAAATCAAGTGAAGGTATGATGGGCCAGGTAGTAAAGTCTGTTTTTGGTCCTGTTTGCATAAAGTAGCTCATTTTTTAAATACTGTCAATTCTATGCTTGTAAAACTTCAAACTATTAATAAAAATTAATAATCCTGTCAGTTGAAGTATTCACTTGAATGATCTCTATACTAGGAAAGTCTATCAAGTCTGCCAACATAAATGATTGAAGCTATCAGAGATAAACATTTGGCTAGTGTTTTAAAATAGTAAATTACAATTTACATCTTTGAAGAAATGATTTTTTATGATTGATTTTATAAACAGTAACTGAAAATAGAAAAAAAAATAGCTAACTGGTTTATATATGTAAAATACAAATTCATTTGGTTTGCTGACAGTTTTAGCAGGTGATCTTTTAAACGATATGTTCAATTTATTTGTAAATTTATCTATCAATTTCAGAAGTTAAATTCATTATACTCTTAGTTCAAGCAATTTTACATTAGAAATGACTGAAATTTATTTGGAAAGTGTAAGTTTGTGCCTTCATAGCCCTAAAGTCAATGAAGATTATAAAAGTAGCAAAAGAGGATGCAAATTTATTTATGAATATGTTAATACAGCTAAGCAGTTTTTTATTTGTGGTGCAGTAAATGCTTGTTAGATTATTGGTATACATTAAATGAGACAACAGAATAACCATTTTAATGTTCATTGTTGGCTTACATGATATTTTATAATTACAAGCTTTACTATAAAATTATACTTTTTATTCTCTAACTTTTTTCAAGTGTACGTTTTATTAGAGTATTTTATCTACTTACATTATAATTTATTTTGTGAACATCTTGTTTCCAGCTTTCTAATGCTCAGTTAGCAGCTAGGTATAGTGAAGTATCCAAAGATTTGAATGAAGCAAAAAATAATCAGGTTTCCTTCAAGGAAGAAGTAACATCTCAAAAGTCACAGCTTTTGCAAGAAATTGATTTTTTGAAAAACAAATTAGAAAAATTGATTAATGACCAGGAAGACCAAAAATTGAGGTAAAATTTATTGTTTCTCATATTTAATAACTTAGATTTTTACACATTTTTATGGATAGTGTAGATAGAAGACAAGAAGCCAACACAATTAATACAAGTCTGCATCTAGGAAAAGAAATGTTTATGAATACAATTTTAAAATCAGTCCACATTTTTATATTAAACACTCTGACCATTTATTTTTACTCATTCTTAGATAGATGTAATAAACCTTTGAAATGAATTTTTGTTGACATACTGTAAGGATTAGGAAAAGATTATTCATTTTTAAAAAGCTGGAAATACACAATTAGCATACTTTCAGCAAGAGATATTTCATTTGCTTGACATACAGTCTACTACACTGAGACTGATTGTTATGTTAAATTTATTAGTTAAACGTGATAGATATGTGAATTAATAAATAAGTTAAAATAAAAAAGGAAGTACATGATGTATTTAAACTCAAAAATTTATTTTCTTCTAAAAGTTTGAACTGTTTGGTTCAAGGTGTAAAATATTTGTTCACAGACAAGTTCAAGATAACTTAATAATTTAATAGGTTAATGTGTCAGTACTAAAAATGTGGGGGTGATAGCATAATAGTTTTAGTATGTTTTGGAACAAATCGCATTGGTGATTTGTACAGAATTAAGGGGATTATGTACAGAGAATTATTATAGTATTTTTCAGAAACATACAATACCTTCTGAAGGTTTTATCCTTTACCAGAATAATGACTCCAAATATTCACTTAATTTATGAAATTATATGTGGAAAGAAAGGAATAACAAAGTGTTCTAAACATGGATTGGGCAGCCCAGTTTCCAGATTTATTACTTATTGAACTTCTGTAGAATTAACTTGACAGAAAAGTAAGTCAAATGTTGCTGGAAAATGCAACACATCTATTGAAAAGCAGTAACATCAGTCTATTTTGATAAATTGCTAAAATGCTCAGAATTTGCAAGTCATTTAAAAGGGCAAAAGTCATATTTAAATTCATTATTATGCTTGCTTTTTTGTTCTAACTTATTTATTAGTTAATATCCTTAACTGTGTGCTTTTTTTTTCTTTGATTCAGAAAAAGAAATGTTTTTTTAAAATAAATTTAATATTTGAGAATTCCATAAATATAAATTAGTTTTTTCCTAATGTCAGTCAAAACTGAGTCAAGTACAGTTTTTGTTTCAATTTGGAAAGAAAAAATACTGTAGCATATTATCATTGTATCTGAAATTTCTTTTCAAAAATCTGTGTACACTTTTTCCTGTTGAAATAATGTTTATTATTATAAAAGCAAATAAAATGCATACCAGAATCAACATGAATTTCAGATATATAATTCTACATAACCCACAGTGGTTTTTTAAAAAAAGTTATTTATGAACTTTTTTTTAGGTATCAAGATTTATTGCATGATTACCAAATTTCAGAGTCTCTTACAGAAGAACTTAAAAGCTCTAAAGGTTTGCATGACCAATAATTTCAATTTTGTAGAAGAATTAAGAAGTCCGTTAATTTTTATCTTTTTTTATATCACAGTGAATAACAAATAGTTTGAAAGTTCCACAAATCATCATTCATAAAATTTTTTCAAAAATTAAATTTATCATTATCAAGCTAATGCTAATTTTATTGTCTTTCAAAATGAGTAGGTTCTATTTCTAAATTTTAAATGTTTTTTTTTTAATGTTTAAAGATTATTCATTTTAGTTCTTAATTATCTTTGCAGTTATAATACAAGAATTTCAGAATTATCTTTTTTTGATTTATATGCTAACTTTATACATATATGCATTTATTTACAGAAATTTTGAAAGAGGAAAAAGCAGATCTTGAACAACAACTGAATATACTTTACCAGCAAAAGGTAGGTCAGCTTATTTCATCTTCACTGGAGGGGGAAGCAGGAGAAAGGATAAAACTGTTTTAGGCTTTGTTTCTTTTATATTTAAATTCATAGAAATCAACGTATTAACAAATAACTTGAATATCTTCATGAATGAAAATTATTGGGTACTTTCCATTTCTTTTTTTTTATTTTCAGTGTTCCATTTTATAAATAGTTTAATGGAATTTTTCAATTCAATTATAAAAAGAAAAATATCATTAAGAAAATATTACTTAGAAATCTCTACTCCATCGGAATAAAGTTGTTTTCAAACATTTTATTTGTTGTATAAAGTTGTTTTGATTGCTAAAATTGCAATGATTTAATTATTTTGCTTAGTGTATTAAATAAGGTATCTTTTTATTTTGAAAATCCATTTTGAAAGTTCATTTAATTTTAATTGAAAAAGTAGATACTATAGATTTTACTGTTTTTCAAAATACTTTTCTTGTTTTTCAGATACTTTAACAAGAAAAATAGTTTTATGGTATAGGAATATTTCCATTCACAGCTGTCTAAAGCTCTCAGTATTGTCAGTGGAAGAAAGCAACAAATAAAATAAATTACTCTTTTTATTTATTATAGTTAAAAAAAATTTACATTTAATTTTCCATAGCCATTCATAAAGCTAAAAAAACAGAAGCAGTAAGACACTCACATGTGCTTTGGAATTTATCCATAAACTGTCTTCTGAATTTAAGAAAGCAGTGCTTTAAAATCAAGAAAATTATGTACTTTTGAATTATAAAATTTCTTCTTGGAAAAAATACTTTTATCACATTTTTTTCTAGCAATCAGAGATCAGGCTTAATGAGCAAATAATAAATCTAAAAAATGATTATTCATCTGTAATGGAAGTAAAAAAAGATTTGGAGAAAAAGTTTGATGACCAGAAGGTTGGTAAACAGTTTTTTTAAAAATTTTAAGACTGTATTAATTTCATTTTGTTCTTGATTTTAGTATAGTTATAGATTTAAGATGATTTTTTTCAGGATAACATTTATACTATGTTTGTAAAAATGTTTTATAAATTTTATTTACTATCATTAATTACATTTTTAGTATTTGTTTGCTACACTTTTATTATAATATTTAAATAAAATGATTAAAAATAGTCAGTATGGTTTTTACTTTAGAGAATATGTTGGAATCTCTTGATGCTAATCAGCAGTAATTTGGGAGTAGTCATCTTACATCAAAGTGGAATTTTTCTCATTTTATTGAAATTGGAATTTCTAATCATAAAAAAATGCAGTGATACCAAATTACATGACAAAACTTAAAATTGTGATGCCATTAAATGTGCAATCTGATTTCAGTCAAACATCTGAGCGATGTAATAAACAGCAAATGATTTCTTAAAAGTATGCTTGAGGGTCAGAGATTTATATTTGATTACTCTTTACAACTATAAAGTAGTACCTTAACAATTCAGGAGCATTGTGAAACAAAGCATGTCTCATAGGCAAAACAGTCTAAATAAATTTACTATACATAGTAAAACTTCAGAAGTTTATGTTTCTCTACAATCATTGGTTAGACCATTTTTTTAGTGTGTGGTACAGAGATTGAATGTGTGTTATGGAAAGGATATAGAAGTTATAAAAAGTGTTTAAAAGAAGTTTACTAGATAATCAATAATATACTTGTTTGTGAGGACTGATTTAAGAGGCTTTGGATATTAATCTTGACCCAGAGGCAATCCTTAGAGATACAGCAAACTATCAATCTATTTTTTGTGAACCGTGGGCCATAATCTATAACATATGAAACATTGATGGTAGGAATGATCTTCAAACAAAACTGAACACAAAAGAGAGGGATTGCTAATATTTGTAGAAAACTACAAGGAAAATAAATGTGCAGAAAATAGTTTTACTCACATTACAGGAAAAATTCTTTGCCAAATTTCTGTCAAATCACTGCCACAAAGACAGACAAAAACACAAAATTAAATGTTACAGAAAAATTGCCTCCTAATCATATGGTCAAACAGTTCCACACTTGACAATGGAGGTATTGAAGAACTTTGGTGCAAAGCTTGCTTAGAAACGAAAAACCAGATATATTGCTAAACACAAATGTCAAAGAATAGGAGAAGGATCAACCACTGTAAAGACTTGCCATTTCACTAAGGTGGTGCCACAATGGCAAAACTATTGGTAAAACAAAGATTAAATGCTTCATGGTTTCCACAAAAATACCATGTTTTGGTATGAAACAAATACTTTCACCAAGTTTGGACCAACCCAGATAAAGGCACTACATCACTTTTTGGCATTGATGGGAATATGCACCATTTCAAAAACAACAAAGTCTGTCTGCTAGAAATGTGAGTAGCCAATAAATGCTAAGTATACCACATGCCATTGAAACAGGGAATAAATGCAGGAATTTTTGTAGTCCAATGGTTAAGATGCTTTCAGCTTCCATCTTAGTCTGTCAGAAGTTGGTGCAACTAACTTTTAGCTTGGCATGATCATTAAGATAACTATGTTTAAGTTTGTTATGGTGATGGTACTGGCATCTCACTTCAGATACAGAAAAATTTCATGAAATGATTTGAATGCATGATTTGCCTTATTCCTAACAGGCACTATAACTTGAAAACTGTGTTGAATTTACCAGTTTTGACTAAAGTTAGCAAAATAAGCATAATACATAGGATCACAAAGCAGAAATATTCTGTACATTAACAAACTCACCTGGCCTTATCTAGTGTTAACACTACCATGTATGTCATAATCACTGTATGACAAAGATATATTGAACAAGATATTACAGATCCACAGTCCATCAAAAATGTATATACAACAAAATCTTCAATTGATGAAACCCAAGAGAAGTTTTTCTCAGTTGGATGTAGATGCCAAATAATATTGAATAAAGAGCATTTTATATCAATTCTGCCAATGAAGACTTGCATATATCATTGTTTGTGCAAATGCTTTGGCAATCCAAATCATTATCCAGAACATAATTGAAGTCACCACTAAGAATCAAGTTTTCTTTGATGGCACTAATACCATCAGTGAAAAGATCAAAAAGCAAAACAAAGCTCATCAGTGGTGAATAAACCAAAGCAAAAATGGGTAGGTTGAGTAGGTGTAGCAATATTTCCTTTCAACTTTCTGTCAAAAAATGTATATTCATACAGATTGATCCCTTAGTATTACAAATAATGCCTGCTTTTTTTTTCAGCATCTTGGGCCTTGTGGCATTGGGTACTGAATAAAATAATACATCTACAGTAGGTACCATAGACTTTTATCTATGTCATTTGTGTCATATAAGCAGGATCATACCTCATGATTGGTAACAAATTGGGTAAGAATAAAACAATATACTCACTAGAGAGCGCAATCAACTGAAAACAATTTTCCACCCTTGAGGTATTCAACTTGCTTAACCTGCACATAGGATGGAAATCCAACATCAATCATTTGCTTTCTTAGATCAAATGCCAAAGCAAACTGTTTTCCCTCAAAGAGCAAGCCAAACCAGTTAAAGGTTTACAAATGAAGTAGGATGATTAAAAAAAATAATACAGGAAATACATCTTTATAATTGCTTTGGTTTGCATGTTAATACAGACTTTGTTCTTTTGGATTTGACTAACTGTAGTACTTTTCTCTGAAACTCTTTTTCTGACAAAGTTATGATGGAGTAAGAAGAATAGTAAGAATGACTGGAATCCTTTCCAAAGCCTATTCAACAAATACCAGACCCTTTTCTGTATGGAATTATACCAGAAATGGACAGATGAACCAAATAATCTTCATGCTATGCTCAAAAACTCAAGATCTGAACAGGATTTAAGACTACAGCAAGCCTCATCTAATTCATAATCTTAACTAGCTGTATTTATTACACCAGTTTGGATGACTTCTGGAGTAAGTTACTTGAGTGGCTTCTCATTGTAAACCTTTGGAGCCAACAGAGTTGACAGGCAGGGAAACAACTTCAAAAGTAGTACTCTCATGTAATGAATGTTTTTCAACTATCATGGTTGCATTTCAAACATAAAGACAGCATGCATCTATAGGGGTTGTGTCAGTGGCAGTTTGTTCTTCAATGGCAGCAAAATGAGTACAGTGCCACCAAAGTAGCTTATTTCTCAATATATTAGATATTTGTTCTTGTGAAGATGCTTAGAGGCCAAGTGGTTGTCAACTTGAAAAATTTGACTCAAGCACACTTGATCCCTAAATGTACAGTGCTTGATAAAGACCTGGTTTGCTCATTGAAGCATGTTGAATATCATTTTCCAGGGTTCTCTTTAAATATAATGTTTCCTGTTGATATTTAAAACCTGGCCATAAGAACACATATCAGATATCAGTCCTAATCATAGTGTTGGATATTTCTGTAGACCCATTTTGAAGAGCAAGTGATTCTTTTTGGATATAGCAATGTTCAAATTTCAACCCTGAATAATAAAGTCTTCTAACACTTTTTCCTTGCATTGTGATTTATCAGCATCAAATTCCAGACAATTTTTTGAATGGAATGAAAGCCCTTAACACCTCTGGTCCAACTTCATTTAACACTTCTTTGATAGCTGAATATAAATTTATGCTCTCCGCTTTCCAGTTCTGGACATTAAGTTGGAGGTTCAAAAGGTTGCCAAGCAGCAGTGCTAACCACTGTACAGAAAACAGAAAAACTTTATTGAACTGACAGCATGAGCATGAGAAGCACATGCAACAGCCAGTCACCACTATTACACTAAACCCTGACAAAGAAAATAAACAACAACAACAAAAGATACTTTACTGAGTTGCTAGCATGCAGCAGCCAGGCACCTCCATTTTACAAACAGTGACAATTTATGAATTCAAAAATACTTGGAATTCAAATACACTAAGTAATAATTTCAAAACTGCATATAAATATTTACAAAAGATATACAGTGCAATCCACTTAAGAAATAATGGTTAATATGAAAGAAGTGTGAAGTCACATTTTTTTCTCTCTTGATTTTCATTATAAATATTATGCTTAAGACAAAAATGGCTAATACAAAATCTCATTTATTGCAAAATATTTTTAACCCACCCCACTACTAAACTTACTGCTCTGTTTATATCTATTATTGGAATTATTAACTTCATAAATCGGCTGTTACCACCATGAGTTACTGCCATCGAATGTAGCTTGGAAAAAAAAATTTTGTTTCATTTACATTAATTGGTTGGCCTTGTGCATATTTTGTGAAGCATTCAATAGTACATCTATTCATTCATTGTCAACACCGTTGTTACATGTAGAATTCATCCAGTATGTAATATATATATATATATATACTTTTGTGTCAAAATGCAAACAGGGCATCTCTCTTTAATCCAAAATGAAACTACTAGAGGAAATTGGTGCCAGTAAAGGGACTGTATTCTAGCTCTCTCAGAAACGATAAAGAAAAGCTATGGGGAAGAACTTGATGATGCTCTTTTTGCCCAGTTTAAGCAAGCTAAGGTCATGAATGCCTCAATATCAGCACACATCTGATGGAGAAAGCCTTTAAGATAAAAAAAAAAAAGAACCAGGAGTTATCAACTTAACTTGACTCTCAATTTAAACATCATAAAGGAATACTAGTTTCCAAAACACACACACACATTCTTTCTCTCTCTCAGAACGAGATTAAGATGAAACAATTTGGATATGCAATGATGAATTACTACCACTGACCCACCTTACAATCACATGATTGAGAGACTGATTTGAGGTCAAAGACATTATATAGGATGTGTGAAAGATGCTCTGCACAGAGTGAAGAGAACGCTGCAGTTGTGTTGGCCAAATATGACTGCTCATCATGAAAGTCTACACAACATTGTACTTGTCAATATGTTACAAGCAACGTCAGGTGTCCACTAAATTCTGGAGGGAGCAGATTGGAGACTATGCATTCCACAACTGTTATAAGATTTGAATGAAGATGATCAAGAATAGAGGGTTGTGGTTTGAGTCGTTTTGAAACAGAGTGCATCTTAATCAAACTTTTGTTGATGCACTTTTGTGGTCAAACAACCCAAACTTTAGGTTTATTTGAACTATGAAAGACCAGCTGTTTTACTGGGCTGCTGACGACCCTCAACTCCGTGTTGAGAGTGTGATAAACCTGTCATGGGTCGCACTGTGGATAGGCGTCTCTATCCACAGTTTTATCGGGCCATTCTTCTTGGATGATCAATATCTCAATCTCCTTATAAGAAGCATTCTGCTCAGCAATTAGACCATGCATGGCAATGAAAAAGCATTTTACTACATAATGGCACTTCTCTACATTTTCATCAAGATGTACAGGCATTTTGGAATGAATACTTTACTGGGATGTGTTTGGGATGATGCAGGGTAGTTGAACAGCCCCCCCCCCACTCTCTCTCTCTTGAGTGCAGATCTCATACCACCAGATTGATTTTTTTTCTTTTTTGGGTTGTATTGAAGAACAAGGTGTGTCACACAAAGCCAACTATCATTCATGAACTCCAACAGAGAATTGTTGATGTTTCAAAAGCTATTCTTATGAAAAGTTGTGCTGCTCTGTTGTCAGACACCAGTGGTAGGCATGTTGAGTTGAACATCTATTGTGATGTATCATGTTTGCCGTCTCTGATGCATAAAGCAGAAATTCTATCTAGCAATGTCTTTGTTTTACAAGCTTAGAAAAAAAAGAATATACATCATTTTTGGACACTGTATATATATATATATAAACTATTTTCAGCAAGATCTTCTTCAGTTACAGAAGAAATATGAAACTATTTCAGAGGAGAAGAAGATTTTTGAAGAAGATGCTTTAAATAAATCCCTGGAAATTGAAATTGAAAGGTATATTCTATTTTTTTTTTGTGGAAAATGTAAAGGAACTATTTGTGACATTTTAAAATTTATTAGTGCAGTTATTCACACAATCACAAATATATCTGACAAAATACATTTAAAAGGTTTTTTTTTTATGTAACATCACCTTTTCCTGTTTTACCATTTCTTTCATAGGAGCACAAAATGTCTTTAGTTAGCTTATTTTTTTCTTTTATTTGATGGAACATGGCTTATTTTGGTGTAGTTCTGTACATTCTGTTTCCCTGCCATAATTTTTACTCTTTTACTATCTTATACAAAATTATTTGGTGCCTGTCGTATGTTTACATTACTTGCACCTTAGTTTTCTCACTATATAACAATCTGAACAGAACTCTTCAACTTAAAAAATAAAAAAGCAGTGACCAGTAGTGCATTTTTTATATATAGTGAAATATACTATGTGGAAAGCTGCTGTTTGAAAAAATCATGTTAATTAAATACAGTAACATCACTATAGTTGATCTAGAATGATTTCATTCTGAAACAGATTTTATTTTGTTTTGCTAGAAAAAGAAATGGAATCTTTCTTATGGAAAGAAGTGAAAATGAGATGATAATCAAAGATTTTGAAAGTAAAACACATGAAATGGAAAACTTGAAAATGGAACTAAAAGTAAGCATTTTGCATTTTTATAGATTTAACATTTTAAAAACTTTTTATAAAGAAAAAATATTTAAACCTTTAAAAAGTTTTTCTTAGTTTAATAAAATAATAAATTAACACAATTCCTTATTTACAAGGATTTACTTTGGTGATATTTGTTTATTTGTTATTCATAATTTACTGCAGTGCAACAAAATATTATTACATTGTATATTAATTGAACAAAACAATAAAAAAATATTTTGCATGAGAACCTCTTGTACAGCTATTTACAGTCACCTTAGCCATTGTAGAAGTTGTCATATGATTCCATATTTACATACCAGTGGTCAAATTTGGTATAAAATTGTCACAACTGTTCACCTAATGAAGTTATCAAACATTGAGAGTTTAGTATTTAAGCTATGACTTAATGATGAGCAGTGATATCTAGGCATACTAAGTCATGGACCAGAGGTAAACAAACAGATGTGGATCCTGATCTTGTAAAACAGACTGTTTTCAGCTGACTTTGGTAGGGGTACAGAGAGACCAATTTAGTTCACAATCTAACAGAATTTTTACAGCAATACTGACCATCACAAAAGCATTGCATAGCCTATCTAGAACAGTGTAACTACTGTCTTGATTCATTCCATCCATATTGAATCTCTGACATGATTGTACAAAATTTGTTACATCCTGCTAATGTACACATTAGACATTCATTATTCCACACATTCACTGCTAATACTAATATCACTACAAAGGACTGGTCAACCAATTTCCTAGATTTTTCATTCATTGAGCATATCTGGGATGCTGGGATGTACTTGGTAGACATGTAAAGCTCAGAAATCCTCATCAGGAAAACATTGAAAGGATGGGATCATGAACATGGCCAGTATCATTATTATTTTCATGTGACATTTAATCTTTTGTCTGCTGTTGATGAATATACACAATTTTCTGTGGTATAATCCACACCAGCATATAGGTTACATCCTCCTATATCCATGCAACACCGACTTTCTAGCCTGATTGACACCTCAAAATGCAGTTATTTGACTTGCTTGCACTGATTGGTGCTGGAAGTTGGGATTCCAAGAATTTATTACTGTGATAAAAAAATTTGGAACTGCTGGTGTACAGAATTAGTTAGCTGCATGCAGTCCCATGATGGTTACACTAAACACTGTACTGATCAGTCTTGATAATTTTACTTTTTATGGCAACAATTTGTGGTCATCATTCCTCCATTAAAATGATTGATTTTCCTAGAGAATTAATAAATTGTTTCTCTAAAATTCTGATCATTTCTGTCTTTACAAGTAAAATTAAATGCATGAAGTCAAATGCCATAATCTATTTATTTTTGTGCCTTAGCATAGAGTGCAAGATACCTTTAATGCTTTTCAAAAAATGTTGAAAACTATCAAAATAACATTTAAAATATCTTTTTTTGTACTGAATTTTAACTCTGCTGTTTTATAGTAGATTGAAATCTCTGTGCTAAAAGTCATCTTACGTTAGGTATTTATTGAAATAAAAATTAGCTTCACATGATGAACAGTTTGAAGTGTAAATTAAATCCCAATTCCTCAGCATTGTTTTGTTTGACAACACTAATAACAACAATAGGAGGAAAAAGTTGATCAAGTAGGCTATTTTCATTTCATTTCCACACACACGCACACACAAGCATTCATGAAAAAATAAAATTCTAAGATTATATTAACAAATGCAAATGAATTATGTTAAAGTAAGTTTTTCAGAGCATCTATTACATTTGTTTGTTTGAAGAATATGAAAATTTTAAAAAATCTTTTATTAAAAAAGTTTATGTATTACTGTATTTTGATTATAAAACTTTTGGATGCTTTTTTTTTAAAAAATAGTAATATATCTTGAAAACATTATTTTCAGAATATCACTTTACAGAACCAGATATTGATTGCAGAAAATGAGAGAAAAAATAATTTAATTGAAGAATTTCAGTAAGTAAATAAGCAATAATGTTTGTTGTTTTTCACAGGTATGCATATTACAGATATTAATGGAAAATGCAGATGATAAATTTCTATTTGAGATTATTGGTAAAAGTTACTGTCAAATAAACTAAGTTTTAGAGAATAGGGATAGAAATAACTATTTTCTTTTTGATTTTCTTACTTTTCCATGAAAACCAGAGTTTTGGTAAAGAAAAAGAAAGAAAAATTATATTGCCAACACTGTTTCAAAGTAAATAAAGTACACTGTGACACTAAGCATACAACCATAAATACCACAAATAGTTATGTGGATTGTAGAAGTATTATACTACCTGCTGTATTTGGCACAAAAATCTAGGAATATTGGACTTTTAGTTAATTTTGTCAAAATTATTACAAGAGAATGTAGACTACCATCAGGTATTGGCCTTATAGGCTTAACATTATACATAGGAAACACATGAAAAATGTGCACTGACACTACATGGCTTTTTGTAATGGCATATACTCAAGCCTTAATGGTTGAATGGTTTAAAAGATAACATAATATTTAAAAATAACATAAATTTTGAAATGCATGCTCATTTATGGTATAAACATGTTGATACAATGCAGCCAAGATCATTTGTGCAGTAAAATCCACAATGGCAGTCTGCAGACATGTTATGTGACCAGAGATACTTTGCATTAGGTGAGTTGCAAAATGGTTCTAGGCAGGTTGATACTGAAAATTTCATTATGCATTTAGTCTTCAGTCAACTATATACATGCTACTGCCAAACTGATGATGTCAACAACAACAGGTCTGGCAGACGTTATGCATATTGTAGAGATGTTTCTGATGAACAAGTGATTAATGGAATGGTCTTGTGGAACAAGATAGTCATTGTTACCCAGAATCAATCAATATCTCTTCCTGGCACTCAGAGAGATAAAGGTATCTAGTCAGACTATAAGAAACTGTTTCTCTATGTAGAATTACACACCAGACATCCATATGTTAGACATTCTTTGAGCAATCATCCTCATGCTACTTGACTAAGCTTGGCAAGTTTCCATTATTCTTGGACAAGAATGCAGTGCCAGCAGGGGATTTCTGATAAAAGTTACTTTAATTCGGATTTTTTAATGGTATTTTGTGTGCATGGCAGAATCTAGGAGAATGCTGTGCTGCTGCCAATGTTGTGTAATGTGATTGTTATGGTGGCAGAAATGTAATAGTGTAGGGAGAGTTTATGAATGACAGAAGCAATGGCCTGTCATTGTTTAAGGTTGCTTGACAAATCAGAGATACCTGGATGAAACAAATCAATAGTCTTGCCTCTTCATCACCAACTGGCACCAGGGTTTGTCTTCCAGGACAACTGTGCCAGGCCACACAGGGCTAGAGTTGTCACTGCAGTACTAGGGCCAACAGCATCACTACAATAAGTGGCCAGTTATGTTCCTGGTTCTTTCACTATTGAGCATCTTTAGATCATCTTTAGTAGACATATGGTTAAAAAATCTTTCACTACAGAAATTACAAGGTCTGGCTTTGAACCAGGAATGCAAACAATTCTGGGTATGGTGATCAGATATCTCATTCCAAGCATGTGCAGATGATGAGTCATGTACATACATTTAAGTTGAATCAAATGTTGACTATGCCAATCCTTTTGTGATTTTTTTACCTGGTAGTTTTCCACTAGAAACTTGGGTTAATTTTCTAAAAAATAAAATTTTTTTTATAACATCTAAATCATTTTTATAAGTCACACTCACGCTAAGACTAAAATGGGAAGTATACTCTAGATCAGCTTTGATTCCATAATAATTGGCAGTCCTAAAGTATGTGTTTAATAGTTTTTATAACCACTCTAAACCTACAGAGTGGGGACGTGACCAATTTGAACTTTCTGTATGTGATCTCAATCTGTTGTAACCTATCCTGAATCTTGATAGCTGGAAACAGCCCCATCTTAATCTTTGATGGATCTTCTTTGGGACTTGGTAGTTTAGTTTTAGCTCAGAAAACTTTATGGAGTTATCCATCTGTTTGGCAAGTTGATTGGCTATATAGTTTCTCTGAATGCCACAGTGAGACGGTATTCATTGGATGACAACTAGGCTCTTCACATATTAAGGTGGCATTGATTCTTTAAGCAAAAATAAATGTTTATTTTTATTTTCTATCTATTGTTGTGAGTGCACCTGCAAGATACACTAATTTTGGATAGTTTTTTTGAGCTTGTTGTTTAATCATTATTTATAAAATATGAGGAAGAAGCTAATGGAAACAATTTCTTGTGGAATATCTGGTCAGAGAAGAGTTTTTCTGCTGTGTATGCTTTCCATGTATTTGTTTTTACATTTGTGGAGGAATTGCAACATATACAGATGACTTTCCTGTGGTTACAGTTTCTCAGTTGATCTCCAGATGTTCTGATAACACCTTTATGCAAATTATCTGTGCAAATAGGAAGACCTACCATCTTCTGAGGTAGGTCTTCCAACAACATAAGCTTATTTATATTTTCTAGTTCCACTTTTTTTTAAATTAGTTCATTGTAACCCAAACTTTGGAAGTGTACAATCATTTAGCTATTTTGTGATTGTATCTTGGTCTACTGTCACATTGTTATAACAGTTGTAGTTAATTACATAGAATCAGACTTTCTAAAGCTCCAGTACCTGCTAATGCTAAATATTCTAGTAACTTACAGTGAGTCTCTCAAGTACAACAGATAAAAAAATTGCTGAAGAATAAATAAATAACTATTTATGTCATCTTATTTACTCTAATGCAATAATCTTAATAGTTTTTTCTTTCTTCAAGTTAGTTTGGCCAGCTGTTTTCTTCCTCTACTTCCTGGCTCTACAAAGTAGATTGGAAGGTTCTGTAGTAGTTTGTTGGCCTCTTCAAGACAGAAATCTGGTGGGTCTTTACAAGATGAGCACTATTTCTTGATACATATGAACTTATTGCTATGAAAAAGTGTTAATTTTTATTTTTTGGAATTAAATATTGTACAAATTAGAAAAAAGGGTGACTAAGCTGTGAATCTATAACACTGGACTATTCACATATTCAAAAAATATTCAAACTAACATTTCACTGCAACATAAATTCATAGTCTAGTCATCTTTATTCTAAGAAATTAATGTTTTAAGAGCTGTGTGTTAAAAAAAACTTTAAATATAAATTAAAACATTTAAGCCAGTTTAAAAGAACATTGTTATGTATAATTGATATTGTTTTATTTGCAGATCAAAATTAAAGCACTTAGAGGAACAATTGCAAATGCATAGCAAAAGAAATGATGAATTACTTGAAGAGAAAGAAACAAATGTAATTAGCTTTATTACTTATAAAATGCATTATTATTTTTTTAATGATTTTTCTAGTTGAGTATTTATTAACTTCCTCCTTTTTTATTTTGTATATTTATTCATTAGGATAAAGTATTTCAAAATGAAGTTCAGCAACATTCTAAAACTGTCACTGATTTGCAAGCAAAGAATAAGACTTTCAAAAGTGAAATAGCTTCAAAAGCGAGAAAGATTAAAAGCTTAGAGAAAGAGGTAATGCATTTTTTGTCTGTTTTTTTTTTTTTGCAGTAATTCTCAAAAAAACAGAAAAGAAAAAATGATTTTTCTTGTCCCTTGAATAATTTCTGCATACATTAGTTTTAAAAATTGAATTTAGTATAAACATTGATATAGATTGCTTTATTGTTCTTACCCCCTTATAGTAATTTGTTTGATAAAATTTAAGTTTCCAAATTGTTTAGTCTCTTATTTTCACTTTTCTCAACATTTCTTAACATTTTATTCTTTCACATCATTATTTTGTTTCTTATTTTAATTACTATATTATTTGTTAATCTGACCATTGCTTACTAAATTATTTATTAATCTTACCATATTTTTTTATTTTATGGATTGATTGCTTTTTCTTAGTATCCTGACCCTACCATACATATCATTCAGTAGGCAATGAATTAGACTTGAAGAAGACGAATTCGAAAAAAATTACAAATTAGAATCCACTCGATATTTAAAAAAACTACAAAAAAAAATTCATATTATGAAAAAAATCAGAGTATGGTGTTTGTCAGTTAAAAAAGTTTTTGTCTTTTAAAACTCCACTGGTTCAAAAGTTGAATAATGGTTACTAATATTAATATGTTGATACAAACAAAACCTTGGTCAAATTATACTCTGTGACTATCTTGGTTTTATAGTCTAAAATATTCTTTATCTTCAAAGATTTTCTTATCTACTAATCACATTTTCTTAATCATTTTATTTATTTATAATGGTGGATTCTATTTTTTTAAAAAAATTCACATGTCCTATCAAAAGGTTATAAATTTGGTTTTAATATAAAAATTGTTTTCATGGTTGTTATTCAAAATTATTTTAATTATATTATTTTTATTACTTTATTTAAATCTCATAACAATAAAAGAGTAAAGTATGAATGAATTAATTTATGCATGAATCATTAAGTACTTTGGTTAAGCCTTTTTATGAATATAATTAAAGATATCTTCATAATATGGAAAAATTGATCTATATCCAGCATTTACTAATTTTAACATTAAACAAGTTCACATGGTTTTTCATTTTTGTTATTTTTTTAAATCTAGACATTGAATCATTTTTCACATTCATAATTTACTTATTTATTCAGGTTAAAAATATAAAGCTGAAGTTAACGTCAGAGGCAAAGTTAAACAAATCTATTCAGGAAGCTAATTCTGAACTAAATGCACAAATACCGGATGCAATGAAGAAAGTTGATGAGTATGAAGAACATGTTAAAACTTTGACAGATAAAGTGGTTTTTCTTGAAAGAGAATTAGCTACAGTGAGGGAAACAAATAAAGAGCTGTTAACAAAGAATAAGCTTTTAGAAGAATCATCTAAACAACAGGAAGAAGAATGCAGCTCTCTAAATGCTCAGGTTTAATATTTTTTTTTCAGTATGCTTTATAGTTGTGACTTTCACAATTTCTGAAGAAATAATAAGGATAACTTATAGCAAGAATTCTTTTTTATTGTGAATGGATTAATGAATTAAAATGAAATTTAGGTAAAAAATTATAGTAAAAATGGAGGATTACATTTTCATGTGAAAATTATTCAGATTCTTTTCAGATTATGATTGGTGACTCATAAAATTTAAAATGTTTGAATAATTTTAATTCATTTTTTTATTTTTATTAAGAATGGTTAATTAATATATGAAATGTAATTATGAATCCAGACCAATCCAGTTTTATAATTAATTTTATTTTTGTCATGATACATGTACATCTTAGTTATGCACTGCAATGGTATTTTTGTTCCTAGGATGCTTCCTTCAATTTAGAAAGCCCACAGTGAATCATTGATATTTACCTAACAGTTCCAAGATTCTTTTTCCTTTTAACAGAATTTTTCATTACAATTTTTTTTTTTAATTAATTTTTAAAAAAATGAAATGTCATATTATTAAAAAAACATTTGTACAATGTATTGATTTTTTGGACTTGAATTTTTTTGCAAGTTGTAAATAGGTTGAATATTTTAGACAAACTTAAAACAGATACATTATAATGTTAATTTTAAGAATTTTTTACTGTATATATTTTATCTTTTATTTGTTTTAGTAAAATAAGACTTCTTTTAAGATTATTTATAATGAAGAAAACAAGGTTAGTGTTTATAATTTCATAGATTGCAAACTTTGATTGAGTGGAGCCTAACTTTATTTTCTTGGTGCAACATTTGTTATTTATTATGCTGTAAAATTTCAAACTAAAGAAAATTTATCTGCAGTGAAAGTGTACCTAAAAACCCTTTTAATAATGCTAATTAAAATTTTTATCCCAGTTTTTAAAAGTGAAGGAAACAGCAGAGATAGCTACTATACAAAAGAATAAAGTTTTAGAAGAATGCGAAAGTCAAAGATGTGAGATGATGGCAACATTAGAGAAATATCAACAAGAAAATCAGAAGATTCTTGCTCAAAAAGACAAAGAACTGGACTCAGTGCATGCTCAGATGGAACAGACAGCTATAAAGCAGGTAAAAAGTCCAGTTTTCAGAGTAAATCTTTGCTGAACATTGGTATGATTGCATATTCTTATAGCTTGTAAGCTTGCTATGTTATTTGTACCACCATGAGCAAACAAACTGATAGTAAGTTATTTACCTATTATTTTTTTCTTTTTCTTGGACACCATGTGAGAGGTGAGTACCAATTAAATCTGTTTGTTTTTAAGATTTTTTTACATTGTTATTTCTAAAATATTATTAAGCATTTTAACTGTAAAATTATATAACTTTAGTACTGTCATGTATAGGTAGATATTTAATTTTTGCAGAATGAGAAATTTATTGAAGAACATAACAAGGAAATTGAAAAGTTGAAATGGGCCCTTGCTAACACTGAGAATGAAAAGGTTTGTTAAAAAAAATTAAAACCGGAAACCATAATTTATGGTCTGCTGTGTATAGTAAGGTGTTAATGGGTTTACAAACAATGTAGGAGCTTACTTTATTACTTACATGTATTTTTATGGATACAAAATTGCTAACAAAATGTTTATTTACAAAAAAAGTTTATTTAATGCATGAAAAGGTATTTTGTTTACAAATGACATTGATCTTATCCATGAAATCAAATTTTGTCTATGTAGAGAAAATTTGTCTATGAATTTGTATCAATTTTTAATTAAACTTTACCAATTTATTGCATATACTGAAATAGCTATACATTTTATGAAAGGAAGTGATGATGCATCTTGTAGATATGGCCACAAAAGTGTAAAAACAATTATGAAATTTTCATGAGTGCCCCTAACATCGAGCTAATTATACTACTAATATTTTAGTAGATTTTATAGCATAAATATTCCTGTGTTATAGTATTATTTGAATTCTATCATTAAAGAAATTTGCTGCTTCAAATATATATAAAATATGAAATAATTATTTTATTGGAAAACAAAAATGTCTTACTGCTGCAAATTTTTTTTCTTTTCATGTTTGTTCTTATTTCATATATTAAAGTAAGTTACATAAGCATAGCATTAAAAAAATTAAAGGATAAATTTATTTAGTGTACTCCAATCAATCCAGATAGTCAGCTTAAAAAAAAAAAAAACTGCATATAATAAACTGAGAAAGGCAATAAAAATTTGCATAATTTTTATAGATGCTGCTTTTTGAAAAGGTTGCTGAAAATGAGAAAAAACTGAATGAAATGAATCAAGTTTTAAAGGAAAAGGTATTAATTAGAGTTTTAAATATATGTTACTGTTTAGTAAAGAAAGCTGTTGCATTTTGTGTGTGCATCTATTTCATCTTTAAGTCTTTGAAAAGTTTCCTTTATTACAGTAAAAGGCTTTTTTTCCACTTTGATATTCTAATTCCATTGAGAAACAAATTATAACTCAATTATGAATGTTTGTTATTTGACTTTTAATGATTAAAATTTCTCTTAAATTTGCATTTCTTTTATTTGAACAATTTACCTAATTGATTCTCGCATAATAATTATGATTTAATCAAATTTCAGGATAAAAGTCTTCAAAATATCATTGAAAAGAAATGTAAGCTGAAAGATTCCCAAAAGGAACCATCACTTGACTCTTGTATTCTCCTCAATCAAACTCATAAATCTGTATTCACTAATAGTAGAAAGACTCCACAGGCAAGTTATACTATTTTTTCTAAAAGCACACTTTTTTGGAAAAATTCCATTTTAAATTAAAATTCAGAGACAGTTTGTAAAAGGCACTCATGATGTGGGTAGATCTTTTAAAATTAATAACCACCAGCCTTAGATGTGAAAAAATTTTTCTGCTGGATTTTTGTGGAAGTGGTAAGAAAAAATGCACAAGCATTAAGTCTTTATTACTATAATTATGAAAACAAAACTAAAAAAAGTCAAGCTGTAAACTACAGAAATGTAGTAATCTGCACAATAAAGTATTATGGTATAATGTGCATTTTACCTGTATGTGATATTTAATTATTTTTGTTTGATGAATTGTTATATTTATATTAACTTCCTTTGCAAGTTGATTAAACATTTTATACTAATTCGTGAATCATGTTAAATCTATTTTAGATAGCTGCTCTGGTTACTCCACAGCAAACATCTCAATCCCTGCAAGTATATCCTCAGAAAAGTAATTTAATCCAAGATTCCTCCAAGAAGAGAAAGGTAACAGTTCTTCCAGAAAAAAAGATGTTTTCAGATTCAGATTCATCATCAGATTTGATGGAATTTCAGGTAACTTGTAAACTGGACAGTTAGATACACGAAATCTATTATATTTAAATAGAAAATTTTCTGACATTGAGTTCAAGTTCTGCTTTATCTGTTCATAATATGGCTCTTCACTGATTGTTGCTCCAGTTTTATGCTTCCATTTGCTTTTCATCCAAAGAAACCTAAAGTATTTTTGTTTTGTAAAATTTGAAAGAAATATTAAACTGACAGTAGACATTTTTCATGAATGTATCATCTGCAGAATTATATGAATTAGTCCTAATTTACATTGAATAAACTTATACATATCTAGTAGAAATGTTATTGTAGATACATGAAAGTGAAAGTATAAATTAGTTTCTATTCTGAAATAAATAAGAAAACACGCAATGTTATGAAAGCTTACAAACAACTGCTAGCATTTATGGTGAGGTCCTGAATAGTACAGATGCATTAGTATCTAAAATTTGAGGTAGTAAAAGAGGCTTGAGCCTTTATTAGTATGAGGATTGGCTTTCTTAACTTTGGACTATTGGAATGTTTTCTTACTTTAAATTCTATGTATACTCTGTTTAATGAAATCTAATGTCTGTCATCTTTTGAAAATTATAATAGCAATAAAAAGTTAAGGTCTTTGATATTTTGAAAAACACTATCTTTGTTAGAATAATCCAAAACTTGTTTAACTCTCCAGTGAATTCATTTCAGCAAAAATATTTTAAGGTTGTCAGCAATAGAATGGGTCACCTGCCAATAGATAGAGCTGTCAACAATGGTGGTGTTGATCAGTTTAAAAACTGTGTAAATAAATAACTTTAAACCTAAAACCCGCTTTTCAATAATGAGATTAAGAGAATGCTTGGTAACTACAATTTTTTTTTGTTGTCTGAGATGCCAAATTGAAAAAAAATCTGTTTATTGTTGTTACATTAATGTTTATAAAAACATTCTTCTGTAAAAAAAGGGATGTTACACTGAAGAAAAGCCAGTGCTTCATTGCATTTTGTTTTTGCATAAATTGCCATTAGTTATGACTGTCATGCATAGTTCAGTAACAGATAAATATAAATAGCATTTTATAACAGAATTTGAAAATGATAAAACCAACCCTTCCAAAAAGTATAATTCCTCCTTTTTCCTTGAAATTTTTGCATTACAGTATGAACTCGGTGAAAAAAACCAGAAAGAGGAACCAATACCATACTCTTGGCATTCTTTGTCCAATAGCAAGATAACTCAATCTGTACATAGAAAAGACTTGGATGTGAATTTGGATAGAAACTTACCATTGAAACCAATACCAAGAGGCCCCTCATTGACTCCAAAAAGTGTAAGACAATCTATATTCTCTGGTTTGTCTTCTTTATTAATCATTAAAAAAAGAAAAAAACAAAACAATTAAGTATACATAAAGGAAACAATGTTTTGAAGAAAAAACAAGCAAATGTTCTGATGAGCAAGAATATTAGTTTTTTTATGTAAGCATATTATTATTTTCTTTTTCTTTAAAGTGGTAAGAAATTCCATGCATGTTAATGAGTGCTAGAGTGGCTGGCTCTAAACTGATATCAGTTTCACTGTCTGCACTTGTTTTTCTTTTGAGTTGGTGCAAATTGTTGATGAAAACCAAGATTAGCATTTTAAGTAGGTTTTATTTTTTAATGGTTATTTGTATTGAAATTTCAGACTTGAAAATTTACTTAGAATGATTGTAACTCCAGTATAAAAAAGCTTAGCAAATTTTTTTTTATATCAGCAATAATTTTTAATTTAAAAATAAAACAAATTTTACAATATTTTCAAGCATTTATGTTTAAAGATGAGTTTATTACAGACTCAGATTCCCATCTAAAATTTTCCATTTTAAGAGTACATCATTTAATACATTGGCATTTTCAAGTGTGCATGTATTTTACTTTTAAATACATAGCAACAATTTTTGAAAATTTTCTTAGCCCTTTCAGTAATAGCTAATTTTCATGAGAACTCTTAAAGAACTCAAAATAAAGCAACACTTATTAGCATTCTTTTCCAGTTTATTTCCAGAAATATAAAATTAATGAAATTGTAAGCAATTTTTAAAAATCATTTTTTACAGACAAAGGAAAACATGAGAAATGCAGCTACAAATAAAGCAGCAGCTTCCTCATCCTCAAGCAGAATATTCAAGACATCTCTTAAAGAAAGGAAAAAATCTTGCAAAGCTCAAAAGAAAGATATATCCTGGTTAGACTTGGATTCAATTTTTGGCTTTGGAACAGAAGATTAATACATTTTTTTTTGGATTAAAATATTAATTCATGATTGAAAAACTGCAGTAGTTGTTGAAGTGATGTTATACATTAATTTTTTTTTGTAATCTTATTAGATACACTAATATCAGGATGTGTACTCAAACTGATAATTAAACTAGCTGTTCCTATTATGAATTTATAATTTATAGAAAAAGTTGTCCTCATTTTTTTTTAGAATTCATAGTTATTCAATGTTAAAAATATTAGTAACAAACCTTTTAATGCATTAAAAAACAACTAAAATTATATAATTTATTACAAAAGATAGAATGCAACAAGTCCAAATCTGTTTGTTTGCAGAAGATATCCAAGAAGGAAACTATTTATATGATTTGTTTTTACATAGAGAGGAAGAATAAATCACTGTCTAAACCTGACATTATGAAATTCCATTTCTGTTCAAATTTTAACATTTACAGTTTTTTTCTATTTCAAAGTTTTATGTTGTACTTGCTGCTAAAATTTTCAACAGATAAAAAAGATATTCTTTTTTAAAAAAACAAACTCTTTGTGTAAAACAGAAACTGACTGATATTTCATTTCATTTCTTGATTATTGCAATTCATGTTATATAAAGTTGCTTCTTAGAAAGTAACAACAAATGGTATTAAAGTATTAAAAAAGGGTAAAAATTGGTGGAATACAACAAAGATTTTTTACTTGGCTTGATTGCTAATCAGTTTTAAATAAAGTGATTCATCAAAATATCTACAACCAGTGTTGATTTTTTCTGAGAATACTATACTCTTAGTCCCCTCTCAATGTTGTTTTGCAAATCATTAATAAACTTTTATATTTAAGAACATAGGAAGGCTGATGGAAGGTCTTAAAAAGTGCCAGGGAAAGATTCTTTGCAATGGGCTCATGCCCCACCAAGGTTAATTTAGAAAAAGTTGTAATGGTTGAAATTTAATCAGACTTTTAAGTCAGTTTGAAAAGCAGGACACGGTGTTCAAAGCATAAACATCCCACCAAAATCAGGGCATCTGATCACCATTTTACTGGAAAAGTTGGGCAGGGAGCCAGCCCCCACCCTGGATCCACCAGACTTGCATAGAAATTGACATCCAACAAACCACCAAGTAGAATAATTTGATCTTTCATTCAATAATATTCAAAGAAGATAGAAGTGATTAATTTCTGATTGTTTCAGAGCAGAAATGCAAAAATTGTAAATTAAAAGTACAAAATTTGCTCTTCGATCAAGGTTTGCACAGGTAAGCACAATAAAAATGTGTTATTTGTTATGAAAAGAATGAATATGTCTAAACATCTATTATTATGTTTATGCTGATGTTTGAATTTAAACAAAAATTGTTTGCTATGTTTTTTATTTTATTTTAATTATAGAGTTGGTGTCAACCAAAAACATCAACTTAGCAAGTTGTTTAAAAACAGCATACTTTAAACCAATAAATCTTTGTATAAATAATTTATTCATAATATTTTAAGCTTTCAATACATTTGTACAAATTGATCAGATAGAGTTGTCTTTTGGAAAATCCAAAAATCTTTCTAATACAAACTAATATTTATTTTATTTTATTTTTCAAGACAGATGATTCCTTTTTACGCAAGCAGAAAAGCACACTAGCAGTTATTCTGACTGGTCAATGTAAGGCTATTTGATGAGGACAGGTTTGTATCATGTTTCTTCTCTGACAAAGTCAATGTTTCTGACAAAGATCTGCTGACCAGAAAACTGCTATTGACTTTTTTTGTATTCATGTCAGCATCTTTGGCTGAGTGTTGGCAACAACTGTGCAAGTCTGAATTACGAGAAATGGAGTATAACTTCCTATCATTACTGCCACTGCTTAACTTTTTTGGCGTGGAAACTGTTGAATGTTGGAAGTTTCTCATAATGCTGTTTGGTAAAAATTGGGCATCACATCTGTCATTGACCATGTGAGGTGGAATTAGAGACTGTTGCTGTTGCTTCATGTTACTGCTAATGTTGAAAGGCAGAAGAGGATTGTGGCCTATTTGGGTACTCTCATTCTGTAAGAGTTCCTCCATTGGCTGTGGAAATGGATAGTATGCCATGCTTCCTATGTATGAATTTACTTGAAGACTGTTTGGTGATGGATACAGCCCTCCGTAAATGTTACCAGGACTGAAAGCATAAAATAATTTAATACATATGATTAGTTTTTTTCAGACAGTGTCTGTAATGAATACACTACCTTAATATGCACAAATATTTTTTAAGTATTAGCCAGGAACTTGTTTAAATTGGAAGAATGTGATAGAATAGCATGACTTTTTTGTAATTTAAACCACCATCAGTAGCCATTTTCTTATGTCATAGTGTGTTTATTATGTTTTACATTCAAAAGGAAAAACCATTTTATTATGAATAACTAGGAATCCTGTAAAAAAAATATTATAAAGAGTTAAGTTTTAGACCTTATTCTAAACCAATTTGTTAAACAAAACACCCAGTATTAAAACCATCTGAATGTTTACAAGACTGGGGTTTGTATTACATTTTTTCTTAATCATTACCAACTGTTTAGATATTTTTAATAGTTCTTTTTTCATCAAAACTTCCCCAATCATCTTACAAAGAACAATTTTTTGCAGCTTGCTATTTTTCTATACAGTTGAGTAGCTTGACAGTTACTCATACTTTTTATATAGTTCATTATCATCAGTGTTCTTCAAATCTATCTTAGAGTAACTAATATGCCTTCTAAAGTTGGACTTTACCTGTAGTAAACACCTGGAGTCTGCATCCGATGACCTGGCCAATCCATGGGGTTAGTTGAAGTGGCTTCATATGGAACCATAATTACTGGTGGCAGGCTGGGAGTTCTCATTTTTGGAATATACCAACTGAAATCTAATTGTTAAAAATATATACAAAATGCAGTAATTAAAGACCCAAAACTAAAGTTTTGGAATATATTTATCAACTAAATCTAAGTAAAAAGTTTTAAAAAATCATCTTTAATATAATAAAGTCTGCTGTCCTTTAATAAATATGATTAATAATTACAAAAATAAAACAAAATACAGTAAGATGATAGACAATTAGATGACTGGAAATAATTGTCTCCTGGAGTAAAAATTATATTATTTTATTTTAATATTAAAGCAACAGAGTTTCTTTTTCTAATCTAAATGAAAATTTGCTGCCCAGCTACTATAGGAAAGCATAACTATAAGAGAAATGCAATTGATGTTTACTCATTATTGGAGAATTTATATCTGTAATAGTATAACCCCATTAATGTGCATTCTCTTTTTTTATAATTTTTATTGGAAAATATTTCTGTTTATTTGGACAAGAAGAATGTGAGGGCACTCTTAAAATTTCTGTCAACTATATTCTTCAGTAACAACTGTCATTACTTTCACTAGAAAGAAACAATCCTACATACAAAATTTATTATTTAATATGTATGAATAACACTGACAACAGTCCTATAATTTTTTAAATACTTAAAACTATTTGTGAAAAAATAAATTAAAAATTTTATTATTTGTGTTGTTTTCCTTTTTTTTTTGTAGATGATTTTTTTTCTTTTTACTTCCCTCTGAGAAAGAATCCATTTAAATAATTTGGATATGTAATTTAAAAAAAAAAACAAAAAACAAAAACTAACCAGCATTATTTGGTGGGTATCGAAGATGCTGATTCCAAGGAATACTTTCACACATTGGATTATGATAAGTTTGGAAATATCTTTCCTGTTCTTTTCTGCAACCTGTGTTTACCATTTTTCTGTTGGTATCTGTCTCACACTGATCTCTTCTCAAGGCATTGAATTCCTGACAGGGGCTCTTAGCAGGTGAGAAAAACTGCATGGAAGGTATTTTTTCATTCATCATATTCAGAGATTCAAAGCTTGTTGGACTTTCTTGTGTGTTTTTCATGCAAGATTTTGCCTTTCTTTGTAATCTGGTGCAATGGCAAAATTTCTTCTTCTTGTGTGGCCGAGGGCAATACACATAGTCTGAAACAAGATGCATGGAAAATTAACGTAGAATAATTCTTTTAAAAATGAATAAGGTTAAAAAATTCTAAATTTTCTAAACTTATGTTAATATTTGTGCTGATTTCTTTTTGTTTTGATTTTCAGCTTGTCTAAGCAGGGTGTTTAAATTCTGAAACAGGTTATTATTACGAAAATACTCCCACAATGTATTGTATTTACAATTCATCCTTAGCCTGCAGTCTTCTTATACAGCCCACTCCCTCCAAGGTTTCTAACTTTTCAACATAAGAATAATCACGAAAATATACAGATGTAATGTTTTTTTCACTTATCAGTCAGTGTACTATGCATGCACATCACATAAAAGAGGAAAATTTCAGAAAGCATAAGGTTAATTTTGAAAAAAATGTTTTTTGAAGGTTGGACAGAAAAATACTTTTATCATCCCTCAGTCAGAAAATTCATGTCTATATCTGATATGCAACCAAAGGATATCACTTCCAAAGGAATATAACGTGAAATGCTGATAATTATAAAGCATTGAAAGGAAAGCAGCATGAAAAACTTATGCTGCTAAAGCAAGCTTCTTTTTTTTTTTTTTTTTTTACCTGAAGCAGCAGTGAGAGCAAGCTATCTTATCACATTACATCATTTAAAGATGTAGAATTCATCAAGGATTGTATAAAATATGTGCATTGCATTTGTCCAGAAAAAGATCTCTGCTGTGTCTCAAATCAGTCTATCCACTCAGGTAACGAGCTGCCACATTGCTAAAAAGGGTGATGATCTCACTGAAAATCTAAAAAGCAAGGCTGCAGATTTTGTGGTTTATTCACTGTTGGAAGAGAGCACAGATGTGTGTGATACATCTCAAATTTTAATATTCATATGTGGCATTGACAGTGATTTCAGAATTACAGAAGAACTGAAAGCAATGGTAAGCCTCATGAAAGAATGAAAGGTACTGAGTGAGTTAATGCTTTTGAAAATGCATTGTTGAGTCATTTTGAATGCTGAAAAACTTGTTGGATTAACCACAGATGGTGCCTCTGCCAATGATAGGAAGTCAGTCCAGTTTACTAAGATTGGTGAAAGAAACATTTTGAAAAGAATGACCTGATTCATTACCAGTGCATTATCCATCTAGAAGCTAGGCTGTTGGTATGGATCATATTATGAATGTGTTTGTACCAGCAGTCAATCATTAGATCTCATGCTTTAAATCAGGTGGTTCAAGTAGTTACTTGAAGAAACTGATGCTGAATACCATGAATTGCCTTACCATATTGAAGTCTGGTGGTTAAACAACAGAAAAGTTCTTGAACATTTCTTTGGATTACAGCTTGGAATAAACAAATTTATGCTTGACATGTCAAGAAATATTCCAGAGTTAGCAGATAGTGATTGGCTTGCAGACCTAGCATTTCATATTGACATTAATAAACACTTGAATGTTCTTAACACCTAATTACAAGGCTATAGTTTACTAGTGCATGGAATGTTCAGTAGAATAAAAGCATTTCACACCAGATTACTACAGTTTGAAAACCACTCCCAGAAACTCTAACAAAGTATGTAACAGTACAAAATTAAAAGCAGAATTTAAGAACAGATTCAAGAATTTTTGCCAAAAGGTTTTCACCAACATGAACTAGAAATAAAATTATTTGTAAATCCATCTGATGCCAGTCTTAATGATGTTCCATGTAAGCTGCGAATGGAAATCATTCATCTTGAATAGTATGATGTTGAGTTGAAATCAAGATTTACAGTCATTTCAAAATGGTTCACATATTTACAGCTGGAGAGATTTCCCAATGACATTCTCTGTGTTCAAAGGATTTTATCCTTGCTTGGAAGCATACACAAATGTGAACAATGATAAAACATTTTCTATCATGAGAATTAAAAAAAAAAAAAACTGGAGATCTAAGTCTGGAAGCAATACTGAAGTTGACTACAACAAACTTTTAACGGAAACATTTTTCACATCACTGTATATTTTGTGAATATGTCAACTGTCACACTGACAATAACAGAAATGTATAATGTATATATTTATTTTTCTATGTACCTGTGTATGACTTTAATATTCATTGCATTAATAATAGATAACTAACAAATTGCTTAAACTCAGTGATCAGAAAAATTTATTTCTGGCCCTTATTATAATGGTTGTATAAAGAGTCTAGGGGTTTATAACTTTTTCAAGTGATAGGCCAATCTACATCATAAACTCTAGCAAACTTGTTGGCAGAAATTTTTAGCTGAGTTGTACAAGCTAAAAACCTGTTGTCTTTCCTGGCAGTACATTAGGAACAGTTTTTTTTCTATCTGTATGTTAGTGTAAGGCATCAAAGATTCAAACTTAAAATAAAAAAAAAAAAATTGGCGCAAACTTGTCAATTTAAAGTGATTCATAAGATTTTTCTGGACAATGTGTCAAGGTCTCAAAAAATTACCACCATCTGCCACTCCATTGTTTTTGTTACAAGCAAGTTAAAACTATAGCCATTGGGAAATAACTGACAGTAACAATTTGTATGGCATTCTTCATTATTACTCTCACTAATAATAATAATAATATATATTTTGTCATCATAAATAATTAGACACGTGACAGATTCCATAATACTTTTTTTCATAAATAGTGTCCCTGCAATATTGAGTTTACAACAAAAATAGTTAACGGATTAGTAGCAGCAGCTTAACACCTTTAATTTTGTCTTTGTTTCACATGGTTCAGTGCCTTTTATGAATATTGTTCCCCTTTAGACTTTTAATACTAGTATTGAATATAGGACCACCGTGTAAGATGTTTAAATCATTTACACAGAGGTTAGAATGTAGAAAAGATAAAGTCATCTTCCTTTACCAGGATATTTAATCTGATGTTGCAATTTCACTTCTTTCGCTATTTCATAATACTTTCTTCTTTCTGCTTCACAGAGTTTATCCCAAGCATGACCCAATCTGAAACCAAAACGGAATAACGATGAGTCAGGGAGACTTCGTTAAGATTAAATCAGTCTCTCATAGGTGTAAAGCCATTTAGAAACGTATCTGCTTGTATGCACAACAAACACATCGTCGTCTTAGCTTACCTAATGCTGATTATTCGGTTGCTTTCTTCTGGATTTTTCTGTTTCATTAAGTGTCGATTTGCATAACTAAAAAGCATAAATGCATTCATTGGACGTGGGATCTTCTTTTTTTCATTTTCTTTGCGAATAACTTCTGGAAAGGAGAAACACTGAAAGCGGTCAGGAACGCAGAATGTGCGGAATATTCTGAACTAAAGTAGGAACTCGAATAACCAAATGTCTCACACGCAGGCTGGAGACGTGCTACAGCTCAACGTAGACTCGCGATCGTCCGGGACCGTCCACTGACTTCACGACCACGCGTGGGTGCGGCCAATCTGAACGGCTCGTTAACGAACGATGAGCAAACCTCTTCCGCCTGTGGAAAATAACTTTCTTTAGTTTGCCTGCCTGTTTTATTTTGATAATGCTTTTAAAATCGGTTTATGCCGAACCGAAGGGAAACGGCACGTTGTGCCGTCGTGAAATATCACTCATCCCGAGAGAAAACTCCACATAGATCCAGAAACCTAAGAATCGCGTTGATGGCTTCCTGCCTCGTGACAGTAATTAAAGGGCACGTCTGAAGTTACTGAGGAGGTATCAGAACAGGCTTGGCCTTTTGGGACACATTACCAGCTGCTTCGGCACAAGTCGACCGCAGGAAGAGTTTTAAAATTATAAAACTAAAACGACGAGACAGCAATTACGGCAAAAGCATATATTAAAGGGCAAATTATATAATCGAATCACATTATTGGACCAAACACGCTAAGCACTGAAGGGAAAACGCATCAAAAAGTGACTCGTCCAGATAATAAATACCAGCTGTACTCAAGGGGTCACTGATTTGCTCCCGGATTTAGACACTTTTCAGTTGAATCTGAAAAATGGTAAACCACTTAACTTTGAAAAGTAGCAAATAATAAACAAATTAGGCAGATCTGCCACAGGTGTTAAACCAAATGTTTGGAAATCCCTTTCTATGTAAGAAAGAAGAAGAATGGACAAGCAAGGTGTCTATAGTTAAGCTTTGAAAACACCATAAAATCGGTTTGAAAGAAAATATGGATTCGTCTCACCAGAAGCATTGTCCATCGCTCAGGATTATGTATTGTTGAAATATATTACGTCCAGTCTACGTCTAGCCGTTATTTTTAACGTAAACAGTGGATCTAAGACGCGCAGAGAAACGTAACAAAAGATAGTTTAATTATTAACCTTTGCTATTGTCATGTCACAAACTCCCAGCGCCAAGGTCGGAGTAACCCAATTAGCCTTTCGGAGAGCGCACTCCCAGACAGATTTCTCCATTCTTCAGCTTATCTACTGCAGTCTCGGTAACCCACCTGACCGACCCCACGGCGACGTGGTTTATACGCATAATTGGAAATTTGATGTCCTACTATATATATATATATATATATATTATATATTTTTTACTAATCCCTTAAGATACCTTTCAAAAGTGATCGGATTATCTACTTTCTAATGGTGTTCAGAAGATGGATTAATTCTTGTTTTCTTACTTTGCCTGTTAACGAGAAGAGTCTGTATTTAAAAAAGGGAGATAATCTCTCTAGAAATCTAAATGTCTCGATTTAAAACTACAAAATATTAAATTTTTTGTCTTTTTTGTGTCAGAAATCTGACATTATTATTAAAAGTATAATAATTTATTAGACAATAGGGACTGGAAATTATATCCTTTTTCTAAAACAAACAACACAATATGTAACTTCTACCTGAAAAAAGGTTTCCCCGAAAATTGCTTGTAATAATTATGAGAAGTCTGCTTTAGTCTTACAACTTTATATAGTACATCTTGACAACTAGCGTGCATTTCCTACATTTAAAAAGCTTCAATTCAAAATGACAATGTATGCTCTTATTTAATGTTAAAATACCTGTAATAAGCAGCCAATAGCAATTACCAGATCCTACCACATTTGAGTGTCAAACACCTAGTGCAAAGTTCTTAATATAAATTATTGTTTGTGTTGACTGGTGCATGTATAGTATTTAAAATGAAAATCAATTAAGGTAAGCAAGCAGGTTTGGCAAATGGGAAAAATACATGGCCCTATCATTTCACTGATGTCATTGATTTTCTATTCTAAAAATACATTTTAAAAAAAGTGTCTGCTTTATTTCAATTTAGTTTTCATAAGTTACAGCATCACAGGCATCTGAAATGTATTTATTTCTAGACTAACTCGCATGGTACATCACACACACACACACACAAAGATGTGCGGTAAGCAGTGGCAATCCAGATAAGCAGGACTTCAAATGTTCCAGCTCTGTCTAGCAAAACCAGCAAGGTGGTGACTGCACAGGAGGAATGTCCAAGCTACAGAGGAGAATGACAGAAGCATAATACCTGAAGAAACTGGTCAAGAATATATTGGAGAAAAGCCTGATCTTTAAGTATTGCATTCATTTCAGTACCATCTCTCATCATAGATACCTCAGCATAAATGTATTTAGCATTTATATAAATTGTTATTGAAATATTTACAAAGGCAAATGTAATAATATATTTCATTTATTTGTAGATATAGAAACTGATACACACTGTTCAGATCTGAGAGAGTTGCTTAGGTGCCTCATGTTGAGTGGTCACTTATCAGGTTTCTCAGTAGGTAAATGGGTTAACCAGTCTTTAACATATCCATTTAACACCCAGGTAATTTTGAGAATGCTAATAATTATACTGTTGTTCTAATATTCTTCCTTTTTCATAAAGCCTTTAAAAGTCATATAATATTGCTAAGTGTTAGACCCTGGCCTGCACATAAATGCACATGTAAGAAAAGCTGGCGTACATTCAGAAAGAAAATAATAGAACAAATTTAACAAAAAGAAAAGCTTTTTATTTACAAAAAAATATGTTCTTTCCAATCTACAATCTCCTCACTGAGGCAAAGCTACCCATCACCTGCTGTCACCAGCTCGAACCATTGTCGTAAGGCATCGCTGAGAGTTTCTGGCAGTGAATTCGCGTCTCGCAAAATGATGTAGTAAGGAAAAGGAAAATGGTCCATGTATGACTTGATTTCTGGTATCTGAAACATTGAAGACAAACAAGACTGGCATTTACAGAATTCTGTTACCAATGAAGTGTTTGTTTCACTTCAGTCACCTTAACTATGCATCTGTCAGGACAGGAGATGCAAGTCGCACTCTACCACCCGAAAAAACGCTTGCGGCTAACGTCAGACTCTTTCCATGAAGTATCAGGGGAGCTTTTAATTTCTCTCAACAAATTAATAAATGCTGTTTCTCCTCATTCAGTGTGTGATATTACCCCTGTTTTAATACCTGTAATGCCACAACAATTAAGAAAACACTTATTTTAAAAGTTATATGTGATGCTTAAGACTTAACTCTTTATACAATGATACCTTTAATTATTCAAAACCATGTTTATAACTGTCCCTGTGACAAAAATAACCATTAAACAACAAAAAAAAAGAGTACAAAATGAAATAGAGAACCCATGAGTGGATAAATTATCACACACTACAGTCCATCTTGTTACCAAGAAATATAATACACATTGAAAAAACCTTAAATTTTCTGTTTAATGCACAGTTCTTGCTTAAGAAAATTTCTCATCAGTGCGTAAGTACACATTAGGGATGTTAAAATGAAAGCCAGCTTGACTTCAGCTGGGATTCATTTGAACATATTAATAAATGTAACTCCAGTGATAGTTGCCAGAATGCACCAAAACCCCATCAACTGACTGTTTACAGAATGTCATTAATGCAGTTAACTAGCAGACAGTTGGGGGCCAGCTGGTATGCAGCGGGTAAGATGATACTTATCAGTATGCTCACCTGGCCAGGCCCTTTGAACACAGGAACTCTAATGTCCAAGATGGAGTCCTGGAAACAGAAGAAACCCTACATCATTCCAATTCTCTGGTCTTAATTCTCAACAAAAAATACTTAAGATGTACTAACAAGCATGTGCATATGATGGTAATCACACTGGAGGAAGCTGATTCTTTTTAGGAGTTAGATGACTCTAGATAGTTATCTACACATCTTTATGTAATTTATCATTAACACGTGGCAGGAAGTTTTTTTTCATGGTTTACTTACACAGGTCTCAGGGAAAGAATGTTCTGATTACCAAACTACTTTTCACTGTCACTGTTAACTTCAATCACTAGCTGATGGTAAAACATCCTTGGCAATTCCTGTTCTTTTGTTCTAGGGTTCACAACAACAACAGAAAAATCTTGGTTACCTTATTGTTGGGGTTGTCGAGGACTACAAAGACAAGAAAGATGTTTGCATTCCGAGCCTGTCTCACAGCTGAATCGACAACTTCCATGCCTTCCATGAACAGCCCCCTACCGTCAGATACAATGACCAGCAGCTGTGACAGTTCCTTGTGACCACTGAAGCCATGCTGTCTGCTCCGAGCCTCCATCATTGTTGCTGTTGACTGATGCAAAAGCTGCAGAGAGATGATGCCTATGATAAACGAAGCTGCAGTGACAAGGTCATCTTTATACAGATCCACAAATGATGATCAAAAAGACGAGAGAGTAAAATGTCATACAAGCTATCAGGGGTAGCCAAAATGAAAAGAAAAAAGTGAAAAAAAATTTCAAATTGTATTAAGTTTGTTCTGTTATTATTTCTTGTATAATTTAAAAAGATTTTTTAAAAATTATTTAACTTCTCATTCCACAAATTATAAATATCAATAAAAAGGTATTATAAAATATTTTGTTCCTGTCTGTTTACACATTTTGTAACTAACACAGCAAACTTTGTCATACCTTTGACTTGATTTATAAAGCTGGTTTACTACCCACCTGTGCAATCTTAGTTTTTGTTTGTGTGAAGGTAAAATGCTGGAGGAGTCTGGCTCCAGTCTGGCTGCTGAACTGTTCACCAAAACAATGAACCATCTGGACGGTTTCTCCAAAACTAGGCAATAGAAAAAAGCCACTCAATCCATATTATATTATATTTCTTTTAAATATCAGATTCACCAAAAAGACTTTTAGATGGCACACAATAAGAACACTTGTAGATGACCAATGAACTTTCTGAGGTGAAGGGGTGGGTAGTTGACACTGAATCAAGCAGGTGTAGGTTTGACTGGTTTAAAAAACTGATCCCACAAAAATCAAGTCAATACCTGTGAATAAGGGGAAAAAAAAAAAAAACAGAATTCTCTTAGAAAATTACCTACCTGCATATTGCCAGTTCTCCAGCTTCTAAGAGAGTTAGTGCATTGGCTATCACAGCAAGAGACTCAAAGGCCAGCTGAAAACAACAAAAGTAAACAGGTAGAGGCCAAAGTAGACGTTTTTAATTGCACTGTTTTATTATGAGAACTCAGTAACATCATTATGGGGGATCAGTCTGTAGTTTATGCATGCAACTTCTAAACTGGTCTCCAATAACCATTTGTTATTACACCCACCCACCAGCAAACATGCACGTTTCCCCTGATACCTCCATCTGTTGGCCCACCTATTCAGCGTGGTTGTGGACGCGTAAAGAAGTGCTTCCCAAAGTACAATATTTCCACAATAATAAATAAAGATGCAACATTAAACATCTTAGATCAGTGAGCAGAGAATCTATCTGCTAATCTGTAGATATGGTGCGCAATAACCAACACTGGACAGAATCCCATCTATAGGTATGGTGTCATACTTTTCTGTCACATTAAAGACTGCATCCTGCCCGCTCACCTGTACAAGCATGAACACTACTAACCTCTGGTAGTTATGAAGGTTGTCCTGACAAAACAGTAGTAGAAAACCATACCTGCTTTGAATGGTTGTCCACCATACTGGATGAGTTATCTATGGCAAGCATGATCTGGTACTGGCGTTTACTGGGCTTTGTGCGGCGCAGCCATATTTTGTCTTTACGGAACTCACTTGCTATGTATGGGATGATCTTTCTCATATTCAAACGTTTGCCAGTGCGGTAGTCTCCCCTGGAAATAAAAGCAGATAAGGTATAAAACCATTTTGGCCGATCCAGCTACCGAACTTTTAGATCAATTTGAATTAGCAAAGAACAGAACTCGGTGAGCTGAATTATCCATAGCACTGTTACACAGTTGTCGCTCTTCAAAAATGAAAGTATTATTGTCATGATATCAGAATTTAATATCTTGATAACAACAAAATATCATCATCACACACTGAAGGGATGTTCTGGATAACTGGACAAACCTATGATTTTATGAAAGAAAAAATAAAAAAAAATTATAATTATATACTCAACAGAGGGCAGCACAGTAGCCAGTGCAAATGGAGTCTAGTCTTCAATGAATTGTGTAGGATTCCTAAAAGAGGTTGTAGGCCCTAAAAACATTCATGTGTGACTGCAGAATGAATGGGGGTGGCCTGGCATAATTCCCTAGTGTTGTTTCTTCTCGCTCTTCTTTAAACAATGAAGCGTTCTAGCAGATGACTGCAGCATTATGCTCCTGACCAAAGTTGTCTCCCTTCTACAGACTGGTGAAAAACAACTGCAAAAACACCTGGCAAGTCCAGCATCAGTTGGGCTGCAGCATAACTCTCCACAAAGAGTCTTACCAAAAAAGGGGGGAAAGGATGTCACCAGAAATGGGGATTATGCTGAATGTAATGCTCCCTTAAACCCTGAAGAAAGTTTCCCGGTACCCTCCAATCCTATTAGTGCTGTGGTCCAAATATTAGTGTGAAAACAAAAAAAAATATTTAAAAGTTAAAAATGACAATAAATTCATTTTTTTTCAGTGCACCTCATGTAGACAACAGAGATGCAGCGCAAAAGAATGAACAACTCACCTTAGTCTTGCTGCTTGAGATGGCTCCAGTATCAGTCGAAGCTGTTCGCAAAGTTCCTGTGCAAGGCTGCACGTTAATGTATCATACCACTGCCACATTTCAACTGCTTCTTGTTCCTAAAACATAACAATTACCCACTTACTCGCAGTCTGATGCCAAGCTCTCACCATCAGAGCACTGTAATTACTGCCATTACATTTACTATCTTAATTCTGTTTTCCAGCTCTTACTATGCAGTTCTATTTGTCGGATCAGAAATGTTAGCACCTGCAATGATGTTAAATCACTTTACCTGTTCCGGCAACAGCTGTGGATCAGTCCAATAGAGCAGCCTGCCTTCCAGGTGCAACCGCAACATGTCCAAGTCTACCTGCTCCCTCTGGCAAAAAAAGAAAAAAAAAAAAAACAGACAAAGAATGAGGAGGATACAAGCCTCTAAAACATTCAAAACTACACCAGTCCTACAAAGGCTAACTTTCCTGCCTGACGCATCCTAGCAGATAGTTTTGTATCCCTCCCCCAATGGGAATTATTACGCTGCTAGTGGATTAACCAAACTGAACACCATGCCACAGTGCACGAAAGAGCTCCATGCTAAAACTCTTATCCATACAACAGATTCTCGAAGCTTTCATAATTACTTGTTTCTATTGTGAGCCACATTAACTCGGTTGCACTGACAGATGACATTTTAACTTTTCTTTGCCTGTTGCCACAAGAACTCAAGGAGGGGGAGACTGAGGCAGATGGTATCAACTTTAGAGTTTAAGATTTTTTTTTTTTTTTTAACTTTTAGATGTGATAAACGGAGGTGAGAGAAATCCTCCTGGACTCCTACTTCATCGATCAAAGGCCATAGTTTTTAGTTAAAAAAAGAGAAGAAAACAAAAACCTACTACCCTCTTTAAACCAGACCAGGCATTGTCTTGTGAGTGGTAATGAGTTAACAAAGGGTCTGTCCATATGTACCACACCAAAGACGCAAACTACGAGTCACTGAAATGCCTATAGGCTCCATCTCAGTAGCGTAATCATAAAACATTTATTTGCATTAGACAAAGCTTTCACACCCCAACAAATACCTACATCAAACTGTTCAAAAGACGTGTGGAAGGTAGAGTTTGGCCCCCTCTGCACACCAGATGTACTGATCCTCTCCCCAGCAATCTCAACAGGACTAGAGTCATTCGTTTCCATTTCTTCATCCTTATTTGAAGCAGCTTCTGCATTCATTTCATCACTTTCCATTCCTTTTGCAATCTTCATCTCCTTTACTGTTGTGTCTTTGGGAATCTGAATAAAAAAATTTATAAATGGACATTCACTAGCAGATCGTGTGATAGAACAAAAGGCTAATTGTTCCTTAGCTGCACAGAGGAACTAAACTGTTTCTGTTTTCAGATGCACTATTTAATTATGAAAAACTCCAGCAAACTTGGAAATAGTAAATCAGAAAGCTGACTGGGCGTGGGACCTACACTTTTTCATTTGAAGCACAAAAACAACAAACAAAAAATTATCATCAATACTCATTGAAAACTTAAATATAAGTTTAAAAGAGCTTTCTGAAAACAGGAATTTGTATGATCAGCCATTGTGGAGTGGAGTGGAGTCTGCTCTCTTCTGAACACTAACCTCATCAGCATTCAATGGCTGCACATCTTCCTGCTCATCCACACGCTCAGCATCTTTCTTCTCTTCCTCCCTCTCAGGCACAGCCTGTTGCTGATCTGTAGTAGCTGCATCCACTGTTTGAGCATCACAATGGCTCGATGACTCACCGACATGCTGGTACAAGTCTGCCTCATCTTCTGGTCTCTCCAATGGCTCCTGGGAAGAGAAACAGCTGCTCTGTAGCCAGTCAACCAAAGTGTTAGTCTGAAACTTTTCAACAAAACATAACCCGGGTATCCAAAAAGAGCTGATTATTTTTATCACATACACAGAAAACAATAATTTGAGTTTAATTAAAGGACTATTAAAGTAAAAAACAAATCCCAGCACTGGACAATTTCCCTTCTTCTAGACAATGTATCCCCCTCAGATGGCAAATGGCTTAAAAGAGAGCAAGTCTATGAGTATTTAACCAAAATCATGTCAAATAGAATTTTTTTCAAAGATCTCTAATTATACTACTATTTTTATATATATATAAAAAAAAATTTTACCCTGACACAGAAAATACTGAAACAAATGAAAATGCAAATAACAAGCAAAAGTACACAAATATTTATCTTATCTATTTCCTTTTCTGGCTAATTTTTGCATCAATTCTTATATCATCAGACATTTGTTCATCACAATCTCTAATTTTCTCAGCTAATGAAATAAGTTGACACATCCAGCCAATCACTGATTGTTTAACAACACTGCTTGGCTGAAATTCAGATAGATCATTGAAAAATATTATGCCAGGATAAGGCTCTTTATCGGTATTCAAATATTCACATTCCAATAAACCGGAGTAAACCTAGTAAATGTTTAGTAAGAAAAATAAACAAACAAACAAACAGAATGGGGGCTATTATTGAGCAAGGAAACATTAAAAGAATATCTTAATTAATGTACATACCTGACCACCTTCTTTGGTTTGTTCTATTCCATCCAGCATCTTTAAGTGTCTGTATTTTTCTTCCGTTGACCCAATGCTCCGATTGGAGTCCGATATCCCAGGCTTTCGTTTTTCTTGCTGAAACAGTTTTGCAATTTTACTGATTAAGTTTTGGGCTAAACACATGGAGTGAAGTGCTGCCCTTTCTCTCACTGGCTAGCAGGGTGCACATAGAACAATTAAAATTCAAAGTCATCGTTATTTTAATGTAAAGAATTCCGTAGAAATTATGCCTGTAATTTTAGGTAACAAAGGAAATCACGTGTTACCCTTGATGAGTAGAAAGCCCGGTGCTGCCACCCAGTGAGCTAGAATTAAATGTTGTTTGTTCTGATTCCCACCCACCCCTAACACATACTATATCCTACAGCCCTCACTAAGAGGGTAAGATGACAGACATCCACACACACCTTATGCTTTCCTTCTAAGGTGAAACCCTTAGCAACATCCCTTGATTTCTCGTTCCTGTGACCTTCAGCTGTCTCAGTTGTAGTAATGCCATGACCTGATGTCTGGAAATGAAAATGACAAGTGATAAATTACTTTCAATTTATTCACAAAGACAAACTGAAAAGTGACTACTGTTCAGAGAGAAGACCTAACCTCTTCCTGGTTGTTTTCGCTCTGACCACCCAAGTCGCGAGCCAGGTCACTCTGTTCTGGATTATCAGCATTCGAAGCATGTCCATATAGGTGTGCATCATCCCCAGGAAGGTCTTTGCTTGCATCTTCAGCAGCAGTGTCCTGTGCCTGTTCAACCTCAGCAGCAGCATCCTGTGACTGGGCATCTTTCTCGAAGTCAGATTGAACATCTTCTGTGGCAGGATCCTGCGACTGTTCATCCTCAGCATCCATACCAGGGTCCAGAGACTGGCCATCCTCAGCATCCATCTGTAAAGCAGGAAAGCCCCAACAATAAACAATATATTGTTATGCTTACTAAAACAACGTTCCTTCCCCTACTCACATCTGCCAAACCAATCATAAGACATTTACGGCATTGGAACCATCAAGTTACCTCTTAAGATAAACAAACAAAAAAAAAAAAGAAAAAAAAAGATTATTTTACAAACAAATTTTCTATTTAAAATTCCTAAAAGATCAGTTTTTTTCAGATAAAAAAATCATTCTAAAAAATTTCCTCTCTACCTCCTTTTCTTCCTCGATTCCGTCCTCATTTTTTTCATCATCTGGGCTATCATCCTCAACTTCTTTTTCTGTTGCCATTTTGTCAATATCCATTGCATTTTCCACTTCAAACAAAAAACAAAAATAACGTGATATAATTAATTGAAATTGGCTTTGCTATTTCTTTATCATTTGAGTTCCACTTAGCCAGTTTTTAACCTTCTGGAGATAACAGAGCCAATCCATCAAACCAAAGATAATAGGCAAAAAAAAAAAAAAAAAGACAGCATGACTGATCCATCCGACTCATAAAAGAGCTTTGCTGAATGGTTCTCTCTAAACAGTGTGGACCAATCAGCAATGGCATTTCAATAATGCAACATCCTGGTAAGTCAATGGTATCAGTCAGTTTTTTTTTTTAACCATTTCCAGAAGTGTCCGTCTCTAAAGGGTTAAAAAAACACAAACTAACCAACTGTAATTCCACCAGCTGTGTTCTGCAACATAAATCTGACAACTACTTCAAATGAATGTTTCACACCAAAATTTACATATCTCAGGCTTGACTCATATGTAATAGATGTCTAGGAAAGTAGATAACTAACGTTTGCTATCACCACCAGGCCAGAAACAGGCAGATCCCGCAATATTTCTCCATTTACCCAATAACCCCCGCAGGCCTTTATCCAACTATTTGGGGCCTTCACTTGGTTACTTGTAATTTGCACACATGAAAAGGGCAACATTAAAGGATGTTTAATATTCAAGCCAGCAGCATATAGTCTCTTACTAAACAAACTGGATGGTTCTCTTAGAAGTTGTCAAAAAGTTATTTCCCAGAAATGCCACCTGTAACCGTATCACGAGTCTACCAATCACTTCATTTAAACAGCTGAGAGTAAAGTTCTGGAGGCAGCATTCTTGGACACCCCCAAACTCTAACTTTCAGTAGCTCTATCATGGTCTCTCACCTAGTGCACTTACCATTGTCCTCATCTTTATCAGCATCCTTCTCATCATCATCTAAATTGAGATCCTCTGGAAGATCCAAGTTTTCAGGCCCTGTCTCCATCTCCTGATTGCCATGATATGGATCGACTTTCTCTCCATCATATTCAGTCTAAAATCACAACAAATAAATTAGAGAGAAAGAGGATGAGAATTAATCTGTAACAACCAACCCCCCCAAAATAACCCTGGTCAGTTAATAATCAACATCTGCACACCCATACAGCTGTCAGAATTAAAACTTCATCTTTAATATAAGCAACAGATAGAAAAAAATGAGCACTAACCAGATCAGGTTGCTCAAAGTCTTTGATCTTCTTTTCCTCCTCGTTTTCTGGCTGGTCACTGTCCTTGTTGCTATCATCTTTGTTCTCACCTGCTTTGCCTCGATTCTCCTCTTTAGCAACCAATTCAGTTTCACCCACCTGGCCAGCACCTGGACCATCTTCCTCTTTTTCCTTTAAGTAAGCAAGCAAGTAGAGAGACACACACACACACACCCAAGATTCTGGCTATTCTTGAAAAATTTGCGATATGCCAGAAAGATGAATAGAAAATTGAGAATAGCAAAGATAAAGAGGTTTAATAACTGCAAAAAGCGGAAAGAAAAACAAAATGCAGTGGCGGTGGCAGCAGCATCAGCAAACCCATGAACATTTTCATTTCTCTATGTTTGTACAAGCAATGCAGCTTTTACAATCTGAAGGAAATAAAAATTAAAAATATAAAAAAAAAAAGATGGAGATCAAGGCGAGGCTATGGCGGATCGTGCTGTCAGGGGTCAACCTTATGGGGGTGGGGAGGTGAGTACTCTGCTTAGTGGCTTTTGTAGACGAAAGTCCTCTGCCCAAAAATAGTGGAGGCAAGGGGCGCTTTTTGCCTTTGGCCTGCCTATCTGGGTGGGAAGGTCAGGTGCGTCGAGACCGGTTTTCGGACTTGACGTGCTGAAGCCCTTTCCCCCAAGATTGGTTTTTGGCTGGGGAAGCGGTCACTCTAATATGGGCGCTTGCACCCCTAACTCTGGCTGCCTCAGCGGCCAGATACACGAGGTGCTTCGGCACTTCAACCCGGCCTATTAGGCCTTAATGGGAGCTTGTTCCACACAGAGTTTCGGTCACCACCCTCCACTCACTTCTCCTCTGAGATACACACGCATACAAGAACTTTCACACACACCCTCACGCAAGCACCACAAAAAGATGGAGAAAAATAGCAGGTTTACTTACACCTGTAACCTAAAATGTAAACAGATAAATTCTTTCAAAAAATACATTGACATTTACTGGAATGGAAGCAAATAAAAGGGATGTGTAAGACAGTCCATTAGTACACATGCTACTTAAATGTAAGTTCAAAAAATAGTTCTCTCTGCATCCAGATTAGATTTAATTCCCAAAATGGCAGTACATTCCCCTTATTTCATTTTTCAACAGAAATTCAATGTCTCCCCAGATCCAGTTTGATTTTCCAACAAGACAATTTTACATTATCTTCACTACTGGAAGTGGTATTGAATTTTAGGAAAATTCTACCTCAATTGTTAGTTTAACACGAAAAGGATAGCAGCAGAGATGAGATGGAATGGAAATTTCCCCCAAAATACATGACTGCTATTCCTTTATTTGATGTAAGTGGGTTTGACTGCAATAGTGAAATAATATAATTTTAATAACATGGTTACATGCACTAATACTCCATTTTCTGTCACATTTGGCATCTAGAATAGTGAGATTTTCAGTAGTAGTGGAATGAGAAGTAAACAAACATAATAATGAAGCAAATTGCTTTATTTTTCTCAGAATTTTTCTTGTTTACTATGAATTATTTTTATATTCTTTGAAATTAAGAAATTTTCTAGGCTAGACAGTGGCTATAAGCCCCCCCCCCCAAGTTTTCCTTTATATTTTTACAATTAAGGACTTTTTCAAATCTAGGAAAGTCATTAATCCCACTACTTCCCATGACATTATCTAGATTTCTGGACCCATGGAAGCCATGGCACCAATCCCTCTCCTCACATATAGGTATCTTTTCATTACTTTAAATTCCTCAGTAAATTTTGAAAACTCATTTCTGTGTTCATGAGAAACAACGATGTCAGTAGATTCCCCCTCTCTGGAAATTTGAGAAAACGAAAGGTTAAACAGACAATAACTAAAACATTGCTTGCTTTCAGCTTACACATTTGTCACTGTCTTCATCATCACTGCCCCAGAGCTGCTGGTTGAGTTTCTCTGTATCCATGCTATCAACATCACCCATCTCTTTATCCAGTTCTTCCTCCTCTTTGTCATCATCGCTTCCTTCTTCATCATCTACAAGAACAAAAGCATCATGAACTCAGCTACAACTTTTCACAAATATGTTGCATTGTAGCAGCAGATAGGTGGCCTGCTGAAGCAGAGTGAGAAACTAACTTGCAGAGTTCAGGTCATGGTTCATGTCAAACTCACTCCACAATTTCTGCACAGATCCTCTGAGAGGAGATAACCAAGATGTGTAAAAATGTTTGAGCAAGTAAAAAGAAATTTACCAGTTTCAAATTCAGCATCTTGCAGTTTTCCATCAAACTGCTCAGACATTTCGATAGCATTGTCTTCTGATTTGATGTCCGGCTGCTGGCTAAAGTCTTCCTCCCGCTTCTCTTCCCCTTCCTTGTGTGTCTCCAATAACTGAACAAGAAAGATGGGTAGAAGGTCAGGGTAGTCGACTGAATCAGTCTGCCACATTCACGCTTCATATTCGCTTCTTATCAAAGAAAGTTATATGGTGTATTTACCTGATCTTCGTTTTCTATTTGGTCACTGACATCTTTCACTCCTTCACCCTCTCCAATTCCTCCACCTTCCATGTCTTCAAATTCTTTTGCACCTTTAGCTACCTCATCTGAGAACTCAGGTGGGATGCAGAAACCCTATAGTGAACAGAAACTGATTCTTCTTTCAATGTTTAAACACCTAGGAAGTATAACCAAAGCTGTCATCTCCCACCCTTAAGAAAAACAATTAATTTACCAGATAATTAAATAATAAATTTGAAGAAACAGTTCAAACCAGGGTAACTTTTAAGATCTAATTTAGTATGGAATCCAGACCAAGATATTCTAGCAAGCTTAGTTAGGAGTATTAGTTTCTTTGGGGCAGTTGAAAAATTACCAGTACAGTAAACTGGATATGAAATTTGCAAAACGTTTTTGCATTTTGAGCCATTTTTGGTCAGATCTCTTTTCAGAAAATGGAACCCACATAAAGCTAAGAATAGAGATATCTAGGAAAAATTTCAGAGGCTTACTGCGATAATTTAGCTATACATGCAACCTCAGAAAGATTAACAACACTTTGGCTGCTTCTGAAAATAGTGGCAGAACAAGAGTCAGACATATAAGGTGAATAAGGTATTTTTTTCAATCAAATATTAGGAAATGCCCCTTCAACACCAAAGTAATCATGTACCATTTTCCAGTAATGCTTTACCAAGCCAGGTAGTACAGAGGTTTTAAAAAAGACCAGACAGGCACCATACAAGTTTTTAAAACTACCCAGTCCTCTGACTTATCTGCTAAACAACAACAAAAAAAGATGCAGCCCACTGTCTTCCTAACCTGACATAATTAATATAATTTCTACAGACTTCACCCTAGATGTCAGTTCACTATAAGAAGGAAGATAATCAGTACATTTAATACAGATGAAGGAAGAAGAAAAAATGCAAGCGAATAACCAACCAAGTGCTGAATTTCCAAAAAACTCACCTTGGAGATCAGTTCTGTAAAGATACTGATCAAAACTGAACAGAGTTTTCCTGTTGCTCTGAGAGAGATGAGAGTGTAGAGCATAAACTTTTCCAGAATCTGTGAATAGTGATCTAATAAAGGGAGACAATAAAGAAGGCACTGTGTCATAGCAGAACATGCTGCGAGCTCCTGTCTCCTTCCACTGGCATTATCCCATAGTGAAACCAAATTTTCGAGCAAATTTTGCAAACTGTGAACCACCTAAAAAATTAAAAAAAAAAAAAAAAAAAAAACACAAACAAACAAGTGAATAAAATTTTAAACCGAAATAATTTTGTCAAAGAAAACATTTATTTGCTAGGGCATTTTTAGATTTGTCCAACTGATTAACCAAGTCTGATTGTTGTCCAACAACAACAATCTAATACAAACAAGCACGTGCCGGTGTTCGGTATTTTAGCATTATCTCCCTTTATTTTTGTGTCAGCAGAACATTGATATCAAACCAAAAAAAAGAAGAGTACAAGATTCTGCTATAAACCTGAAGCTCATCAGAATTACACTTTTCAAATATTCTGGTACTTTTATAATGGTGGTGGTGCATTTAAGCTGAATTCTGCCTTCCATATCTCTCCCTCTCACCCATAATACCATTCTAAACAGGCAGGCAATATTCAAGAAATGAACTGCTTCACCCACCTTGTGGCAGTCAATGGCCTTCAGGTCTTTGGAAAGAGACTGATGAATCAACTTGACCAGATGATCCCTTTTGATGTCATCAGCAGGTTCTAAATTAAAAACAAACCAATAAGAGTCAGTGCAGACCTTTGTCTACTACAGCTTGGACAGAAGATAACTAAAGGCGTATTTGTATATATTAAAAATCCACCAAGGCTCAGATGATCAGGATTCACCACATTAGCCTGGATTAAGACAATGGAACCAATGGTTAACACAAACTTTGGCTGCTCTAACCTTGTGGAAATTGTCTGATTAAAAAAAACACAGGGCAGTGGGACTCCTGCAGTATGAGCTGGGCGTGAAAAAAACCAGAAGAATTATCTAGACACCGAAATACAGCAAGCACGCTATGTTGCCAATGCTGTCCCAGTTCTAAGTGATGATGCCCATTCTTAAAACCATCTACTAGAAAGATTAGCACCTTTTGGTAGCAACGGTCTTTTCCCAATGTTGTCTCTTACCTGCGCTGTCCATGGAAGTCTCAAACAGGTGGGTTTCTAGAAGATTCTGCACGCTCAACAGGACTGATGTTATCAGCTCATCAGCCTGCTGCAGGTAGTTTGCAGAAGCGCCCACGGAAAGCTGCTCACTGTCATCAACGATGGTAACTCTGGGAATAGTGGAGTGCCATGAAAAGAAAGCCTGGGCTCTGTCTTGGATTTTCTCCCGCAAGAATGTCAAGCCCTCACTGAAGCAGCTGCTGGAGTTGTGCATGGGATCGAGAAACAGGGTCTCCACTGATCTCATGTTCTGCGTGACTTCTCGCAGTTCTGTGAAGCTGCTATAGACAATTTCCAAGTCATTCCTAGTTTAAACAAACAAAAAAAAATATAAATAAATAAAACATCAAGTACATGGATCTCAACACACTAAAGATAAATCTATCTGACAATAATTCCACTACAGTGGATTCAGAGCATTCATTCAGACTGGCTGCTGGAGCTGTTTATAGATAGAAACAACTAATCTGGATGGACTTACACAACCTGACACTGTACCAAGGTTAAGATAAACACCACCTGATTCAAGTCCCATCACAGTTATTTCTCACCTTAATCATGTTCATTTGTCATCACATTGTCTGGTTTTTAAAGTCCCCCCCCCCACACACACACACACATTTAATGCAGATTAATCCTTCTAGAATATTAGTAAGTTACCTCAGTAAGTGCAATCATTTTCAGGACTGACCAAGTCTTAGTACCTACCATGAAAATGTGGATTTATCTTTGATTGCACAAATGGACTTCTGAATTTTTTTCACACTGTCTATAACCATCTGAAAACAAAAGAAAGACAAAGAAAAATTAGATATATTCAGCAAATTCCATTTATAATTTAAAAGCTACCAATTTAACATAATTGATTTACATTAACCCTTTTTAGGCTATGCTTTCAGATGGGGTAATGGACCCTGTCAAGTTCCATCTACCGTATTTTTTGGGTTATAAGTCGAATAGGTCAACTTTCCCATTTTCAAAGCCTTCAATCATATATAAGTTGATAGTACAAGTGTACTTTTGTACAGTAATGACAGTATTACATTTCTGTCAGGGTTATAAAACAGAAGTGGCGGATAACATCAAAGTGAGAGATTTGGAAAAGGAAAGTTTTAGGTGAGAGAGAGAGAGAGAATGAAGGTGAAATAAAGAAGCTTTGATCCATACAAAACAGTTTTATATGATTTTTGCCTATTAAATGAAAAGTTGAATAACGTGTATGGTGTCTCAAATTATGTAAACCCTTAGAAATAACTCTTAGAAATTAGTGAGTATGGAGGTATAACCATTTAGACTGTTATTTGTGCATTCACGTAGTGATACAAAGACAGTCTTTATTTACAAATAATCCTCAGAGTAGACTGAAGACAATGCGGCCCCCCCAAGGTCAACAGTGACTTGCTATTCCAAGTTCTTCAGTGATTTGTTGGCTTTCATTCGTAAATGAATTGTATTTAGTCCACGGCACACAGCATGCTGCGTCTAAACAAAGTCTTCAAGTTGATCTTTGACATTGGTCCATCCAGCTTTGGAACCACGGTTTTTTTTTTTTTTTTTTTTTTGTTTTTTCAGTCATCCTTTGCTTTTCGCCAGTCACAAACACATTCCTCACTAACGCCATACTGCTGCCACATTTACACTGTTGTTTTCAGTAAAATTCACCACTTCCAGTTTAAAAGCTGCAGTAGCTTTCCTTTTATCTATAGCGGTCATTTTCAAGTGAGGGGATACTTTACTTCAGCTTTGGCGAATTGAAGCTCCCCTTACACAATGATATCTGTGCCCCTTAAGCACTAAATAAAAGGGAGGTAACTGAATCTGAGTCAGCATGCACACACGTACAATCATACATAAATTTCCCCATGGTACTTAAGGGTCTCGTGTTCCTGTTAACATGATTTCATCCACATATAAGCCGGAGCAGAGTATAAGTCGATGGTCAGGCCCTTGCAGAAAACAACATCAGCTTTTACGCTGAAAAATGTGGTAACCATACAGAAGTAGAGTCTGGTAATGGCATCACTATGGCATCAATGCTGGAGTTTTGCACCCGACCATTTGGAACTGTGTAGATCAATAGCTGTACTCATTTTTAACAGATCAGAACTTTAGTAGAACCTACAGTGGATAAAATCTTAGAACCAACCCTGCTCAGATAAATTACAGATAAAATGAAAAAGAAATTTTTGCTTTCAAATCTGCATCAAATAATACTATTCACGCATTATTGTCTCGCTTTCAATGAATTATTTTTTGTTCTGTTTGGCAAGAACCAACAAACAATCCATTTTTGCAACATCTGCAGTACCATTCAGGTTTTTAAGGCTTTTGTATGAATAAAGCAAGCCATCCTCACTGACACCACTTCGCCAATCTCTTTCTCCATATCTTGATGCAAATAAATAAAAAAAAACACCTAAATTGAAAAGGGGATGTGTGTGCAGAGAGCAGCTTGATTCTTCCCTGAATCCCCAAACTCTCTCATAATTAAAAGAAGACAGAAATACAACAAAATGAGAATATGATTCCACTATTTGGAATTAGCACATCACCAGTGTAATGATATACTTGTCTTGTGCGGCCAAATGAGTGATAAGGGTTAAAAAATACAGATGGGATTTGAAATCCTTAAAAAAGAAAAAAAGGTTCTGGTTATTGTTAGAGGAGAGCTGCTCTTAAAAACAGTTAAACACTTACATTGGTTTGAGCATTGCACGTCTGCCATGTGTCGTCTTGAAGTTTCATGAAAGCGGCTGCAGGTAAAACTTGGTCAGGAAGAGGGGACACAGTCTGAGCAAGTCCAGCATCAACCCTGGGACAGCAGTGGAGCAACACTCTGAACTGCTCCAGCCCCTCATACATTTCCACAAGCAGATTCTTCAACTCCATCTAAAACAGCAGAGTAGATACTAAAGCTGCAAAATCGCCAACTGGAAAACAGGTATCCCTCAATCTAGCTTCTCTGCACCCATCACTATGTTGCTAGCTTTCTTTTGAAGCCATTTACATTAATGGTCTTTATGCAGAGAGAGTGCAAGCAAAGTTATCTTCCCTCTCCAACCACTCTCAGATAAGTACATGGGTAAAGCTATTGATGGTTAAAATCAACAGGTTACATACAGTTTTATACTTTTTAGATTTTATTTATTACTGCACCTGAATACTGATGAATATATGCATGAATACATACAAATATTTTGAAAAAAAGAAAGTTCTTCCTGTGGACAGAAAAATAAAAACACTTTCTAAATAGATAAACATCAGATACAGACAGCATTTACTTCAGCTTACCTTACACATCTATAACACTTCATATCCACTGTATATACAGCATCATGCCAAAATAACTCGGAAACTTCTTGTTATTACAGAAAACAGAAAATGAAGTGAAATTATTTTTCTTAGTTCTGGGAGGGAGGGCATCTGAATTTCCAAGCTTTATGGTTTCGCTGATCAGAGATTTGGTGATAATCCCAATCTACTTTTCTGCTGCATTTACCTAATCACCTAGCTTCATTAGCGAGTTACCTCCCCCTTTTACTGTAACTCACCCAGAGCCTGATAACCTACCAGCCAGTGTCTGAAGCCAGACTGAGGTGGCAGCTGCAGCAGTGTTTCTGATCTTCTATGTTGTAAACTCTTCAGATCAGACAGCAGCTTTCTGAAGGAAACAAAAAAAGAGGAGAGATTGGATATTATTGCAGCCAGCAGCGAGATTTGAATGTCTCTTAATAACCCCCCCCCTGTAAAATGCAAGACAGTGTGTGTGTGTGTGTGTGTGTGTGTGTGTGTGTGAATATTGTTGCTGGTCAGGCACAATGCACACAGTCGCCACCTTTCGAGCATGCATGCACGCATCAGCAAGGGGAAAGCAGACATAACATTAGAACAAGATTTCATTCTCACAATTCCCAGATGCTGACAGGCTAACAAATTGGAGGAAACTTCTAACTACTCACCTAAATGTACAGTACTCTCCAATCACCATGGCAACAGTCTGTTGTTGACCAACCAAAACGTGCATGATATGTTCACCAAAGCCTTTACATCGTGAAAGATTTGGCAAGCCCAAGTCCTGAATAAAATTAAACCAACAAGTTAACATATATTATACTGATAGTAAAATTAAACCTTCCCCATACAGTTTTTTTTTAAAATGATGATGTACCTGAGCAGGGGAGTGGGCAACACTGTTAAGCTGAGAACACCTGAGCATGCATCGATAGTAGTACTTGTGGCAGCCATCCCATATGTCAGCAAATGCTGAATGGTGCCTACAAAGAGAAAGAAAAGTATCAGTACAAACCAAATGTCCTTTAATATTGAAAGGAAATCTTAAAACTAAGCATAAGCTGCTATTATTTAGCATAGTGGTATACATCTGACAATATTCAAAGTATATAAAACAAGGAGAGGTGGTTTTACAAATGGAGAGAGAGAAAATGAGAAATATATCTAACATGGACAATTAGAATTAATCAGCTGTCAGAGACAACAATCAAAATTAAGGTTACGTTTTGAAAAAAAAAAAAAAAAAATTGAATTTACTGAGAGTTCCCGAAGATGTATTCCATCGCTGCTGACATGTCAACTGGCTGAGCCCGAAGGGCGATGTCCATACTGTCCACAGCCTGTGCTAGCCCTTTTCTGTAGGAAAGCCCTGTTGGAACAAACATGATCCTGACTGACTGACGGACCAACAAAAGTTTATAATAAATACATCAATATTCAGCAAAAGAAAAAAACAAAAACAACAAACAAAACAATGGTTTAACAAGTTGTCAGGGCTGACATCTGTTTTAAAAACAAAAATGTCTGGGATATGGGGGACTGCCATCCACCAACGTTCCCCCAACAGCTCTTGCAGATTCACACTTATTCACCACGTTTCAGCCAGAGCAAGTATGACAACGATGACAAACTGCATCACCACAGCGAACACAAGCAAAAAGATCTGAACTGCCACGTCAACACCTACCCAGCACCCTGAGGGACTTGAACAACTCAGCCAGGGCTCTTCTCTTCCTCAGGTGGATGTGCTTCGCCTCTGCACGTTGCTTTTCCTTTGCTGCATCCTGAAGAAAAAAAAAAATTTTTTTTAAAAATATGTACACAAGATTTTTTTTTTAGTTTCAGAAATCAGTGTCAGGTAAATTATAATATGGTCTGGAGAAAATCAGATGAAAGATTAAGCCGCTCCAATAATCAGCATCGTCCCCAACAATGCAATTCTCTCTACAAGTGGAGAGCGGTAACAGCCATGAAACTCCATAGACTCAGAAGCTGGCACACCATCAGAAAAAAAAAAAAAAGAGGAAGAATTTCCTTATAATAGGTAATTTTTTTTTTGTGCATAATTCACATAGCATACAATGTGAGGCAGATAAAAACACAGAACAATTAACGTTTGTGGTCGCATTGTATTCATTTTCAGAACATCAAAAGTGCTGACCTGACCCCATTTACAGCCACGAGGACAACGTACGAAACGGCCATAGGTAAGACACATGCAGCTGTGGCCAAACTCACTGAAAGTAAAAATACTGTTGGTGGGGGGGGGGGAAACGCTGCAGGTGGAAACCTGTGTCCACTGACTGTTCCTCCCACCTCTGTCTGTCTGTCTGTGTGTGTACGCTGGTAGCCGATTTAACACCACCACCAGTTTTTCGCCGAGCGCTGTGAATTCTGACCCAGAGCCATCTCTCTCCGCCAAAGTTTTAACGTCAGATTATCTATCACCGGATCTCAGGGCTTCTCGCAACAAATCCGCTTCTCTCGTTACAAAATGCATAAAGAGTCTGGCTAGAGAGAGAGGAGTGGGGCACAACTAGCGCGCCACTGGCACAATACCCCAGTCGACCTTCTGTAGCTTATTTCCTGCAAGTGAACCCTGAAAAGTGGACAAGCAAGAAAACAAAAACCGTTTTTACTGATTGAACCGTAAACCAGTCCAACGAGATGAAAAAATTAAACTACTCACCGGGGTAACGGCCAGTGACTGGAACTCATGCACAGTCTCTATAATAGTCCCTAAAAATTAAACAGACACCTTGATTATATTGGAAAATGAGAGGAAAACAACAATTCAGAATGACAATAGCATCTGTCTCTCTCTCTCTCTAATCTCAGGAGGAGGAATACAATGAAGAGTTTCAAGGATGTCCTGAGACCATATCACCTGGCTAAAGTGTCAGGCTCCCATCCTCAAACAACCCCGTGAACAATACATCTACAAGGGTTCATAAATAACAGACCAGCAGTTATAAACCAAGGGATAGCTAAGAGATCAAGTAGATCCCTAAAGAACAATTAAGATTTAACTGTAAAACAAAAAGACATCATGGACAATATTACTGCTCAACTTACTATATCAGGTTAAAAATTCTGCCATAAAGCATTTTTTGCTTATATTTTTCGTATAATCAACAAATCTTAAGTAATTTCATGAAGCACTAATAAGTCTACTTTGTTATTTAGCATTATCTATCAAACAGAAACGAATGGTGCAAAGTGCAATTCTGAGAGTAAGTGTATCCAGAGTAAAGGCTGTCAACCATGCCTTTAGAAGAAATTTGTTGTTACCTGTAAATTCGTCAAGTGTGTCTAACAGCTGCTGGTAAGGCAAATTCTGCTGGAGTGTCTCCCAGTGCCGGGACACCCGGGAGAGAAGCCTGGGTACACGGCGCAACTGGGGAAAGTCATCAAGCATGGCGGCAGGCAGGGCAAGGGGAAACAAATCCTGGAACGGCAAAGTCCATATTAAAACACATTTTCTCTCTTTCGATAAGAATACACAACACTGAAGTAGCACTAGGCTGAGGCTGACTGACTGCGAAAATAGGTTTACAATAATAACATAAATAGTATGCCTACATCATCCAGAGATCAACATTAAACATAACAGAAACCTAGTAATTAAAATACCTATCCAAACGATGGCTAAAACAAACAAAAACAGAAACTGCTAAAAGTCGAATGATTATATAGCGCACAAGTGGCCACCGTTATATTATCGATATCATCAGTTATGGGACAAGCATTTAGACAGCCAGTTTGAAGGGTCTTCGTAAAACTTGATCACCCTGAATCTGCCAAAGAACTGACTTTTTTCCCCGACACATTTAACTGCTAAAAAAACAATCACATTTCATCCACAGAAATGAAGAAATAACGGGATGCTCTCACATAAACGACCCAAAATCGAACACCCTAACCGGCAACTTCGTTAGCTAATAATAAAAACGCAAGATCTAGCCAACCTCATACAAGCGGAGAGTAACTACAAAGGGACTTGGAACCAGGCCTCGTCGTCACTAGCATTCACAAACGCGATTTCTGTCAAAAGTGACAAAAATCCCACCTGGTTCAGCACAGCTGCAGCGGGTGGCGACTCGTCCACGTTTGGCATTCTGTCGTCGTCCTCTGTTCGCTCGGCAGGTACGAGCGAAACTTTGTCATTTTTCAGCACAGTTTTCATCGGTTCATTCAGAACAGACTTTAAAAGGGAAAAAAAAAACAAAAAATAACAACAACAACAACACTGAGGAATTTAAAAAAAAAAAAAATGCAGAAAACAAACGGGTTGGCGAAGTTCTTGGAACACAGCAGGCCGCCCTCTTGACCCGTAAACGAGTGGGGAAAGCTGTTTACGAGTCAGTGCGGAGCATGTTTAAAATACCGAAAATAACTAAGTACTCCAAGAGCATCCACTTGTACTAACCATAAACTGTTTTGTGTACTTGTGAACAGTGCGATGGGTCTTCTCCGTCACCTGTCTCAGTGCCCAGTAGTTGATGTCCTTCCACCTGGCAATCTTCACAAAAGCCTTAAAAAAAAAAAAAAAGATTTATATATATGAGAGAGAGAACAAAAAATATACAGAATCTGGATAAGGACGTACAGAAGCTATCTACGCACTAACATTAATGTGTGACCATTCCACGCACTTTTGTTTTATGCCTGACAAGAGCCAGTCGGATTCCAAGCTCACATCTACTAACCTTCAGCTTTTTTTCTATGGGTGCTCTCTGCTTGGCTACTTCGGTCTCTACAGCTGGTATAAACTGGCAGTAGAAGTGATACACATTCCACAGCATCCTGCTCAAGATATCTGCAATAAAATTTAAAAAAAAAAAAAAAGTCAATTAGAAAAGAACAGGTAGAAGTGCTGGTGGATAAGAAACTGAGAACACAAACACAAAAGGCGGTGACACCTTTAACCATTTAAAAGCAGGTGTCTGAAGTTCAAAGGGAGGTAAAAATGAGTGACAAGAGATAGAAGTTCAAAGAAAAAGGCAGACAGATCCCAGTAAAGGTGAAAGTTGGTCCTTCATGGCAGAAATCACTCAGCAAGAGTTCATAGGAAAAAAAAAAAAGAAAGAAAGAAAAATGATGATCTCTACCTTTTACCTTCTAATGTGTAGAGTAAAAATTCAGGCTCAGGTCTGCACTAAACCATAATGTTTGTCGAAGATACGGAAATACAGATGTCTACACTGTCAGTTCATGGATAAGAGGGAGAGAAAGGAAGGAAAAAAGAACGAGGTAACTCAAGACTCTTCTTTTACCGGGAGTTTATACACACCTTGGTCACGCGAAACCTCTGTGTAAACCAGCTGACAATGGAAGGCATATATCATACCAAGCCTGGCCCTGAATTCTCCCAGACTGGAGTCCTCCATGAACTGCTTCAGAGCAACAAGGACATCTTTGTCAGTAACTGCTTTGGCATCAACCTGCAAGAAAAATTTGTAAGGGAAGTCTTGAAAACACAATTCTTACCTTAATAAGTGCTTTGTAAAGTCTGTTTATATTGCAGCTTTTCATTTTTACCTCTGAACTTTGGTGAAGTTAGAAAGGTTTTGTTTATAAAGTAAACCTGAGGGAAGATGAAGAAGTTATACACCTCTGTCAAGGGCTTGGAATTGAGGAAAGAAGAAATAATCTGGTATAGATGGAACCACCATTTACTGGCTTCCTTCTCCATCTTGAAAGCAACAACATCTAGAGATGAGCTCCAACACCTGAAATTGAGAAAAAAGGAGGTGAAACTCCATAAACACCTACTCAGTGAGTTCCATCTGACTTAACACAAAAATCTGGAGATGGAAATACTTTATACATATGCATGAGTTTCTTCACCTACAATTTGTCCTACACTTACACAAAACCAGTTCCTGCTTATCAAATAAACAAAAGCTGTGTAAACCTTTTCTTTAAATTTACTTGTGAACAGAGCAGAGTTTATGCAAATACTCTTCCACTTTGTGTTAACATAGAGAAAAGTGGACACTGCTAGAGATGCTGGCAGGTGATGATGTGAACAGTCTAGTGTATCAGCAATAGCCGGAGAACCATTGCTTAGCAGTATTTCTGGGCCGGTTTGGCTGTGTGACAGTGAAGATAGCCAGCTAGATGAGCGGGAGGGACCAACAACACAAATCTGAAAATCATGCGAAACATTCACCTTTAAATCTTTCATTAAGAAAAAGCCCTTTCCTACTGCACCCAGTCCTTAATCTGCTCACCGCTAGGTAGATACTCACCCAAGCTCCAGTTTTCTCCACTGAATCACTAGATGAGAAATTTCACTCAGCTGGGTTGCCAAGGAGACACGTTTGGCTGCTATGCTTTCCCAATCCTGGAATAAGATTTTGGGAAGATTTTTCTCAAAATTTCCAGACACAAACTGAGTTTGAAGAAAAAAAAGGGCGGGGAGGGAGAGAGCGAAAGCTCGTTAGATGAAGATGACTAAACTGTACACACATGTAAACAAGATGGTTTTCTTTTCTCATCTCTTTCTTACCTGAGCCTTGAGAAGCAGCAGCTCCAAACCTGACAGAAACTTCATCACGGGTTCAGTTAGCGAAAACGAGAGAATCCTTTCCACGACACTGGCCAGCTGAAAAGAACATGGACACCGTCATAATGTGCTGGTGACCAACCAGACGGACTTAGTCTGCTCACCCAAAAACAAGGGCATTCTTTTGCTTCTTTTTTATTGTGTGCTATAAAACTAGTTTCTGAAAGAATGGCCCAATAAAAGAGTACTTAAAGGAGGATGATGATGGAAGAAAAATAAAAGGTTCTGTCTATGTCTGGCAGAAGAATGGAGACTTTGGTGCTTGGCTGATGATCAATGATAGAGGAGGGGCAAGGGAACATCTCCTGACCTTTGTATACCCCTGTTTACTGTAGCATCAGCAGAGCAAAATAGCCTTGAAATTAATATTATAAAAGCTTTTTTCTTGTAAAAGAATTTCAGAATGCAATAAACTACTAGCAGTAGTTGTTAATAGTGACACTGTAAACTAGTTTAAAATCCACGTAGGTAGCTTTTCTCTCAAAAAGGTCCTTGCATATATGCCATGACAGCTGGTGCCTTGCCTCCTTATTAATCTAGGCATCACACCTAAACAAAATTAGTCTACAGTAACATCAATATTTAAATCATCAAAAAAGATGAGAGGAATTTAAAGATTTAAAAATAATAGTAAAAAAATTTATGCCTAATTTTATTCTTTCCTCTGCTCTAGGAAACTTTTCTCAACAAGATCATCTTCTCCGAAGTGAGCGAAGGTACATCTATTACAATTATAGGAAGAAAACTCCACTGATCTGTAAACTGAAATCTTATAAAGAATGCCAAGAAATCAATTAATCTATCTAAGCTAGAAACCCCACCCAGACACATTTCTTAACAATCTAGTCTTTTTTCTCCTGCTTAAAAACCTGAAAATCAAATTATAGTAATAGTCAGAGCAGCGCAGTTAGAAACAAGGAAGATCCTAGCATAGCCTTAAGTCCTAGTCTCATCAGTAGCAGACCAACCTCTTTCAGAATGGGATGTTCTGGCCACTCCACCTTCAGTTCATTGATTCTGTTGAGGACTGGCTTCAGTACTTTCAGACATCCAGTCACCTCAGACACATTGGAGTCTTGATAGATGTTGTAGGCTTCAGAAAATCCTCGGCTCATGACCAGGGCCTGAGAAAGCAATGCAAAACATGCCATTAATACTTGATTAATATTGAAATCACAAAAATGTGACCCTTCCGAAGGGAAAGTGTAAATCAGAAACATCTGGAGAGAGAAACAAGTCTACTTTACAATGATAGACACAAGAAAAGGCATCAGCACAGGTTTTTTCGCAAGATGATTTGAAACTTGGCCCCTTACCTTAACAAGCAGATTTGTAAAAGCCACTGACAGATTTTAGCATCTGTAGCCCAGCATGTTGAGCCATTCCAAACATTTACAACCCAACTGCTTTCGAGAAAATACCTCACCTGAGTTTTGTTTACTTCATGTGGATGGCCACAAAATACTGCAGGACAAATTATTCACATAAAAGAATGTCCCCCAAAAGTAACATCAGCTCAAACTAGAAAATGTCAGCTGGCCTTCTTAGTATTCCTTGAGAACCATAATTGCTGATACCACTAACCAGTCCAGCCAATTTCCCTGAAATTCTGTTTTTGCATACAATATTTCTACCTAACACCTAATGAAGTAACTAACAAAAGCTAATCCCAGGATGCACAATTTCTGCCTTTCATGAAAACACAAATGCAATTTTCCCTTCCATACTCTTTCTTCCGTACCTGGTCAGTGTCAGCATCACCTTGTATCAGCTTCTCAGTGGCAGCAGTGGCTAACAGGTGCCCACCCATAACTTCACTGTCTGCACCGTAATCTGAAAAACAAAACAAAAACCAACTGTACAGTTCTACACACAAATCCTTAGACATCATACGGCTGAAGCAAAATAACAAAGGAAAGGTGCTTCAGCTTTGAACCTGCATGTACTCTCCTGGTTCCAGTTTCCTAAACCACCCTGGAGGAGAAAGTGGGAAGGCTACTATGATTTTAAGAAACCCCCCCCCCCCAAAAAAAAACTTTTTTTCTGCTTAACATTTAAAAATACAATCTCTGTACTTTCAGCACTGGCTTCAATATCAGGGTTTGTACAGAGTTGGCCAACCAAGGACTTTGAGTACCATCACAAAATAAAGACACGTACCATAATACACTAATCCGAAAGAACTTAACATGGTTTTTGGATTCATACTAGATCATAAACACAATTAGGGCATTTGTAATTAAAATATTAGAAACAAGCCTGGTTCCATCGAGTACACATAAGAAATTAGCAGGGATTTCCTTAAACATGCAGCTTTTGAATCTGTTTCAGCATGTCCAGTATGTCTGTGTACATTATTAAATATTCTATTGAAACAATTAGACCACAACAACTGTTTTACACTGTTCACCAGGTCTGACCAAGGAACAAACAGTTTGCAGCATATCCGCAGTCTCTCTTAATTTTTCTGACCTGGGAAAAACACAGATTGATGAGTTAGCCACTTCTGATCAAAAGCACTATTACCTGCCATTACAAAAATCTAATTTTCTTAAACTGGTCTAACTACATTGTGTTCGTTTTTTTTTTGTTGCTTTCATGCCTAAAATTAAGAGTTCTGGCAGTGAGTCCCGATAGGTTTGGTCAGGCCAGTCAACGTTGTAATGCACTGGGGGATTTTCATGCATCCACCCAGAGTTGCTGGTGTCACACGCTCACCTTCTCCATCCAACTGGTCTCCCAGGCCACAGCTTACAGACGGTTGAGTGCACAACAATTGCGTTTGCCCTGACAGCTTTGTTAGCATAAAAAGAATGATTGTCACATGATTGTAACACACACACACACACGCACACGGGGCCTACCCACACAATCTGACATGAAAACAAAGGCATGCTAAATTTGCCATCTATTCCCTCATTTTCCTCATACGGGGCATGGCAGCTTCTTGCTCTGTTATAATAACAGACTTTCCATGTGCTGTATTGTTGTTGGTATAAACCAAAAGGGGACAAGAATGATAAATAATGTTCTACATTGGAAATCTTATTGATTAAAAGTATATGAATAAGGATTTCAACATGGTGTACATAAAATACAAAATCAGTGAATCACTGAGCTTTATAATTAAGCATGGGCTTATATCTGCAGGTCTCCATTTTATTTCCAACTTAGGGGGACTAACACATGATCTTATTCAACAGTTAAAACTTAAATGGCTAAAAGGTAAAAATTTACTTCTAATCTGCATATCATAATTTAATAGTAAAAGAACAAAGTTCCATTTCTTACATAGTTTTCCATGAAGGTATGGGCTTAGATTGGAGGCCACTTTGTAAGTAGTCAAAGCTGGTTTGATCCAGTTGATGCTTGCCTCGACAGGAAGCTGCTTTAGCCAGCAGGACCTGCTGAGAGAAGTAAACAGAAGCTGATGAATCCTGCTGACTTCTGCCATTTCTGCCATGCGCAAACTCATGGATAACGTGTCTTCGTTGTCATTGTCGTTGTCTTGGTCCTTGCAGGATGAAGAGTTGGGCTGAGTCATATCGTTGCAGAAACCCATGTCTGCAAAATCCTGCAATAAATAAATGAGGAGGATGATTGGAAAAGCCAACCAGGGCTGGCAGGATCATCAACTGATTGGTTAGTCATAATACTACTGCTTGAACAAGACAGACAGGCAGATTATAGTAATTGCCATGAAGAGAAATCGCATGCAGAATTTGTTTCAAGCCCTAATTTCACATACATCGCTTTGCTTTTACTTGATATTTCGTGTGTATTCAAAGAAAACCTGGCTAAAACAACAACACTGTAATGGCATCTGACTGGCTTTCATTTGAATATCACTGGTATATATGAATAATTATAATTATTTAAACAGAAAATCTCCTGAAACATGCAGCAAGTAAAAGATAAGTATAAAGCAATGTTCAGCATATTCTTGGAACACACCAGTCTGCTTGCTAATCCTATGGACTCTCCATAACTATGTTCCCAAATGATTAGCTGCTGCTGAAAAAAGGACCATAACCCCTCAGTCATCAGGCTCCTTTCATCTTCATGTCACCCCCCCCCCACTCCCGGATAAAAGTCTGAATTAATCATTCCTGCTCTAGATTTCTCATTCCTCCCTCTGAAACAATCTGCACAGCAGAGAATATAGTTAAATGACTGCAAAACCTGTTCAAAGGTAGGGAATTCCTGTCTGAACTCTGATTCATCCCTCTCTTCTTCAGTACCCTGGCTGCCATGGATTTTCGTCTTAATCCGATACAGACTAGCTTCCTCCTCCTCCTTTCTGCGTCTGTCTTCCTCGCAACACTGCCATGCCTTCACAAGGAGATCCAGGATGCGTCCAAAGATCTTTAACAACTCAGGAGACAACTCTCCAGAGATCAAGGCATGGTTCTTCACATGGTCAAGCCCACTCAAAATCACCCTGCAACCGAGACAAATCCTCTTAATCTGGCTTTCCCAGAAAACCACAAAAAAATATTTTTTCTTTTTTTTGACTGTTTTCATACTAAGAAGCTCATTGCTAAAGTTACGTGTGTGGTTTATTTATCTACCAAGTGACAGAAAGTCTGGCTTCTCTCTCTCTCCCCAGGCTCAGTGCTTAGTATTTTAAGTTAATAGCAGTCAAATTACCCACAACTTTATTAGATCATCTTCAGTGTTACTTATCTAATCACCATCACCTTACTGTGATCTTCATCTTTTCATTCATTTCTGGAGGAAAAAAAAATTCCCTCTCTTTTCTTTTTCCCTTTTAATTCCAAAGAACAGCCACAGTTCACATCTGCCCCCCCCCCTGTTCTGTAGCACGTTAAAGAATACCTTACACGTGATGAGTCATCAGGAACGAGTGACATCAAAAAGATGTAACCCTCTCTCTCTCCCCCTAACTACCACACTGTCATTAAAAGTATTTTTTTTTTATTACTTTGTTTCCATTTTCTGTAAAATTTGGTCAGAACCATATACCAGAAATGAGTTTGTTTCTGTAGAAACCAACACAAGGGATCTCTCTTTGATCCAAGATTCTGGTTAAAGCAGCTAGCTGCAGCCTATCAGGACCTGTGCCCACCTCTTGTCTGAATGCCAGCCATGACACAATGCGACATGGCATAGAATCTACAAGATGCCAGAAGGTATCTCGAGGGATATTTCTTATTCAGTCATTAATATTTTACAGAATGTATGGACTAAAGTAGGCAGGGCATCATGACGATGTGCTTCGTTAAAAGTTCATCCCACAGATGCTTAATTAGATCGAGATCCAAGGATTGTGCTGGCCGTGGGAAATTCCTTAAATCTCCAACAGGTTCCTTGAACCAGGAACACACAATGTGGGCATGGTGAATGGGAGCAGTCTTTTACAGGAGACAAGGACATGTCAGCATAGCATACTCTGAACCATGATTCCACCACCAGGGGTGTGGACAGTTGGGTCCACACAAGAGAGGCCAAGTGATTTATATGGATTTCTCAAAATCTGTCTTTTCCCCATCTGCGCAAAAAAAAGGGGGGGGGTAAGCTTGTCAGATCACATCACTTTCCACCAGTCCCCCCACATCAGTTCAGTATCTGCACTTCTTACACCACACTGGTAACTATGATAAGTGGTTTACACAACTGACTTCTATTGCCAAAGTCCAAGTATGATGTAGCAGGAATCATCTGCCACCTCCTGAGGTCATTCCAATTCTGCCTATCCTGGGCCCAAGTCTGAAAGGGCCTATAGGTCCTAATAAAGTAGATAGAGATATATAGAGATAAGGTTGGGGGGGCAGAGAGAGACTGACTTCCATTCCACATAATAATTAGAACTTTCAGCATAGAACCCAGAAAATATATACTGGTGTAAGGTGGCTACATAGCTAATTACTCACAAATCCCAGATATTCTGCAGACTAGGTCCTATAAGCACTTTCCATGGCCACCATTTTGATTAAAGCAGCTTTCCTCTTTGTATCAGAGATGTAATTTCATGAAAAATGTGCCTCATCAACCACATACACACACACACACGCACGCACACAGCAGTTGATAATTAACAGAAAATTTACATTGATAAATTCTAATATAGTTATTATGGTGATTTTTTTTTTCATTTACCTATCAAAAAAAAAAGAAGTTATGAAACAATTTGGACAGCTGCATATTCTGAAAGAAATGGACAATTTCTAAAGATTTCTAACAAATTCAGTCAATAAAGCAACAACAAAACATTTACGATAATGGAGAGACTGACAGGATGACAACATCATCATCATTCCTCGAAAATTAGTAATTGGACATCCAAGTTCTGTTTTTGTTTTTTTCTTTAAAAAAAAAAAAAAATTTCCTGAAGTTCTTATCCCAAGGATGAAGCAAACTGCAAATAAATTCTAACACAAAAAAAGAACAACAACGGCTATTTTCTTCATTTTTTTGAAGATAAGCAAAATATCATTGCAGATATTATAAAATCAGATCTACATTCGTTGACTCTTGTTCAAAAGTAGTTGCCCGCCAGAAAGTTTACTAACTTAAGAAACACCAGTGACAGGCAGATAATCATTAAATGATATCATTAGTGAGATATAAATTTTTTTTTTATTATCCAAAGCTAAGAAATTTGTTGCATAACGTTGCAAAACAAATCTTACATAAGAAATTTTTTTTCTTTTTCAAGACAATCATTATATATAATATATTTTTTTTTGTGTATAACACATTTTAAATAATGGGTCATTTATTTTTAGAAGCAACAACATAAGCAATTAATGAAATTAAATCAGAGTAGTCCAATAATCATTTCTAATTCCTTATACTGTAGTAAGGCAAAAAATGACGAAATCACACTTCCGAGCATCACTGTAGCTGGGGAAGTCTGTCCTGGAAAAGTGCATTTCTTTTCACTAATACAGTTCACATTCTGTGAACATGTGGTTCAGATTGTGTGGTCAAGTACTACTTTGAATCGAATCTCTAATCTAACTGAACCTAAACCCCTTCTGGTCTACAAATGCTGAGTAAAAAATCTGAAACAAAGCCGTTTCAAGGCCCGGGCGAATGTGCCTAAACGAGATTCTTGAAATAACTTTTTTTTTTTTTTTTATAACAAAGAGTTACCTTGATGTCAGTTCCTTAGCCACCAGATTCTGCTTGTCGTTAGAATCAGTGCACGTAGTTTGAACAAACTGCAGCATGAGATCAGAGATCAATACCCTGGTGAGATGAAGGATGCTGGGATAGGAGGAGGAACATGTTGGAAATTTGGTGAGACTGCAGTAGATCTCCTCCAGCCAGGTGAACTGAGACTCCTGGAAAAAAGGCAACTAATTTCAACAGCAGCAAGAAGAAACGATCAATGCACGTGTACATGCAGACATGCGTTTTCTCATAACGCACAACAAATTTCCATTTGATTTCAGTAAATTAAACAAGCAGGAGAATTCGAAATTGTCAAAACATTTCAATTAGAAGGTAAACAAAATGAAAAAAAAAAAGAAAATGTAATCAACAGGTTTCAGTAAAACTTTACATAGCAGATGTCATTCCGATGTATGTAAGCGTGAATAAATAAAAGACAACGGCACAAGACAGGAGATTTTTTTTTATATAATAAAATTAAAGAAGAAATAATTCTGACCATTTTTTTTTGAGAATATTTATAAGCAGACCAAAAAAAAAAAAGATGACATCTTGATTAACATTTTACCTGAAGTGAGCCACATTTCAATAAAGTGAAGGGTCAATAGCAAGAAAGATTTCTTCATACCCCTATAAACATGCGAGAAACAGAACTATGCTGAATCCGGAGCCAAAATGCCGCAGAATCAGACCACAAGTACTCCCTCCCCTCCTGAGCCTGTAGATCCATGCAAGGGGAAACCTGCCTTGTTTTGTGGAACAGAAAATTATCTGCAACGAAGTAGCTGCCACTATACGCTAACATCTATAAGGGAGACAACCCTCGTCAAAGAGCATGGCACCCTCCCCCCATTTGTTTGCTAAAAGCCATTGAGATTCCCTGTATCATGTGGGGCTTGGGGGAAATTCTAAACTTCAATAGGGAAGTCCAAACTGGAGCTGCTCATTTATACACGTGAAAGGAAACCCACATGGTTGGCTGGGGGTGGGGGAGAAAAATGAGAAGAAACCATACCAGGGAGCTTAACTCCCCACCCCTGCACTCCTATAATCTGACACTCTTGGGTCCTTTAGTTTACATTTGCTGCAGGATGTGCATCCACTATGCAGATAAAGATGACGTGAGAGGCGAACAGACTTTGGCAAACCAGTGCTGCCTCATTTGCTACAGAAACAGAACCAATCTTACCTTCAAGATCACAACTGCACACTGCTTAGCCAGGGACTGTCTGTCAGCGGACATTCTAAGAGACTGCGCCACCAGATCAAAGCCATGGCACATCTAAAAAAAAAAGAAAACAACAACAATGGTTAAAATGGGAAATTATCTGAATAGAAACTCTTTTTACTACCATATTTAAATAAATCCAAGTCAACTTTTGCATTAGAACAACAACAATAACTTTCCACACCATAGATTATTTTTATTATAAAACAACAACCCTAAAAATGTCAAGATCGAATATGTATCTCATCACTCTTTCTCCCCATCAGGCCTGCTGCTGTTGCCCCTTTCATTCATCACTTTCGACTTTCCACACATCCTGATCTTCCACACAGTCTAACTTGTTTGAAATGTAGCTGAGAAGTCATGCCTTCCAGGTCACATTTTCCCTTCAAACAAAGCACCCTTTGCCCCCTCCAAGTTAGACATCCTCAGTAAGTATCCAACACAAGAAGTAACAGAAGCTTTAATGGGACAATGCTGCCAAATGAGAGGCAAGTCCGTTCTACCACCATTATGGTTATCACCACCCAACCTATTGCACTCACACACAATCAATACACCTGAGTTGGTCCACATGCAACCTCGCGGCAAGGAATGGGTTAAGAAAGTGAAATTACTTCCTGCCAAAATTCTCAGAAAACCCAAGATTCTGGGTCAACTGCCATTTTTTTTTTGAAAAGAAAAGTTTTGAAAGACTGGCCTGCATTTAAGTAAATACAGTGATAGACGATTATTGGTGGACCGACCCACTCTCTTCATTGCTGACTCGTTAATAAAATTCCAATATCTTGACTCAATCCGAGTGAAATGTCCTTTGGTAAACTACTGAGATCAAAGGACTACTTTTCGTTCAAGGAGGACAGGCGATCAGAACCAACGGCCTGTCCCCTCTTCCTATCCCATGGATTTTGAGATTTTCAAATGGTTATGACACACATGACAGATTCCTGTCTGGTCTCAGACAAATACCTGGTGCAGGGTGGCGGTAAAGGGAAACACCAAGTCTCTATAGATGGGGTAGGTGGTGTCCATTCTCTCTATAAACTGCTCTGCTGATCTGTGCCACACCTCAATCTCCTGTAGAAAACTGGCTGCTGCTGTCTTCATTTTGCCTTCTGAAATCTTCTTGTATTGCCCTTTGGCTTTTTCCAACATCCCCAAAATGCGGCCTGTAGATCCAGCAGTAGATAGAAAATCTTGAACATCTCGCACAAGCATCATAAACTGTTTAAAAAAAAAAAAAAACAAAATCATTAACATATATACATATATATGTATGCATGCATGCATACACACACATACAGTGGATGAAAAATCAGAAATGTAACTAATAAACAATTTACAGAAAGATTATTACATACAGAAACGAAGCTTATGTATTCTGCATTCCATTTCATTTTCTGACTTACTGTGACATGAAATACAAGCAGGTTTATTACCATTCCAACAGTTCAAACCTAAAACTGGTGAGAAAAAAATAATAAGCAGAAACAGACTAAACAACAAACAAAAAAATCTAAATTTTATACTTATTGTTAGGTACAAATTATAAAACAACAGTGCATCAAAATGGCTAAGCATAGTACTTTAATAGTATGTCAAAGATCAGATCTTTTCTACACAAGTAGCTTCTGAATTAACCATCACTTAGCTCCTGATATTAAAGGGACAATGAAGTCAACACAGCACTACCAATTTTCTTTTTGATTCAATTTCAAGGCTAATATTACTGATAACTAATCAGATGTATGTAAAAAAAAAAATTAATTATTTTTGTAATAATACAATCAACTCCACTTGTCTGCATAGCTGATTTGCCAGTGAAAATGAAGTAATAACCAGAATATGTTAATAACTGAAATTTACAGAAAAGTAATATTAACTCTTACACACTGGCCAAGTAAACAAAGCACTGATCAACCATCTTTTGTACTGTAACTCATACGACACAGAAAACAAAATTTACACCTAGATTTTACAACCAATTCAACATGCTTTCATAACATTTATAGTCACTTCCTGAAAAAGCCAGCTATAGATATCTGTGAACATGTTGCCATGACTGCATTCTGTACCTATTAATCTATGGAATAAAACATTGAAATCAAGCAGCCACTGTCTCTGTAGAGCTGAGTTAAGAGTCTCTCTCTCTCTGTGTGTGTGTGGCATTGTTGCCATCACCAGTCTTTGCAGTGGTCTTCTTTTCCATGATGGCATCTTCTGTCAAATGCCCAAAGAATTTGGCATCTGTATTAATGGCAATGTAGCTTCCAGTGGTCAGTCTCTTAAGTACAGCAAAATTGTCAAAACCCTCCGCTGGCTGGCTGGCGGTTTGCACTTGAAATTTTTCCTTTTTAAAACAATTGCTCGTCTTCACATTGATCCAGGCATTCTGCAACATGTGTAAAGCATCCAGTGAGATGAGATTCTTCGCTAGACAATCCAGAGACATCTGGAATCCATCCATCATCAATTGTGCTGTTGATCTGATTGACACCTGGTGGTTGATAACGACATTTCAAATTCCAAATAATCCATAGGTCACATGGTTGGATAACTGATGTTCAGCTTCACTTTTTAAAGTTGTCATCAACATGAGATGGATGGGGGGTGCACAATTGTCAACCTGCATAATCTGTATTTGTCTCATGTCTATGCTGAGATTAGCTTCTTCATGCCATGGAAACATCTGGATTCATTAATCCTGCCTATCATAACTTACTGCTCATTTGCTTTCTTACTGTCTGTGAAATCTGCCCAACTCAGTGGCAGAGTCTCCTGTCTCAAAACAGTTATAGATATCCCAGAGTTTGTAGTCATGTGGCAGTTTGTGCCCATCTTTTGGCTGCTTGAAAGTCTGCATAACCTATGGAGTTGCATGGCTAGGTCATGAGAACAAGCAGCCGTAAACCAGTCTGGCAAAGCCTCCCCTATATTGCTGTCCTTTCATGGAAGTTTTGGTCTGGGTTAGAGTTGGGCTCCCACTGGATCATAATGTCAACATATTTGGAATACATCTTGGACTTCGGAGATTGTGAACATCCTAGTTTCTTGGAAATTTCACTCTGGGAAATATTTTGGTCAAGCAGTTTTGCATCAGAACCCTAACTTTTTCAGTGAGGAATAGATTACTGTATTCTTCTTGCCCCAAGGTGATAGAATTCTAAATCAAAATGGAAAAGAGAATTTACAGTCTGTCTGTCTCCCTCCCTCTCTCAGTCAGTCTGTCTGTCTGTCCTTTTTTTTAAAATTCCACACTTTACAAGTTTTTCTATTGATTTCTAAAAATTCAATACCATAGACTCATTTGGAACATTGAGTTCAAATAAGTCAAAGAAGAACTGCCCATTCCAAAACAACAGGAAATAAATACAATAAACTACAAACATAAATTGTGATAGTAAAATAATAACATATTTATGTGCTTTATCACCAGTATCAGCCATCTTAGTAAATGCCCCCTTAATAAATTTTTAATAGATCACATGATTAAGAGATGCAATTATTTTGTGCTTTAAGATTTTATGCATATAAACAAATTATGCAATAAAGTGGGTTTGACTATATTTCTTCAGAGATCCCCATCTTTGTTTTTGAGTTCTTTTGAAGTTTACAGTAGTAAGGTAAAAGCCCATAGAGATGCCATATGGCCCAGCATCCTACATAACTCTGACACCATATAAAACTATAATATATATATAATGTTGTTTGTGGTCTTCTTGAAAGAAAAGCTGCAACGCTTGCTTGAAAAGTTCTAAAAAGTCTGAATTTACTGGGATTCTCTTGAAATTAGTAAAATGGGCAAGTTATTACAAAAAACAAATGAACAAACATTTTTGTCGTGCAAAAAAAAAAAAAAGTTTGGCTGTTAACAGACTTCAGGAGACATTTAAAAATATATAAAAGGTGAGCTCCTCAATTATCTGGGGATAAACATTTAAATGGCTTAAACTTTTCCCAACCATCTTAAAAGTCTCTCTCCTTTTCTTTTTTCATATTCACGCAAAATAGTTTAGAACTCAGCAGTAAAATCCTAAAAATGATCACTAATTGCAAAGCTTCAAGTAATCTCCCTCCCACACTCATAATGTACTTAAAGAGAAGTAATTCACTTACCGCTGCCAGTTCAACACAAAGCTGAATTAACAATTTTCACCAATTAAACAGATTCTGAAAGAAACCTCTCTTCCCATCAACACACACACACACGCACGCACTCTCTCTCTCTCTCTCTCTGCAATACTGTGAAATCTGCCCACACCAAAGAGAACCAAGCATGGGCACACGCTCCCTCATAAATATTTTTCTAGCTACAGTGTCCAGATCTGTTTCATGAACAGAAAGTCTGCTTCTGCATTATCATGTTGCAGAAACATTTCTTTTATTCTCAGAAGAACACAAGACGATTACACTGGCTAACATTTTTTCACCTTTGTTTTCCTGATGACTAAGATCTGACGCTTGTTTTTAACTAATTTTGGGGCACTGATTTCAACAATAAAATCGGTTTTTGCATATCATGTCAAGTTTTTGTTCTACGGGATCTTAAAATGGTTAACTTTTTACTTGGTCAACAAGGAGGATACACGAAATATCCATGTTTCTTGTGTCTGTGGGATAGTAGAGCTAAGGACAAACATTGGACTCAGAAGAACTGGCCGGTGAGAAGATGCTTAAATGTCGGAGAACCAAATATCAAAAACCAACCACTAATAGAATGGGTAAAAATCATCTTTCCTCCTCTCCACATCAAACTGGGTCTAACGAAGCAGTATGTTAAAGCTCTGAGCATAGGTGACTGTTTTAAGTACATATGCACAACATTTCCTAGCCTCATTTATGAAAAATTAAAAGCTGGTGTGTTTGACGGGCCACAAATCAGAAAACTGATGAGAGATCAACATTTCACAAGCTCCATGAATGATATGGAGAAAAGAGCATGGAATTCTCTCATGGCTGTTGTGAAAAAATTCCTGGGAAACAAAAATGCTGAAAATTACAAAGATCTTATTCAAACATTGCTTAAGAATTTTCATCGTCTGGGTTGCAACATGAGCATAAAGGTTCATTTCCTCAACAGTCATCTTGATAAATTTCCTGAAAGTCTAGGTGACATAAGTGATTAGCAAGGTGAAAGGTTCCATCAAGACATACAAGCTATGGAGAAGTGATACCAAGGAAGGTGGAATACTCACATGATGGCCGACTACTGTTGGAGTATTAAAAGAGACTGTCTGGAAATGAAGCACTCCAGAAAAGCCTACAAACGAAAATTTAATCCATGAAGGAAGAATGTGTCATTTACTGATATCAGTTAATGTAAATAAACCCATGTCTGTCATTGTTTTGTTTATACGAATATTCTAAATAAAATGATAAGAATAGGATTGAGGTGATTGTGGAAATCATTGTAATCGGATACTTTTTTATGGCGATTGATTGAAAATTTGGGGTATACTGTAGAGCCAAAACTTGACGTGATAGGCAAAAACCAGTGTGATATTTGAGTTTAGGGCCCCCAAATTAGTCAGAAACGAGTCTTAGATATAAGTCAGCAAAAACTGTGTTGACCAGTGTTACATGAGTGTACGCAGAAACACCCTCAAGTGAAATGTACAAGAAGGGATTTTTCTTCTCTGGCAGCAGGATTTATCTTACGAAGAAGGCCCTCTATTCCACACACATTAGTCCAACTTTGGCCTTTTCCAAGCAACATTATTCCATAAGCCCATAAAGAAATGGCAAGAAATAAATCTCCAAGGAACCATCAAGATGGAACACTTCCTTTAAGTGCTGAAAAAGCCATTAAATAATTAACGATGCTACGCAAACCATATCCTCTGTCTGTCAGGCTTTAGAGAGTTGTCGTGTAATGCTACCTTTTCTTTTCTTTCTTTATTTTTAAAACCCTATCCATCATCAAAATAATATTATTCAACGACGCAGTTTGTTAGCTGGCAAAATCAATACCTTTTATCCCTTGCATTTACCAACTGTTCCAGTACATCACAGAGGAGAAGAGAGATGGCTCTCAGAACAACACCGATTAGCAGTCTTAGGGTTACAAAGGAGGCACTTTCCAGCACATCAGTTGTACAATGGTTACACAATAATGGCTCCTTCCTGCCATCTCCTCAGGGCTTCCCCCCTCCACCACCACTGCCGCCCAAATAAAAACTTTAATTGTTCCAACAAAGTTTCCAGGGAAAAAAAAAAAGAGTAAATTAGAAATGGCTAATGAATGAGTATATTGCAGCGCAAATGCAGGTAGGGCCTCTTCAGGTCAAACCACCAACTTTAGGGGTTCTGTCTTTCTAATGAAACGGTTCAGATATTTTAACCTATATTTACCCAGAGCTAGAGGATCAAGCTAATACCTGATCAGCAAAAAAGACAAAGGTAATCCTATCTCCATGGTTGTGCTGTTGGGATGGAGGGCAGCATCCCCTTTTACCCCCAACAAGGGAACGTATCCCATTGCAGGTATTTGTGGCTATCATTGCTCCTGACTTTCAAATGATGAACAACAACAAAAAAAAACAACATCATCTTTTCCAACACCAGCACCATTAACATCTGCGAATCGAAAAAACAAAACCACAATTTTCCTTAACGTAATCTGTTTTACTTTCATTTTGTCTTGTGTGTGTATAAAGACAGGTGTAAGCATTTTTGTCTACAGCCACTTTGGTCTAAAATCACTCCAGATGATGTGTGCTAAATGTTGATCACAAAAGGATGCAAACAACAGTCATGTGTTGCATTTATTTCATAACTGATATGATTGTATTTTTTTTATGAATAAAAGCAATTAAAACCGGAAGCAAATAAAGGCATAATTTAATATCCAAGACTATGGGCTATTCCATGAAGGTAGTCTTCAATATCCCTGTTTTGATAATCAGCAACAACCGTACTAATTCTTTGTGACATGATGACAGCTCTAGCATTTCTCCGAATAACAGCTGCTCCAGTGCATAGTTGTGAAACTCTGGCTTCTACCATCCTCTCCTCTCTCCGCAATGCATTAAGCACACAGTAAATGTTGGAGTTAGCTCTAACTATCACACCAAATCGCCCGTGCCACGCTTCCACACAGTTAATAGTACGAGCACTGCCTTGGAGTGTCAGTTGGTAGACATTCCATTCTGATGGAGGATATAATGGTCTTGATTGTCTATCATTCCTTTGAAGTTTTCCAAGGACATAGGTTTCCTCTACGTACCAAACAAGAGGCAGAGCTTCTTGTGGCACAATTTTCTGTAACCGTTGTAGTCCTTGAGGAATGTCGTCGACAGGCAAAAATGCCAAAGCATTCGGCAGTACAATGAAAACTCTGCATTGCTGTTGTAAAGCATAGATAGCCCTAACTGTTGGATTTTCCGCCACACAGACTGGCAGAAATGGAAAAGGCAGTAATTTACTTGAATATCATTTCCAAAAACTCGCACAAAAGCATTGCGAACTGATAACTCAAAGCCAATGTTTACGTCTGTAACCTCAACTTGGAACTCACAACTTTCCATGAATTCTATCAGAGCATTAGTATTTGAACAAAGTTCTTCTGTTTTTCCCGGCATGAACACGAATACCAGAGGTTGTATTTCGCCATAAATTTCTCCATGTATTGTGTAGAGCTGCTAAAACAGATGTGGACTGCCATCTGTATACCAATGTGAACATGTAGATAATTGTTGCAGGGATGACGGCGATGAAAATATCAACATTCTCTGTGGATCGTCAGGCCCACCGTCATGAATTAGCCATTGCTCTCCTCCTATTGTAGTGGTAAATTGTCCTTGAACATCAATCTCGGACAACGTGGTTGGATGTTTAGGAAGTTGTCTGTTTCTTTCTTCCCGGATAATACGTTTTAGGTTTGAGGTGGTAGGAAGCAGTGGTAATGAAGCAGCTGGTAGCTCACCAACTATTTCAGCAACAATGGCAGCAGGAGCATCTGATGTGGACTTTGCCTTGTCTTTAATCTTGAGCCGTAAGCACATTCATTCTTTCGACAGTTCCTGCATGGTTGTGCTCCGAGTATTTCATCACTTCTGTATTGTTACATAAAACAAACCGGCCTGGACATTTACGGTCTTGACAGCACCAGTAAGTTGTGTTTTTCCACGTCCAATTTTTGGTATAATAGTATGTGGCACAGCAGAGTTTGTCTGTGCCTCGTTTTGTTTTGACAAAGTTTATACTCTCAGCCATCAGCGCTTCGTTTTTAAAGCATCTTGAATGTTTCTTGATCTCTATCTACTGCTATCTCTACTGCAAACAACGAAGCTGTGCCAGCGAGTATTTAAATACAGTAGAAATCGCATAATCTGCCGCCTTTTGTATAGTCTGTACAGATTTTCTAATTATTCACGCGATTCAGTTTGCATAATGCACCTTCATGTGATCCGCCACCTTTCAGCTGCTCCCTTGAGGTGATGGATCATGCAATTTCTACTGCATATGCAAGTCCCGAGTCTCAAGCCACTCCGCTGATATGAAAATATGTTCTTTTGTAAAAAATAATAAATAAAATTTCAAAATTCACTAAAGTAAAATAAATCCTTATCTGTTACTTTCTGTTTCAGATGAATTAAATAACTGAACTGTAAATGCAGTGGTCAGCATGCAACAGTCCTGATTTCAAGACAATCACCCTTCCACCATGGTTGAGTAGTGTTCAGCAATTGTCATTAGTTTTAAAACACTGTTTGCTCCAAGCCTGGCCAAATGTACACGAACCCTGTTTTAGCAATACTACCAACTGCACTGCTGTGAAGTCCAATTCGGTCATTGTGTTTGAAAAAATTTCAAATTAGATCAAATACTTGCAGGCTATTATGCCTTAGCCTTAAGTGCTTTTAGACTAAAGTGCCTGTAGACTGAACTGAATTAGGCTAAAGTGCTGTATCCTATAAAAGCTATGACCTTCAATCAGTGGCTTACAGAAAAACAACAACAAACAAAAGCCCCACAGACGAAGCCAGCACGTGCCAGGTCTCAGTCAGTCTACTCCTGCACGATATTGAACGAGGCAGCCATGGGAGAATAAATGACAATAATGATGTGCAAATGAGTAATAAAATGGCAAATTTTGTATAGTTTAAGTACAAAATTAAAAAAAAAAACTGGCATTTTAAATGTTATTTTCATATTTTAACACAAAATTGTCAATTCAACAATCAAACAAAGGATGCCAAAACGAATAATGATACTTGAACTATTAACCCTTCATCATAAGGGAATATTAAGGAGAAGATACACAAATTAGGTTATTTGTTAAAAAATTTCATTAAAACATATCTTTAAAAAAAAAAAAGAAGAGATGGTGGTAAACTAAATATTTAATGTTATGTACAGTTATCATCGGTATTCTGCCAAAAGGCAGGACTATGGCTCAGCTGTGTACAGATTCCAAATAAAGAAGCTTCATATATGAATGACTAAAACAGAACAACAAACAGTTATTTACATATACAGTCGACCCCTGTGTAATCGCGGTTCGGCATTCACGGCCCCGGTTATTCATGGAATTTTCCTTAGAACCTAACTAATAATTGTTCGTGGAAATCCCCGCATATTTGTGGAATCACGAATATCTTCCACAATTTTTTTATGGCTTTTTTTCGTGGCAATATATATTTTTTCATGCTTTTTAACGCTAAATTATTAATAACAATATAATTTACTAATTTTGTAATATAAATACTAATGTAAATTCAGCAAAATATCAATATAAAATAAACGCTATTGGCTGGAGGTTTGAAAGTAGCCAATCCGAGAGCGTTATTCATTTCTCCTTGCTGCTGATTGGCTGCTTCCCACGAGGTGCCGCACAGCTTATACATCATCATCAATCAATATCATTCATTATTGGAGTACCCGCACATTTTACTGTATTTTTTTATTAAATTATGTATTATTATGTATTTGCTTATATTTTTTTATTATATGTTACGTTATATTTTGACATTTATAGGCATTTTTATGGACCACGTCCAATATTCGCGGTTTTTCACTCTTCGTGGGTGCTCAAGGGACGTAACCCCCCATGAATACAGGGGGACAACTGTAACTAACTAAATGTTAGACATTTATAAATTATTTACCTCAGAATTAAATCACTGGATGGATTGGGAAACAGTATAAATAAAAAAGAGGCACACCAACCTGAGAGGTGATGGGACGGAACGCACTCCTGGCTTCCAGTTCAGTTTTTTTGGCTTCCAGATTTTCTTTTGCCCCACGTAACCACTTGAGGTGAGGATGCAGCAGCTCATCTTGGACATCATCCAGCAACACAGCTGTCATCTTCAGCCAGTACGCATTCCGAAACTGCAGTTCTGTTTCTATCTGCTGCAGCTAAGACAAAAAGCGAGGATTTAAACAAGAGACAACAGAACGCTCTATCTGAGATAGGGTTTCATAGACGGTGCACCACTAGGGATAACTGAGCATAAATTAGAAAAAAACAAAACCAACCTCTTCATTTACATGGGACAATTTAATGGCATCCCGTTCAATAGGGTCGGTTAATCCTTTAGGGGCCAATAGGGCGCTCTGAAAAGTACCGAATGTGACCCAGCAGGATCCAGTGGCCATCAGCGAAGAGGGCTTCGGAGAGCTGCAGAGAGTGGAGACGTTTTCCAGGCCGTCCTTTAAGGCCTTGAGCATGCAGTGGCTGACAATAGTACTGTCCGCAAAGCTGCTGAAGACAGAGAAGAATTCTTCGAGTAAGCTTGCACTGATGCAGCTAGAGCTTGTGCCAAGTTCTGCATCCAGTTTCTGTACAACCCTGGTCAGCCGGTCCTCGGGTACACAACGCAAGGCAGCCTGCAGAGACGTCATCATGTGGCAGAGGGTCTGGATGATGTGTACTCTCTCAATGGCCCTGCAAAATGATTTTTATGAATCGCATTACGTCTGCACTGGACAATGAAATAATTTCACACGTAAGTGTGCGCGCATGAGAAGCATCTTTCTCAAAACATGCCCTTCCTTATTTGTGTGGTGTTCCTGAACTTATTCCCCAATGTCATTAATTCCACTGTTGCTTTTCTTTGTGTCATTCACAGACTCTCAAAGAGTGACACAGAACACCTGCTATGCCACCAGTCAAACTTCATGTCACGGAAGCAGTTCACTGACACCAATCAATACAAAATGAATCACCTTCAGTTAGGTGTATGCAAAATAATAATCATCATCATCATCATCATCAAAAACAAGCTGGCATTTGATAAAGAATTTTTAAAAACTGCCTAATTTTGCTCATTTTGTTTTTTTTTTCAAAATTTAATTGAATTCCTAAATATTCCTGCAGATTAAAACCCAGAGTGGAAGGGGAAAGACTAGACATTTGGGTTTTATTTTTAATGTACGTCAGCAATCTATCTCACCAACGCGATTATCCAAGGACATGGCAGCTAAAATGTTCACTTTCACATTACTCCATTAGAAAAATGCTGTACGGCGAGTTTTGGAGCGCAAACACTTTTTTTCTTCCCATAATTACACTTTGTTAACCTTTAATTAGTATGTTGAGAATTATATTCTGTGTAATGCTTTGACATTTCAGAAGATAACCTAACTTTTTTAAAGATGAAAAGAAAAAAAAAACTAGATGGGTTCCGAGGAGAACTAACTTCAGTTTATAGTTACGTAGAACAGAACGGGTTTGTGACAAGCTATTTTTAGGGTCTAAACTAACATTTATTTAAGCTTTCTGATGGAGCCTTTAAATAGGTTTTTTTTTTTTTTACAACTCTCTGATTGCATATCAGGACCCCCCCCAACAGTGAGAAAATCAATGGTCTATTTCACAGATGCCCCCCCCCCACACACACACAGACACACACATACCCTAACCCCCTGCCAGCCCGAAAGTTCTCTGGAAAGTACGTGACGGAGACGACGACGCATAATCACAGGGGCCAGAGTTTCTGTTTCAACTCCAGTAAAGAAACATCAAAAGGCAATTGAAGAAAGACGATGATGCACTATACAATTTTTTTTCTCTTTTCCTTCTGATCTTTGATAAATGTAAATCCGGAGGAGAAAAACCATTTAACATTAGATGTTGAGTTTTATTTGGAAGACAAAATGTTAAAAAAAAAAATTGCCAGATTCTTTAAAACTGTAATGACACGGTATTAATGGACGGACTGTACGTATCGTGCAACCAAACTCGGCCCCGGCTTTCAAAAATTCTATTTTACTTGAGATAATTAAAGATTCCATATTAATCCTGTAACACGTAAAAAATTTATTAGAACAGTTGTTTGTTAGCATTTAAAAATCTTTAAAGGAAAATGATTCGTGCTGTGGTTAATGTAAAGATCCCATATTCCACGGTTTGTTGGCTACCAGCTTCTGGCAGTTTGTTGTGATTAAAAGATGCTGCTCTTCTACGCTATACCTAAACATTTCTTAAAACAATAAAACTTCATGTGACACCATTCTGTAGACTCAGGCTGTGTCCCATAAGACCACGATGATGTGACAGTTTGCAGCTGCCATAAATTATTAAGAAGAAAGAATTTATGCTTTAACTGATTACCTAGGAGTCAGTTTGCTTGGATACAGATTCATTATACCTGCGAAATCTATTACTCCAAATTAACCATTTAGCTGGGGTTATTTTTCAAGTCCCAGTTTGTCCCCCCCACCTTCCTCCTGTTGTAAAAATATACACCTGGCTGATTTACCTCCTGCATGTGCAAATGCAGCTAAATAATTCTGGCCATGCACGCAAACGAGGAAGTACCGTGTGCTGAGACTTAGCTAGGTTTTAATATCTATGCATTACCAAAACTTACAAGTGGCAAAAACCTTTAAAAAAAGAACAGGTAGTAAATAAGCAGCCCTGGTTTTACTTGGAAACAAGAATGCACCACATCAACAAACGAGACGATTTCTAGAAACATGCGGCACCGGACTCACATTGGGCAGAGTTGGGGAGTGGCGAGAGATGCTGAGTTGACCCAGAGATGGTTCCGGACACTGTCCAGCATGCTTAGCTCATCCAAATGTTCGCCGACGGGCATCTCGACCAAGAACGGGTTGCTGAAGTACACCCGGGACTTCACACTGCTTGCAGTCGACAGGAGTTTGTGCAGGAGGCCTGAGGCTGTGGCTGTTGTCAGGGTTTGGGATTTCTGAGAAAAAAGGTCAGGAAATTTCTTCAGCATCATTAAACCAATAAGAAATTTAAAGGAAAAAAAAAAAAATCAAACGTTTTAGTAGCTGTCACATTCATTGTCTTAAATGACTCGTTTAACTACCCGCATTCTTTTCTTTAGAGTAGCTTTAGAAAATTGGTAACCAATCTTGATATTCAAAACAAAAACTATATCTTCACTGTTATAAAGTTAGTCAAGTGGACAGAAGGCCCCTCTGTTAGTTATCACAAGCCAATTAGTTCATTCCAATATGCACAACAGATGCGTGAGATAACAGGGAAAAGTCTCATTTCAGCTAAACCTCAACATCTGAACCAAACCTTAGCAAAATTCTAAATCCGGCTGATCCTTACCAAGATTCCGACGCTGCCACTATTCAGAGATGGTTGCTGCAGCATTTTTGTAATGTCAGCCCCAGCGCAGTTCTGTCTCAGGTGAGTGTAGTGGTTGACTAGAATTGTGGAATGGCAGAACTTCAGGACATCCTATTATAAAGCAAACAACTGTACATTAATTTTGCTTTTCTTTTGCTATGGAAGTAAACATCTCAGTTGTCAATAAGAAACCAAACAAGAGAATGCAGAAGAGACTTCACAAATTTTTGCACCTCTTCTAGTAGTCTGAATTACAAGCCCCAACAAGAAACCAGAGACTTTCACACAGACACACACAGAGACGCTTGGCTCACAAGATGACAACATTGAAAAAAAAGAGGGGGAAAGGAAAAGGGAAAAAAAAAGAGGGGGCAACAAGTTTAAAGTCCGTCCCACTCACTCACAGAATAAACGCTAAAGATGCAATTTTAAAAATACAGATTTATATGCCAAGTGATTCTTTACTCAAGGATGTTCACAGGATGACAATCTGCTGATGATGTTTTTGTCCACATACTTGTTTTTTGCTCCCTGTCACATCCAGGTTGGCTGCCAGGTTACTGTACTCCCACAACAAAAGAGGAGACACAGGGACTCTCTGCAACATGAAGTTCATCATTGGCTGGAGCCGGCAGCTGAGCTCCTCCACCTCTCCAGAAAGTAGGTATCCCACATTTTGCCTCTCCACCAACAGCACAAAATGGTCCAAAAGCGACCAGAGTTTCACGCTTGCTTCGAGTCTGGGCACCCGGTCCCCTTCATAGTGTCCATCATCAGCCACTGACGGCAAGACTGAGCGTTTTGTCCCAACATCTGCAACCTCTTTATGCAGAGCCACCACAGCAGCCTTGATTTCATCTGAAACCACCAAAAAATTCTTTCAAACAAGCAGATAAAGTGGGGTTAGAAGGTTTGAATTTTTTTTTTTTTTTTATTAGAGCAATGTGGATTCGTCATTACAAAGAATTATATTAATGAGAAAGGTACTCTGTATCATAGCCCCATATGGCTCAACCTATGCTAATTAATAAATGTTTGAAAGGTAGTGGGTGTAAATGCCCACAAAGGGGTATACAAGGAAGTTAAACTGGCTTAAAGATTATTATTAATTTTTGATATTTATAAAAAACAAAGTATATTATCATCATCATCATTGGTATGGTGAGAGGACTGATTTGTGCATGCAGTGACTAGATGCTGCTGCCAACTATCCCTTAGTCTGAAAAGTTCTGGATAAAGAAAAGAAAACACTACCACGAGAAGGTAATAAATACTCAGCTGTTTCAATAGCATCTTCAGGGACACAAAAGCAAGCTTCTCGGTTTTCTAAATAACAGTTCCAGTCTAAAGCAGTTTCGCAGAAACGGCAAGAGCCTGAAAGAAAATTCTTACCCTGCTTCTCAGAGCTAGCAATCAACAGCAGCACATTGATGAACCGGGAGGTGAGCGCCACTCGGTCCAGCTTTATAGCATCCTTTACTAAAATCATCAGCTGCTGGCTCCTGTGCTCCTTCAATATGTTCATGGCATGGATAACGTTTTCCACTTCCAGTCGCTGTATTGCCTGTTCTGGGGATTGGAATGGTGTGGGATGACCCCAGGCTTCCAGGAACCGCCGATAAAATTTTTCAGACTCCCCTTCTTCGCCCAGGAGATTATGGGTCTGTTTAACTAGGGACTGGAATTTCTGTGACATCCTGTAATAGTAGTAAACAATACTTGTTTGCCATCTGACAGACTTAGAACCACCCACCACCTTTTGCTATTGTAGCTTTTTCAGAACAGAGCAAAGCAAAGCAGCTGACTGGCTGCTGTGCATTCTGTTTCTGATGGATTGCAGTTTTATAAGCAAACTGGAGAAGAGAACAGCACTACAAGGTGGTCACTAAATATTAGGGAATTTCAAAATGAAACCTGGTAATGGTGTCTGGTATCCAGGTTTTCAGTACATTGATGCGATTCACAGAATCTGAGAAAATATGGCATCAAGACTACACAGCCAGGAGGGAGTTGTCCACTGCTTGCTTTGAAGAAAACTATTTTAATCATTTGGTTTTCTGAATACTAAATAAGGATTCCTTTATCGTATATATATCTTGGTGGGGTGGGGGAGTCACCCGAATCTCCAGAACATCAGTTTTATGCCTGCTCTGTTCCCTAAAAACGCTAACTCTATCCTTTCTTTTGTTTGTTAACAGCAGATTCACATTTCATAACAAAAAAAAAATCAATAGCCACATCAACTTTGGCAGTGAAAATTGCTGGGCATTAGATCAGCTGCCAACACAGAGAAAATTGAAAATTGTCACTTTCACTTTACATCGTGAATGAGCCAAGGGAAAGTAACGCGAGTCAGTGTTGCCTTCCAAGAGCACCAGGCTGCTCAAACCCCCCCATTTTTTATTTAAGGTTTCTCCTCTATTGCCAATTCCAAAATCATTATTCCAATTGTAGCTTTTCGGATCCTCAGAATACTTTTCAAGATGGAAAAGCCACGGTGGTGGGGGGGGGGTGGAACTGTTGCACGGTTCCTTATCAAGGCAACTGACAAATGTGAACACGCTGCTCTCTACGCAAGCGGAAGCCTCTTGGCTCATCCCCTGCCAACAGACCAATGGCGCGATCAGCGTTGAGCTCAGCCTGCTGAAGACCATATAACCCCACAAAAACCATCTTAATAACCGAAAAGCGCTACTTTCCTGCTGTCATCATTAGGGTTTAAAAAAAAACAACAAAAACCCCCACAAGTCGGCGCTAATCCCATTTGTTACACCTCTGTAGTATCGCCTTTGGTACTTAAACAGGAGAAAGTTGTTCCTTAAATAAGCTGTTCACTTGAGCCTTTTGCTGTTGAAAATAAAGCAAAAACAAAAACATGCCAGTGATGACTGATTGATTACTCACTTTAATACACTTTTTATTATCCATCAATGCTGAGTCTCATTAAATAAAAAGCACAGGTATGTCCAGTAATGACGGTAAACAAGGGAGCTAACCAGCAAATATTTATCTAAAGAAAGTCTTTTTTATGAATGATACTTGCAGTGCTCCAAATTACATTATTCTGATTATTTTGGTGAATGTTCATTTTGGTGGGGATGATTTTAATTTTTCAATTGAAATTTGAGACAATTTACCTCTGGTTTTTAATTTGTCTGAGTGGAGCTCACTTACTGAAGCACGTAGAATTATCCAATCACTAACAAGTATGTGCTCACCATTTACGTCCTATCTATACTTTCTAATTATACATATAAACCCCCCAACAAATCCTCCAGCTCATCTTAAAATGCCCCCATAAAGTCATGCAAGTCATACATGACAGTTTTTAAGTTGTTAGGTTTGCTGAAAAAAACCTTACTGGTAAAAAATGTGCACAGGAAATACGGAGTCAGCAAGAAATCTGTTAGTGACTGCCATAAAGCAAAGGATACATTATGGAATATGGAGAAAATCAAGAAGGCAAATCATGGATGCAAAGCTAGGTGGACTAATATTGAGAATAAGTTGGAGTAGTATGTGCTAACCAACATGCCAAATGTTGTGGACTTGGGGAAAAATGTAAAAATGGTGATCATCAGTTGCAATTTGTTTGGCTTTTAGACTCAGCTGTACAGTACTATCTTAATTTTACTAGTGTACAGTGTCCAACATGGCAGCTTCCCCGAAAGAGTGTACCATATTGTCCAATTGGAGAACTGAGCATGTTGGCCTTATTGTAAACCCCAAATGTCAGACAACTTCAAACTGAGCTGAACAGACTTGTGCTATCAAAAATGAAATTTTGAGTTGAATTTCTGAATTTGAATGTGCTGTAATATTTCAAAATCAAATAAAAATGTGAAAGACAGATAAAACCAACACATTTGGATTTTTTAAGTAGATGATTCAAACAGTGCAAAATGATACAGGATCACCTAACCATCACTGATGTCATGCAGTGACTGAAAATAGATACCTCTCTTGATTACAGAACCAATAATGATGTTTGCAGTTAGTTTCAAATAGCTTAAAAATTACAAACATTTTGAAAAACTATTTCAACATCCAGAAAACATTCCACAAAATAGTTCAATGATAAACACTGGCGGCTCATTCATATTCATGAAACCTGGAAGTACCATAGACAGCAATGTGACCGTGTTATGAGAAATTTGACATTGTTCTGACTGGTCATAAGTTTGGCTAACTACTGTAGTTGATGTAGCCTCATCTTATACTCCAATCCGACCTATCTATTAATGAAGGAAAGAAAATGAGAAAACTAGCCAATCTGACATACATGCTCAACGTCAACATTTAGGCTGAAAAATATGGCATTTATCTATCATTTCTGAAATTTATCACCAACCATGTATTCAGATACTGAATGGAAACAAGTGACGACAGTATGAAGTAATTTATTTGGTAGAGAGTGAGTGCAGAAATATTAAAAAAACCAAAAACCGAAATGCAAATAATAACTACCATAACAACAGGTTAATGACAAGATTAAAAAAAAAATATCTAATCTTTGAAATCTTAAATCTTAGATTAGCTACTTTTGATTTAAGTGGTAAGGAAAAAGCAGACTATTGTATCTCATTTTTCAATGGCCAAAATCATGGCATCAAATGTAATTAGGACAGGACCAATACAATATCCAACCAATGGCCTTGCTTAAGATGTATCATTTATCTATTTCTTTGTTAAAATATTCTTTGGTAAAAGCAGAACTGCAAAGTTAGAGTTTGGAATTGACTACTTTGCTACTCTACAGTTTTCTGGCCACAAGAAATCATCACACTATAGATGTTTGTTTGTTACAGACGCCCTAGAAGCTTAACTAACTTTATTATGTTAAGAAATGAGTTTACAGATTGTAAACTCAAAAACACACAATGGACGCTCAACATTTCGTTCAAAAAAATGTATCGCAATGCAGTAATTTTTGGCCATCACTGTGTCTTTAGAATGAGATTGTAAAAAAAATAAATAAATACATTTTTCTTTTTAAAAAAATTTATCTAAGTACTTTTAGGAAAATTAAACCTCCAAGAGAAATGTTTCTGATAACCATTTTGGATATGAGCCATGCTGAAGTGAAGTAGATTTACCCACAACTGTGAAGCCACCATCTAATTAAATGGGATCATATCCACGTCTATAAGATGTCAAAAAAAAAAAAACACAAAAACAAAAAAGCCCATTCAATGTATTCAAGTTATTAAGCTTCGTAGTCAATATAAGAGATATTGTTGCCCAGGGCAGACACATGACCAAATGCCAACTGTCAGGCAACAAATGGTACGCTTTGTGCTAGTGATGCGATCAGCAATGTTTATACCCAAAAATGGCTATCAATTTTCAGATCCTGCCAGCTGCCACACCATAATCACAACACAAAAATGACCCTTCAGCTTAGTCTTCCATTAGATACCCTAGGGTTATCTAGAAGAAAACACTGCAGGCTCAATCACTTCATCAAAAAGCCCACTACAAAATCAACTGCGCTTGATAGATCCAACAAAGCAACATAATTTGAGCCATTTATTCTTTTTTTTTTAAATTTAATTAAATCTACCACAGCATTCCACTTTCATCATAAAAACAACCTGCAACCTCCTCTTTTTTATATCCTGAAAAATCAATAGCTACTACAGAGTGGGAATTATGCCTACGACTTCTACCAAATCACAAGCTGATATTGTTGCAATATCCTCTTCATCAGGAAACAGATTACTAGCAGCGAACAGGAAACATCAATAAAAAATTATTCAGCTCTAAAAGTGTCTTTGAAGAGGCAATACTGCACACACGCACACACCCCCCCCCCATGAATTCAATTCATTTGTAATCTTCATACCTGCACAAATTGTATTTCCATAAAATAATTATATTCTCAGGATAATTGTCAGTCCATCATTTTTAATAACTTTTACAAAGCAAGAAAATTGGCTATATATGTATATCTCTTGTATGCTGAACTAATGTTATTAATTAAGTTACACACTGCTAATCTGTCAGCTTAGACACAGATGTAGAAATGTAGTTTTAGCTCAGTAAGCTTAAAGTGACATTAACTAAACGAAAATAAAATTACATGTAGCTATGAACTACTTGATGATACTACAACTATGAACAAATCAGTAAGGCAGCATTACAAACAACAAGTGCTGCCAACAAAATATTCTTTTCCTTGCAAAAATAGAGAAAATTCTTTTTTTTTGTATTATTTCTTTCTTTAATGTTAAATTTTGAAGATTTATCTTGGTTTCATTTCCCTAATTCATCAAATAATCACCCTGCTTCCTTTTCAATGGTGAGTGTTTTTTTTTTTTTTTTAAAAAGAAAAGTGAAACTTGATAGATGCCCTTTCTGAATTTGCTGGAAAACAAATCAATATGGCAACCAAAAAAAAAAAAAAAAAACAGCAGCAGCAAAGAATGCTGGGAGTATTGTGACTGAAAACATTCTCCAGCATTCCCATTTGGCAAGTAATGTTCTGAGATAGATTTTATTATCTTTTTGGGTGCCTATCTTAAGGTCTAGAACTAAGAGTATTTGAGAAGACAGGCACTACTTATTACTGAGGATAATAGAAAACAGTACACAAATAATTTAACCTAGTTGTAGAATTTGAATCTTCAACCACAGAAAAGTTTACAAGCATGATTTGAAAAGTATCCAAGAATCACAAGCTGCATTAAAAAGTAAAGTATTCTAAAGCATCAGCATTTTGAGACTATCTATTTTCCAAATAACTCCAAAGTTAAATGTGGTAGAAGCCAGTTATTAGCAACATCTTCGCAGAAACCAATTTTCTCCACAGACTTTACTGCTAATGGAACTTGGATATTAGTAATTGACATGCCACTTACTGACAACTTTGTTAGAGTTTCCAGGGCTAAAGGTTTCGCAGGAGTCTTGTAATTGCTTGTATTTTTCTAATATTATTAATGACAAGCATTCAACTGACATCGGCGAAAGAAGTGTTTCATAGCGCAGAAGCATGACAAACACCTGCTGCTTGCTGTAACCAGCTTTTACACTGAATTCACAGCTGCACAGTTCCGATGATCAACTTTACAGTGTGTCCTGGCTTCAAAATGGGTACACATGCCCCTTGCTGAGCAAGTGCAAGCAGTAGAAAAGTTTGACGTTTCATGCATTCTAAAGAATGCCGATACAATTCCTGGAGTACAAGATCGGTGCAAACACCAATTAAATGGCAAGCAGGCAGACAGTTTTCCCTTTAGAAACTAAATCTCTTGATGTTTAAAAAAAGAAGAAAAAAAGTACAGTACTATATGCTCCCAACACCATGTTGTAAACAGCTGTATCAAACAAGATTCCATGCTTCTACAACCAAGAGGGCAGATCTACTATATAAAGAAGCAAATGTTGCTGATTAAGTTTCCAAGATTGCTAAGTAAGAGCATCTTCAAGAAAAGTTGGTTAGGATGCTACGTGACTAAAATCAGGGAGAACTCCATCAATTTATATTAGATTTTTTTAATTATTGAATTTCCAAATATAATAAAGACTTCGAATATGGGAGACGCTGCGTGGAATAATTATTATACACCAAAGTAAAAAAACAATTTAAAGATGACATCTGGTGATTAATGTGAAGATTTTTACTTCAGAACCATTAACTTCTTAAAATCTAGATGCTATATTTTCATCAGCATGATAAGCAAAGCATCCCTAATTTAATTTTCATTTAAACCGTGGAAAGAATTCATAACTTTTATTGATTTCCCTTCAAGTGACTGTCCAATCAGGTGTCTGTCTGTCTGTCTGTCTTTTGAAACAAATATCCCAGTAAGATTCTTAAACTCAATTAAAACCTATGTAGCATTTAGCTGCCAAAAAATGGCTGCGAGATCAAACTTGCTGAAAAACAAGACCAACAGGCCGAACAGGTGAGAACGGCGCCTGTGTGACTGGGGGGCAATGCAATCCTTTAATATTAATAATGCAGGGCTTAAACAGGGCCATTTAAGTAGGGATTCATAATTGACCCCCCCCCCCTGCCCACACGACAGTTTAATTAGTGTAAGTCATTGAAATAGAAAAAATTGATTCCATTATAGACAGATTAGGTCTCTCACCTGACCGAGACTGAGAGAACCACAACCTGTAACCTTCAGAGGGTCAGCAGAAAAGAACACTTAAGATAATCGTCTGTGCGCAATTAAAATACAGTCAAATAAAGAGAGAGAGAGAGAGAAAAAAGGAATCACATTAACAATTAAAAAATAAACAAAGGCCTATTCTAGACATGGCTGCTAGTCCTGTGTACCAAAGATTAAAAAAAAAAAAAAGAAGTAATAATAGTGAGAACATCTCTGTATAGTATATTAAGTTTACTGATATGGCTTACTTTTTTTAAAATATTCTAGGAGTTTGAGCAGCTGTGAATCTCGCCAAGGAACCAATTCCAAACACATGAGCCGATAGGTTACCGCCCTTGAATGAAGTCACCACCAAAACAGATATCAAGATATCAGACAATATATATAAATAAATAAAAAAAAAACACTTTCCCTTTAAAACCCTGACTCAAACCCAAATGAGCATCCCTGGGAGCAAATACAGAACTGACATCAAGGTATGTGATTGTCAGTAGCCAGACAGCGACCCTGGCACAAAGCAGATACACTGGGAACTCAAAACACTTGCATTCTCTGTGTCAAGGTATACAAATACTTGTACAAGATAACAATGGCTTGTTGTTGTTGTTTCTTTTTTTAGTCAAACTTGTACATATAACAGCCTCACTAAGGAAACAGCAACTGTGGACTTTATAAACAGATGGCAGCCATTGTGTTTTCTTTATAACCAGTTTATTTTAAAGTGCACACACACATGAGCAATGCAAATTAAGTGTGTGTGTGTGCGTGTGTGTGTGTGTGACTATTTTTTCTCAAAAGATAGGCTATTTTCAAAAGTGTACAGTAATAAATTTCTGATTTCCTACAACTGTGGTCTGTCTCGCTGTCATGTTATTTTAAGTTCATTTGATCATTTTTATGTCCATGTGATGCAGGGAATTCTGTTTTGGTTCTAAATCTTTCTTAAAAAAATCTACCACCAATGACTGCTTTCCTCTCTTGTGTTTGGCTGTGCAACTTTCCAGTAGGTTGTTAAATTTCTCTATCTTGCAGTAACATGGACAAACCCAACCCTGTCCAGAATTTCCTTCTGGTGCTCCTCTTACCCTTTAGAACTTTGCTCACTAACCCTGAGGCTTATTCCACTTGCGCTTAAGGTCTGGTGATATATCATTGGCAGCAGTAGTGCAGGAGGAATCCCTGGCTATAAATTCTGCCAAGATCTGATGCACACTGTTGCACTCAACTGCCACATCATCTCCTCCTTTGACTTCAGTTCTCTCTCTCTCCACATCTGATGCAGCCAAGAGATGGCTCCAGCAAAGGTCATCAATTTGCACATGTCTGAGTCAAGTCCTCCTCTGTTTCCAGTTCCTGCAAGACAGCAGTCAAGTATGTCTTTCTGAATTTGTCTGGATCATCCCTTGATCTATGGACTAAGTGATCAATACAGCATGCAGAGGCACAAACAGCATTTTAATGTTCTTCAGCTGAAAGTGAGGATGGCAAGAAGCATTGTCAAGCATATTAGGCTTTTTTAACCACTGGTAACCCTTCTTAGTACTAAGCTTTTTCAACTACAGTTCAAAGATGTTACTTATCATCCAAGCTTTCTTATTCACATAATATTCCACTGGCAAATTCCTGCAGTTAATTCTGCCAAAGTAGCAAGGTTCGACGGACTTACTGATGACAAGACTTCTCCTTTTCTCCAAGCGTGCTGGCACAAAGTTACAAATATCCTTTCTTTTGATCGCTTACTGCCTGAGAAGTCAGGCCCTTTGAAATGTAGTGTAGTTTCCATGGAGGCTTTGAAGAAAAGATTCTGCTTTGTCAAAGATGTAAATGTTCCAAGAAGTTTTGATTTTCATTCTTCACAGTGGTGCCACCTACCAGACATTTTACCAAACACAATGTTATGCCTCAAGCCATCTGTTTGAAGCTGTCAGCTGCTAGAAAACCTCAGCTCTCCTGAACCTTTCTTTTTTGACCCAGAAGATTGTCGGTCTCAAAATCACCATCCCAGTCCCGTTTGTGCTTGAGAATTTTCTGAATTTCAGTCTTCCTGCAACAATGCCTTTGTATATTTAGCCCCATGGCAATGGCATGCAGACTCAATCCTTGCAGCTCATGCTTACTTATTACCTCAATCTTTTTGAGACAGAACAAGATGATGTTGGGCAAGCTTGCTGGAATGCACATTTACAGTCATAATCACAGTTTTTACATATAGTAGAACAGAAAGCTGTAAATATGAGTGCTTGCTTCAAAAAGAGTCAATGAGCGAGCAACCGAACTGTGTACGGGTAACCAGACAACCAGTTTCAGTCAAAAATGTTCATCTGCAAAATTTATTTACTGATAATGACAACTGCAACAAAATTAACTAATGCAAACAAATGTTTGTTTTTTTTTGCATTCTGTCATTGATCTGATTGCTCTTTCGGTCAGCCAGCCAGCCAGCCTGTGCAGGATACATGCACACACACCTCGAATTGTTTTTGGGTCTTGTGTTAGATTGACAGGGTGTTTTGTAAGTTTTTTTTTATAATAGAAAAACTGCATATTTTGTTTTATTGTCCTGGTAATTAATTCCATATTTTAGAAAAAAATAGTCATTGTGTACACTAGCAGAAATTGCCATGAAAGCAATTTGTGTAGCCGCTTCGCGAAGAGTATTATACGCGGGTTTTCAGTGTGGGAGTTTATGAGCTTGGAGACGAGGCTGCTGAAACAGATCTGACTGTACCTCTACAAGGTCCAAACAATGGTTTACTAAGATATCAACACACTGCTGGGTATGACAAAACCAATACATGAACAGAATTTTTTTTTTTTTTGTTGCTTGAAATAAAGAATTTGAGAAGATGGAGATAATACTTCCTGCATTTACATTTTCAAAAAAAAGAAAGAAGAATGAAAATGCAAATATAAGCAAAATAGATTCTAAATAAACAGAAGTTTTAAATTTCATTCAAAACAGACACAGGAACTTGATTAATAAAATTTCTTTGGTATGGAGTTTGAACAAGATCTGCCCAGTATCTTAACAACATCCCAAAAATTTATTTAAAGAGTAAATCATTAAAAAAAAAAAAAAAAAAAAAAAAAAGATACAAACGATTTTCCAGCCATTTTGAATCTCTCACATATACAGGGCACCCCCCCCCCAAAATTGTAAAGACTTTTTTTTTTTTTCTATAGCCCAGTAAACAAAAATGCTGCTAAATAAAATATTTGCTTTTTACATCAGACAGCTCAAACACAATACACTACAATAAGTGCTCAAAATGTTCACCATCAGTACATACACAGGAATTGCAGAAGCTGACAAAAGAGTGAGAAGTGCTTTCACAGAAGTACCTGTTGAAGCACCAACAATTCTCTGCTGGAGTTCATGGATGGTAGACAGCTGGTTTTATGGTGTGCTCCTTCGTGGATAATAAATTAGAACAGCAAAATCACCACCAACAAACAACAAAATAAAAACAGATTAGAATTGCTTTTTTGAAAGAATTAACTTGGATTTTTATGCAAGCAGTTATTTTCAACGGTCATATTTCTAAGCAGGTGGTACCAAGGGAATCAACTTACCAGTTTGGTGTTGATGTAAGTGGTTTAAGCAACTTTTTGTACAGCCAGCTCCAGAAGAGAGTCAGACGTTCCTCTGGTCTCTTCTTCCAGTTCTCTGACTCCACAGCAGTAAGGAGCAAGCGACGTATCCATTTCAAACTGTTTGCAATCTGGAAAAATAGTCAACAGTAAGGTGAACTGTTGTTTTTGCTTGTTAAAAAATAAAGATAAACAAACAAACAATTTTATTCGCATTTTGGATTAATGTAAACAAGTAAATGAGTGACAAAGAACCAAAAACTACCAGATGGTCTTATGGAATGTTTTGTACTGGTCCCTTACTGTCACAAGATCTGTTGCCAAGTCAGCATCGTTTCTCCTGGGGCACTGCCTTGACATTCAAGATAACTGTGGGTAGTGGTTCAACACTTTGCCAGTTGCCATCTCTCCTCTGATGTACCGAAGGTGACTTCTCTAGATTTCTGTGACTCCACAGATCTGCGTGTAGCGAGTGTAAAAATCTGACTGCAACACACTGAAATTCACACCATGCCATTTGGTTTAGCACTTGTTTAGTAGCTGTCCTACAACAGAGAATCTTCAGTCATGTGGTGCATGTCGTCGTGCTACCGTTCTGACCCCCCCAACCATGCCATGAGGTACCCCAGCTTCTCATTCTTTTTTTTACACTTCCGAGCAGCAGCTTTACAATAATTCTTACCATTAACGTGCCATGTGATTTTCAGATGCTGCCGAGGCTTATGCTATAACACAGGTTCATGAGCAGCATGGTATTCTGACATGGACAGACCATATGCTTTCCCTCCCCTACCCAGGCCACAATTTTCATGTTCGCTGTGCACCCCGCCATTATGAAAACGCTAAGTGCCACCCCCCCCTTTTGATTCTCCATATTGAGCCACTGGAATCCAAATCTTCCAGAGTTTCAATCTGGTTTGCAATTATGCATCTCACCACTGGAGTAATCCACAAAGTCAAGAGAGAAGAGGGGAAAACTAGCTGCTGCAGCTGAAGATAAGAGTGAACAGACAAACCAACCACCTAGCGTTTAGCTAGGTATAAACAGAATCACAGTTTAACTTTGACTCCTGCTCTCATCTGTTTTAAAATGAAAAGCCAGGCATAAAAGAGTGCATCTAAAGGATGCGAGTCTTTCTTAGTTAGTGAGTTTGGTTGTAGCTACAGGGTGCCCCACAAAAAAAAAAAAAAAAAAAAAAAAACCATGAAATTTGGTAGAGTTTATTTAATTGTTGGAAATTTTGGTAGTTATTTAAAACAAAAGCAAAGGATAGAAATTTGGTAGCTTAAAACAGAACAAAAACACAATGTTAGATGTGGTGTTCAAAATGCTTTTTCCGTGGGCAGCTGCACGACGACGTAGATGGTCTAGCCAACTTCCAGTCGCCCTTTGGATAACTTCAAGCGGGATATTGTTCCAAGCTTCCATCATCAACACAGGTTTTAAGGATTGTATGTCTGTGACCTCTCTCTCTCTCCTCTGTAATTGAAGTTGATGTAACAGTAAACCCCACACAGTAAAATCCATTACGTTGAGATCTGGACTTTTAAAATTTCCTGGTTTTTTGGTGGGGCACCCTGTAAAATAGCTCCAGGTAACTTAACCAATGCAAGAACAACAAAATGAGGATTTTTTTAAAAAAAAAAAAAAAAAAAAAGATAATTAGCACATAACAGTGCTTTTGGAGATAGCTGGCAACAGACACCAGGCAGAACTTGTTCTAACCATTTACAACTAGCGCGCGACAACAGGCTGGTCAGTGTATAAGCATACCCGGTAGAATTGCTTGTCAGGTAAGTCTTCTAACTTCAATGAAAGTTGAATCAGTTCCTGGCCAAGCATCACCAAAAAGTTAAACAGATGGACAAGGATCCTGTGGGCTCCTGCATCCTTTTCTGATCCTAGGTTAACCAAAAAAAAAATTTTTTTTTTAAAAATTAAAGCAGAGAAAAAAGAAATAATACTAACTAATCTGTTTTTAATGACCATTAACAGCTCTGGAATTCTACTAAAATCTGCTTTCTACTGACATATGGGCTGCGGATAAAAATCTACAGAGAGAGAGACTTCAATTAAGTCATGTCTCCAGTCGTTATTGCATCAATACGGCTAGCTAATACTCCCCCCATCTGTTCTTTTGTTAAAATGAAGCAATATTCTTGTATTGTTCAGTATATTAATTATATGGTCCACGCACTTCCTCCCTCAAGTTAAAGAGAGAGGGGGGGCATATCTGTAAGAGAACAAATGTTTAAACTTTTATTTAATTTCACTGGGTATTAACGACATGATTAAACAAATTTCATACATAAACCAGTCATAAAAGGAAAATAAAAATTGCGTCCTTGTTTTTCTTTTGTTTACCCATGTACGAGAGAGACTACCTTGGGAAAGAGTGTAATGCCGCAGTTATCTGCTAGATCCCTATCCTGTGGCATGAAGGGAAACAACTTTATTAGAACTCTTCACCTTTCAGATGGTGGGGGGGGGACCTGAGAGCTCAGAGGAAACCCCACCCCTCCAACAAAAAAAAATCAGCTGGTGAAGGGAGACTGAACTTGAGGCCCCTCAAGCATGACAGCCTAATCACCAGCCACTTAAGTGTTTAATCTAATAACTGCTATGGAAGCACCCCCCCCCGATTCACCTATCTTTTGAGCAGCAGTGTACGTGCTAAAGCTATAAAGTGACATCCATTTCTATCGTAGCTGTCTAATAGAAGAGCAGCAGGATGAAACCATTTCCGAATGTGCCACCTCCGCTGATACTGCAGTGCGAGTGACCAGGTTAGCTGGAACAGTACAGGTGTGGCCTAAAACAATCCCACATGAGAATCCATACGAAATTCTTTAAGATATAAATAACATACAAAACACGTAGCCCAAACAATGTATTAAACACCCTTTGTCTTTGGGGTTAGTTTTTTTTTTTTACTGGCATCATGATTACTGATCTGTATAAACTTTCCATGATGGATGTTTTAAGTTACTTTTGGATCACTGTCTTTCTTCTTCCTTAAACCATTCCAAAAATTTTGGAATATTTCAATGAGACTGTTCCAGCCCCTCTGCAATGGTTAGTGGAACAGCAATTCTATCAGGGCCGAGCTGACACCTCTAAAGTGTCAGGGGGTGATTTAGCCTCAGTGCGGGCTGTACCGGCTACCATTCAGAAGCTATTGGTTCCGAAAATGCAATATTCTCACCAGTTTCCAGGCACTTTCTTCTTTAAATAACTAACTACTGGTTCAGCTTCAGTGCATAGATGACAAACTTCAAACAAAGTATTCCACCTCCAACCAACACTCACTCTCTCTTCTCCCCCACACCAGCCAATCATCCCAAATCAGCATCACGAGAGAGAGAAAGATTACTTGATCTTTGACATCACTTTCGCACACAAAACTACGTGAAATCACGTGTAATGGACACAATCAGTAATCAGTACGTGTAGAGGATAGAGTCGTGAGAACCAGATTAGAAGAGACTTGATTACTGGATTATTATTATAATACAAAAACACAAGAGAGAGATGACTGTATAAAACAGGTGTTTATAACTGGCCTAAGAGGTAAAGAACGCTGTTCAAACTGAGCAAAGGGAAGTGGTACAACTTGATCTTCAACAGACTAATGGATCAAATCAAAGACTTCACCATAGGTAATGAGTTAGTAAACCAAACGTTTGATGGCCCCACCTCCTTTTTCTTTTTAAAGAAATGGATCAAAGAAGCTGTTGATTCTTATTTTTTGTTGGCAATATGAAAATGAAACATTTTAATTTTAGAGTTATATATAGACAAATCTTTTCCTGAGCATCAGTCATTTGCATCTTGAATTCAAATCAAACTGAGGAAGTTATTATTTTCTTGATTCTCCTCCTCCTCCCCCCCCACAACATTTAGTAGTTGTTTTTTTCGGCGAGAATAATTCAATTATTGATCGAGCAAATGTTAGCTGAACAGAGACACGACAGAGGTACTGTGTACTGCTGGTGCGCTTGGGAAGAACTTTGTTTACTCATTAATCACCAGGAACTAAACAGAGAAAGAAACTGATTAAAAAAAAATAAAAAGGACGACAAAAGTAAATGACAGGCAAATCTTGGCTTAATAATATCAGGCAGCTATCATCAGTTAATAGGGACAGGGAAGCGAAGCCAGCCCCAAGCGCTGCGAGGTTCTTGCGCCTGTGATGAGTTAATACCACTGAGTCGTGTTAATAACACTGCCAGCCAATTACACAGAAGTCCAGTTTGACAACAGAAGTGGCCCCCTCATCATCAAGCAAGTCGCCTGCTGCTGCTGCTGCTGCTGCTGCAAGCAACACCATCATTGATCTCCTTCATTTCAGCTGGCAGGGTGCCGTCTTTAGTCCAATTAGCTTTTTCCCTGGACTGACAATCTGATTACCTGAGAGATTTCCTCCTAGCTTGGAGTGGCAACAAAACTCCACTGTCCAGGTAGGCGCCCAGTAATCTACCGACTACAGAGAGTCCGTGTTCTGCATCACCTGATTGCTGGAAATTCCTTTACTATGGAGGTATGTTCTCATTAACTTTTATTGTCCAACTTTTTTGTTTTGTTTTGTTTAATTGTATAAAGTCCATAAGTAAAACATTTTTATTGTTATTAATTAATTTGTTTAAAAATAAAATTAGAAAGACAATCTTAAAAAAAAAAAAGAACAGCGGTTAATATTTGTTATATAGTGCTTTCCAGTAATTCACTCTTTTAAATGTTAAAATAAGCATTCTAGTCTATTAAGGGTTTCTTTAAGCTAAGTAATGCCTGTCTGGCCAGGTGCATCAAGACCGGTTTTCAGACTTGACATGCTGAGTCCTTTTTTCCAGTTAGAGTGACCGCTTCCCCAGCCAAAAACCAAACGGGGGGTGTTTGCGCCCCCAACCCTGGCCGCCAGGGCAGACAGCTAGACGAGATGCTTCGGCGCCTCAACCCCCAACGGGAGCTTGCTCCACACAGGGTTTCGGCCCCTACACAGCTTCGGCCATCACATCCCACTCCCTTCTCCTCGGAGATACACATGCATACACGAACTTTCACACGCACCACAAAAAGATTTTAAAAAAGTAATAATAGTTAGATCATTTCCTTCCTCCAGAAATGCATACAAGCCTAATACCTGCACAGATTTTAACCTAGCATACTGTTTCCATCTAAGCAACGGCGAGATTTGCTTTCTGTCCATGAATCTTCAGAAGAATATATAAACTTTATAATTTTTAAAGAATTATTATATTACGTGTTAAAACTTCTCTTTACCAGATTCCATCGAAAGATATTTTTATGCTTTACAAACGATATATATTTTTTTTTTATACCTGTATTTTCAAAAAATTTTGTAAAAAAATGCATTGTAAAATTTAAATCAGTTTCACACATTCAAAATTCCTTCTTTTAGGTCTGCATGTAATATTTCTGTTCTGTCATCTAACTATAGGAACTAGTACATCTTTTGTTTACTCAGAGATAGCAGTAATAATAAGCAAATTCAATATCTCTCTCTCGAAATTCTGATATGACCCAAGATGAGTATTGTCCTCATATGCATCAAGATTTACATGCTTTTTTCTTCCCTCTTTGATGACTAATGACGTGCACAGGTGACTGATGTTTTTCATTAACTTTAACCCCCATGACAACAGATGGCCATAACAGAAACACTAACATGCATTAACTGAGGATTTATCAAAGCAAAATAGCATAGAGATTAGTAAAATTGGCAAGGCTTGGGAAAAAAATTTTTTTAATTTAAGAGATAGATCACATTGGATTGCTGGATCCGGGACAATTATGCCAGTTTCTATGGCGGCACAACACCTGCCTCCTATGCTGCAGGGTGGTAAAGCAGAGTAGAGGCTCTGATTGTTGTGTCACACAGTGGTGTTAATGACTTAAAAAAAAAAAAAATGATGGCAAAAATTGTCTGACCTTTATCCTCCTAAAACATTGTGAAAGAGAAAAAACAAAAGGCAAATAAAATAATTTAAATTTGCAGTAAGAGAATAACCAACAGTTGTAGCCTTTTTTTTTTTTTTTAATTGGTGTAGTGAAAAATGCTAAGCCAAGGTTTCGTTGATCTGCAGCTGCCATCTGGTGTAATCATCACGACGCTGCGTCAATTATAACCCAGGTTCCCAGCCAAGGGCAAAGCCAGCAGAGTTAATAAACTGCTGATGCTTGTTTTTATGGACTGTTATCACACCAATGAACAATCTGCTGACACCATTACATCCATCCATCAATACAGACATTTCGTGACGAACTTTCAAGAACAATGCCATAATGCCCAACATTCCCTTGGATTTATAATTACTAGCATGTAAATAAAAGGAGAGAAGAATTTCCTTAGTGCAAAGAATTTAATTTCTTCTTGTTGTGGCCAGACTGCACTAATTTAAAAATAATCTATATTCAGTTCATAGCAAGCGCACGCGCACACACTCTCTCTCTCCCCCCCCAACCACCTGCAAGCAACAATAAGTTTCAGTTAATCATATTTCCATTTTCTATTAACATTTAACGTGGCAGCATGCCCTATCGATTACAACAAAGCGGGGGAATGAAAGAAAGAAAGAAAGAAAAATTCCTTTAGGTAGAATCAGGTATGGCTGTATTACAGTATTCTATCCACTGATGCCATTGGTCCAGGGATCCATGACAGAGAGAGAATCAAAAGTAAAAGGTGAGCCAGACCCTGTTTGGACACTTAAAAAAAAAAAAAAAAAAGGCCGTAGGTTCAAGAGTTTAAAGAGAAATGGTAGCAGCAGTGAAGATAAATGCTCTTGCAAGGACTGGTAATTTGTCAAGGCTTGGAAAAGGTCTTCCAGCTGTTGAGACATGATTCAGTTTTGTATGACCAAGGCAACGAGTGTCACACACGAATGTGGTGGTAGAGAGTGGGAGCATCCATAAATGACAACTACCTACCCCACTTGTCAACTAACATGAGATGTGAGAGGTGGGGGACCCAGAAATTTTCATTGCAACGTTTGATGGACTCCGAAAACCCAACCAGAAGCCCTTGTTCTTTAGAGGCAGAGAGTCAAAATTCTGACTGCAGGCAAGACTTTGCAATCAGATGTGAAGCTGGGAGAGGCAATGTCAAATCAACTGCTGGAGCAACCCATCCTCTTTCCATTCCGGTTGACGATGACAATCACACATGACATAAAGCTAACCTAACCCATGTGAGCTTGGAGGCACTTGCCCTTAACAACATTAAAAACGCACATCCCATCTATGTATATTCGGTTGTAGTATGTAAGGCATTGTCCTTATCAAACGAGACCAATGTAATTCAAAGGTTAGTGTTCTGACAAAGAGTATTACAAACAAAAACCCATCAGGTGCTCACGAGAAAGCTGGGCAACGCCAAAATGGAGGGTGGACAAAGCTTGCATGTTCTGACAAGCGCTAGAGTTGCTATTTTCATAAGTTACAATGCTGAGTACCAAACAAACGTGGCAAAGGTGAGTGGGACTAAATGCACTCCACTGCAAGCAGAAGAAAAATACGTTTTTTTTTTTTTTGTTTTTTTTTTATCTCTTTCTTTCTCTCTTTCAAAATCACTAATTTAATCTCAGCAGAAAGTTTCCCCATGACACAGCGCACTGGCCGGCCGCCACAGATTAATCGCAAATCCTATTGATTTGCAACTCCATCAAAAGTGGTTTTAGATTAGCAGCAGAGCCCCATCATCTTGGGGAGGACTATTTTATGAAATGGAAATACATTGTAGAGGTCCCCCCGTCTTTCTTTCCAAACAAATAAAAGCAAAACAACAACAACAAAAACACCCCAACCTCATCAAAAATTTAAAAAAGGCAGATTTCACGACAGCAAAAATATTCGTTTAAAACTTAATTTTAAATACTAAAATACAAGCAGATAACAATCCCAAGCGAATTATAAGAAAGACAACATAAAACAATAATCTTTCCTGCCATTTAATGTATCACGTTCCTTGTTTATGTCACTGTAACATAGTCTTTCCTGTTGTATATTGTTTCCTTTATTTGTGTTGGTATGTATTTCTTACCTGGAAGAGGGGGGGGTTAGCATGCTATCATAAGAGCAGCAATCAGGTTAATAAATGTTAGAAAATTGTGTTGGGCAAGTTCAGAGATAGGACAAAAGCTTTCAATGTCAAAACCACTTAAGCTGATAATCCTGTTATTTCAAGTTCACCTTGGATTATTCTTCTCTAAAAAAGAAAAAAGCAGGTGGGAGTAGGGGGGTTGCTAAAACCCTGACTGGCAACAACCTGCCCGAGACCAGATCCTGTCCCCAGAGGAAATTCCTGCACACCTGTATGACTCATTAGCTTTTGCTCCGTAGTATCACTCGTGACTATTTTCCAGATACTGCCCAGAATCTAAACTCGTTTTTAAAAAAAAAAGGAAAGAAAAAAATCAATGGTGGAACCTCTTGAAATTGCTTCACAAATTCTAAAGGTGGCAGAGCACAAGCAATCTACACGGAGTCAGTGTGGTTGCAGTTCCTTTATGTCCGGCTGCTGTTTTTAGCACACGATCAGAGTCTGGACCCAGTTCATTCTGTCCAACAATAGCACAGAGATAATGGGCAAAGTTCCTCCTGAGGCTTTCGCACAATCATCTTTGAAGAGGTAATCTGAAACCAAAGAAAGGGGAATCCCCCCCCAACTGTGGTAAATTTGCAAATGATTGTGGAGAATTGAATTGTCAACTCCCATTATCAATCTAGATACGGCTGCAAAGGAGCAGCAGTTAGTCTCAATCAGCAGACCGAGATGTCTGCTCTAAATTGAATCACCACCAAAAGCTTCTATATCAGGACAGAAAAGCAATCATCTACTACACACACACACACAGTTGTGTGTGTGTGTGTGTGTGTGGTGTGAAGGGAGAGAAACAGGAGCCCCTGAATGAGGAGTCAAGGAAGAGCAGGTGGCTGCAGCAATGGCTACAAAATGAAGCAAAAAGGAAAATGCAGTTGTCGATCGATAATAATTAATCTTTCATCTCATCTCACTGCAGTAAGAAAGAAGAAAAAAATCTGCAGAGTAACAAGGCCCACGACATAAGAAACTGACATCAAAAAGCCATAAATCTTTTGACCAGTAAAGATGTCAAAAAAAAAAAAAAAAAAATGAAGACATTTTAAAAGTTTAGTTTAGTAGAATAAATAAAGTTTTTTTATGTTTTGGTTCTTTTAAAAAAGAGAAATAAAATTTGAAGCCCAACTGATAAAAACGTCAGAAGCCAATTGGCAGAAGGGGCCACTGAAGCAACCAATCACAAGAAATATATACTTAAATTTTAGCAAAACTGAAAACAGCCAGAACAGTGAGATTTAAAACAAAGTAGTTCTGTTTTGTTTTGCAGATGTTTAACAGCAGCACTAAAGGGTAATGAAAATAAACTTTCAAGTACTCATTTCCGTATCCAAAACCAACAGCGAAAAAGACTGATAGACAGATAGATGGAACACGAAGCGGAATCCATTAAGAGACTTAAAAAAAAAAAGATTCCATAAAATCAATATTTTTCAGTAATTAAAAATTTTTCTCCCCACTGAGCCAGTACACCTCCACGTGTTACCATTAGTGCCAGGAGTTGGTTGTAGCCTAAAGGCTCGATTAGTCCACCCTGACCGATGACAGGTTCTGGTTGGTTCATTTCTACTACAGTTAAGTTAGGGCGGCTCCACCGTTACTCTTGGCTGAACCGGTATTTGGTAGGAGGCCGGGTCCCTTCCCGACACTTCAAGCGTTGCCAGCATAGTGAACCCAGCCACTGAGAGTCCACAGTAGAACTCCTCGTTTTCAAACGCAGCCAGAAAACTGGGAGCGTCCACACAGAATGAGAAGTAAAACCCATGGCAGAGAGATCTACCAAACTGAACCAGTTTCCAACTAGGATTTCAACCTTAATCCTTATGTATGGCAGTTTGGGAACCTAACCATCTGACTCTTGCACCACCCGAGCTTTATTTTAAAAAAAAAAATAACTATAGAAATTTCCAGACCAAGTATACGTCACACTGGTTCTCCATATTAAAACAATAAGTAAAAATGCTCTGGGCATGTATCAGATTCCTGGGGACCCTAATTCAATAACAAATGCTGCTCCTTATTTTTTAATTTTGAAATAGTCCTTTATATGTCAAGTTGCCGTTTTTTTTTTTTTTTTGTAAAGCAAACAAAAAAATTAAATTAGAAAATTCCAGTTATTGGCTACGGGGCTTTTCTTCACTCATCTTCCCCAGTAATTTCTTATTCCCAGACCCTTTAGCTTCTATTACAAACCAGATCCAGAAACGACGTCACAATGTTCCATAGCACACGGAACCTTTTTCCACTTTCCTTTAATCTTTTCCATCCATTCTCGGCAAGAAAAATTACTAGGAAAGGAGAAGAATAATCCACTTGTCTTAATGAAGTGCTTAATTTTTCTCACTGGGGCAGTTTGATATTTCCAATACATTCTATTACAAACCCAGGTAAATAAATTTCCAGCCCCCAACGGAAAGTAGGACAACCACGAGTTACAAGATTAACTGGGGACCCCCGTAACCCCCCCCCCCCTACCGCAACCTCAAAACAAAGTACCCGACAATATTCCTGTCAACACTTACCATGTTTGTCAAGTTCTTACCTTTATTACAGAGAAGTTCTAGCTGTCTCAACTGAGGCTGGTTGACTTCCTGCGCCACACTCACATGCTGACAAAGCCGCAGTCTGCAACAAAAACGTCCCCAGCAGCAAGTTTAAAACTGTTTTCCCATTTTACTATGGAGAGTGACCACAGCAGCTCCCCCCCCCAACCTCAACTTTCTTTTATACATCTTAAAATCATAGTTGTCTTAATAGAGTTTAAAGTTAGTTTTGCCAAAAGTCTGAACGTTTATGAAAATAATCCCTATATAACAAAGAGATGGTGCAGAAAGCAGGTTCCAAGCACGATAACCAATTCAACATTTATATTATCAACCAGAGATACACTGACTTATTTTTACTTTCCAATCAGTCTCTCAAAATTTTACTGACTATTTTATTTATTTCATTTCTTTTAACTTTTAGATTTCATAAACATTTGTTGTTTTCAAATTTATTCATTTCTAAGTTTTATTTAGTTAGTCTTAAAAAAAAAAAAAAGAAGCTTATGACTTATCCATTTATGATTTCTGCCATTGAAGAGAGTCTGCAGAAAGAATCTTCAACCTTAGTCCAAACCATTTCTAATGTCAGGATATAAGCAAAGCTCCCAGGACCGTGACACCAGTACACAATCAAACTTCATAATGGCCAGCAAAAATCTCTTGGAACCACAGATGAAATTGTCTGCATCATAACACTGAACTTAACCCTACAACTACCAAAGCATGTTAAAGATGGGGCACACATTTCTATGCTCCAACTATTTCCTTTACGAAAAGATTCCAGATTAAAGCACAAATATAAAAAGTAATAGGCCAGCTGTATTAAAACCTGCATGAGCTTCTGTTGCTAAGATATATGAATGCTGTCATGCTGATTGTTCTTCTGAGTTTATAAGTAATGAGTCGAAGTGGGGTGGGTATTTATAAATCAGATTGTCTTATGATGCATACAATGGCATATCCTGGATAATCTTACTTAATGCTACCCAATTTTTTTTATATATTTAATGTGGGCAGTTAGTGGTCCACTGGTGGAGGGCCGCAAATTCAAATCCAAGTCAGGACCAACTGATGACTGGTCAAGGTTTCTCCATGCCCTTCCTTATTACCAGTCAGCCAGGTGAATTTACTAGAGTTTCCTCCCACGCCCAGAAATTAAAAATTTTAGTAGGAATTTTCTGGGTACTTGTGGTAGAAATTCCATGTGTAACTTACAACCAGCCTGCACCTTAACTGCTGCTCAAGGATACCCAGGTAACTCACTTGGTCATCAAGGCTGATCCCATCCCCACCCCCAACACATGCACATACTTTTACTTTCTAGCTCCATGCTGTGAGACATTGTCAGGCCTCAAAATTTAGAACCAAGGATTTGTGAAAAAAAATTATTATTATTATTCGACATATATATATATATATTATAAAAAAACACTGGTGGTTTTTGGTCTCAAGTCAACTTTACTTATTACCTTAGGATAGCTAACATATTTTAGAGAAAAAATCAGCACTGTTGAAAGCTGCTTGCAAAGTAGGTGTGAAAATAAAGTAAATGAAAAATAGGCTGGCATGTGAGAGTGCAAACTCTCTCTCTCTCTTTTTCTGGACCAAGAGTTTCAGTGATGATGATTCAAGTATAGTGATTGCTAGATAAAATTCAAGGGCACAGATTGGCTTCTCAGCATCAAAAAACTCATTTGGCCAATACAAAGCAAGCAGTTGTCAGTAATCTTCAGCCCTGCAGAGAGCCTTGACAACAGAACACCTGAGGATACTTGAGGGCTGGCACAAACAACAACAAAATAAACATTAGCGTAGAGCATCAGTGCTTGGCCGACTCATTAAGGGGGATTTCCACCAGGCCATCAAGACAGATATTGATTGGTGGTGGATTTATCATCACTCATTTGAAAATGGTGCCTTATGAATGGCTTAGCAGCCAACATCAAAGCTGTGGGAAAGCACTCAGATTATTTGCACAGATTTCATTAGAAAACCAAAAGACACCCCGGCAAAACTGTTTTTTCTGTTAATTATTACTCTTGCTGGTGAAGTAATCTCTATAGTTTAAGTCTGAGAGCATCACTGTTGGTGGAATGTATTAATCTGCAAATTTATTCCACCACCTTTATACAGTAGTAATCACCTGAGGACGCCATCTTTAGATGTTGTAAACCTGTGAAGGCCACCAATGAAACATTAGAAAATTAGTTCATAAGACTGGATCATCTATCAAAGTTATTCAAATCTGTAAACGAAAAACCAACAAAGAAAAAAGATGTTGGGAGTTTTTAAACGACCTCTGAAATCTGTGTAATAGAAATTACCAAAAGACAGCTTCCAACATTCATTTTAAACAAATCGACCCAGTCCAACAGACAAATGTTCTCCATTTGGGTCCTCGTCACATGAAGTGACTACAGCAGCAGATAAAGCCACTACCTGCAGTTTACAGGTTCAGTATGGATGGGAGTGAAGCAAATTTCAAATCAACATTTATTCATTTAGGAAAATAAGGAAGTGTCTTTAAATCTTTATGATTAAAGTGTCTTTTCAGTGTTCCTGCAATATTTACCTGTTGATGATATGAATCAGTTCTGTGGTATCCAATGAATGCTGTGGTGACACCAGTCTGTCCCAAGCTTGCTTGTTCCATCGCACATCATATGGACCACAAGTCACCAATTCAATTTCTATAAAGGGAGAAAAAAAACCAAACAAACCAAAATTGAAAACTTTACAGATGACTGTATATCAGGCCAGCAGCACCCCTTTTAAAAAAAAAAAAAAACTAAAAATGAAACTTTTTTGTGATCATGGGGAGGCGGTCTTGTTTCTGTGAAGATTTTTCTAAAATGAGTGGAGAATTGTCTCACAGCGTACATAAAGAACTTAAATAAATCACCTTTAACAATTAAAAGCACTAAGAAAGCAAAGATTCCTATATAATTTCTCTTTTGAGTATAAAACCCAGGGGCAGTTACCTTGGTTCTGACCCCGCACGAGCTGATGGAGAAGGGCATTGTAGAGCTCCTTTACAGGAGAATCAAACACGGACTTCAGAACAGTTGCTACAAGAGGCAGCCAGGTCTTTTGTTGGGCTGGCAGAGGTTTCTCACCAGAAGCAGCATCCAGGTCAGCAGCAAAACCTGAGCAGAGCTCCCAGTTCTGGGCTGATGCAAAATCAACGGCCAGATGCAAAGAGCAGGCAACAGATAAATCCAGTGGAGCTTTCCCAGTGTCTGAAATGCTAGCTAGCATGCCGAGATGGTGCTGAACTCTGGCAAGGTCGGCATGTTCGCAATACTCTCGAACAGGGGGGATAACTGAGAAGTCCAGATTGGTAGCCATATTGGTCTCTTTAATAGTAGCATCCTTTGGTGAATCATCAGTCCAGCTGTTGTTAGCCTATAGTTAAAAGAAGAAATGTAATACAATGAAAGTAAAACAGCCTGAATAAGTCTGAAAGTATGAAAATAGAAAAAAATTAAGGTAAACAGCTTATTCCATTGTTTCAAGTAAAAGATAATGACAGTCTATCGATGGCTGAACAATAAATCATCGATGGGCATCTAGGTTTGAAAAAGGCAACCATAGGTCAGCCATGTTATTTTTGCTAGCAATTTAAGGAATTAAAAAAGCGAGTGTGTCTTAACCCTGACCTAACAGTTTTATATCCATACGCCCTTTCAGAGAAAGTTTCTAAACTTATCCAAGTTTCTGCAACATTCCAACTATTTTAGAGTATACAGACTCCTCTTGCTGGATCACTCAAAGGAAAGATAACACCAGCAAAATCAGCCTATGTGTGATCATGTATTTATATTGTTTTCCAATAAGATTTCAAATCATTCGTGAGTTTAGCTTGGGACTTGAACTAAAAGACCACCAACTGAGATAAAGTAAAACAAATGTAAAAGTATCACTGGTATTTTCTTTTGAGAGAGCCTACCTCTCCCAGAATGTGTATCTCAATGCCTCTGTTTCGCATTGCTCTGGACACCTCCCCATATTTAGGATCCATCGCAAGGAAGAGCCTGAAAATATAAACGTGTAAAAGATGTCACATCTCTTACTTACAGCCAGAAAAGACGAGAAAATGGTTTCTAAATCTGACTAGATGGAGACCCTATTTCATGCAAAGCCACTCTGTGAACGTGTTTGTTCAAAATTACTTCATTTTCCACTACGATTGGCTAATTCCATCCCAACAAGACTAAATCCAGTAGATTTCATGCAATCCTGCCAAATATTTTTTCCTTTTCTCTCTTAACAAAAAAAAAGGAAAAATGCCAGACACTTGTTTGGTGCTACAATAGAAATTTTTTTTCTTAACTAAAATTTTGAACACAAAAAATTTTTAAAATCTGAGTATTTCTGGCGCTTGAAAGTCAAAATTCCTTGCGTGTTGCAGATCTGGTTATGTAGATATTAGAAAGTAAAAATGCAGACAATGGAGAAAGGGTAGTGCATTATCAACACGCGTAGGCAAGGTGTAAAGGATGAGAGATCAATTCATCAATCAGGGAATTTTTAGGAGGGTCATCTCAAACTGGAGTTTTTTTGAATTTCTGTCATTCCCATTGTTTGTTTTTTTCCTTTGAACTACATGTGGTCTGAAACTAATTTTCAAACTGTGAGCCAAACCAAGTTTTTCTCCTTCATACTTTGAGCATGCATACAAGATCAAACATGCCACCTTGATACCAGATCTTTATGTTAGGTTAGAAATGTGGTGTCTTACCTAAAATTTGGGTGTGGCTGGATGGTTTTCACCTTGCCATCAATTACTCCACATTCGCTGATGCTTAATACGCCATTGGGCTCCAGCAACCCATTGAGTCGGTCCAAAACAGATGCACTGAAAACGTACAAACAGTTGCTGTTAAACAATAACATGACCCTGCTTCAGTGGCATACTGCGCATTATTTAAAGCTGAAGTACAGTAGAATATTGGATTAAATCGTACCCTGCAGTGATGAAAATAAATACAATTACTTCTATACTGAAGAATTCGGTGTACCTGCATTACATTTGCTAAAAAAACAAAAATACTGAACAAACATCTACAGTGATGTTTAAAGAAAATCATACCCATGTTGTCTATAACTAGAGACATAAAAAAAAGTGCAAACTTACAACTGCTGTATATTTATAAATCTGTCTGCAAAATCTCTCATACTACTGAGCAAAAGGTAAAACTCCTCTCCAATAACTAAAGAAATAGGCTGATATTACACTTTCTTTTGTTTGGTGCACACAATTGCAAATAAATATACCAATTAAAGCCATTACTTATTTGTTTATGTTGTCTCTTTCTCAAGGCTTTCCACAGCTTGAAATTTATTCCATTACTATAACTAAACAAGTCTTCAAAAATGGTGAAGCTTTAAAGGTTCCAGGCTATTTGGTTAATAGTAGTGAGCAGCAACAGCTATGCTCAACAGAGGTCTAGGGTGAAGAAAAGGGACACTTCTGTAGGTAGCATTCTTAAAAGTAAACTAGTTTCCAAAACCTTACATCCAAATAAAAATCTTAATTCTTTTCAAATTTTTAATATTATTAGTAGGCTGCCAGCTTTTCACTGTCCTTAAATAGAGACAATAGGAAACAAACAAAACATGCTGCAGGCTCTGCGTCCAGACTAGCTGTAGGGAAAAAAAGGAAGGGAGAGCGCGTCTTAACAGCTTCGCGTTTCTCAGAAAAGATCCGCCTGTTTTAACAAAACCAGACTAGTTTCTTTCAACATCCTCCCAAAATGATCATGCTGCTATATCTGACCGGCACTAAGAGAATTCAGTCCGAGCAAGGCAGCCATAAAAAAAAAAAACAACACAAAGGGTAGATTAATTCCCATCACATTTGCTGGATTTCATCAACTGTTGAAAACCAACAACTGCAGACCACTTCTAGCGAGAAGAGCAGCTGTAAACCAGCACGTTTTCACACATCCTCCCTCCCTTTGTGCCTATAAAGTGACAAGCAATACTTTAATGGTTAACTTTCTTTTCAGACACAGGCTGATTTCACTATAACGCCAGATGTCACATCACTTATCTGCAAATTGGTTACCGCAACATAAACTACTAAATGCCGTGGCGTTGTCTAAAGCTTCCGAATCAGTTTTTTTTTTTTTTTTTAATATAAGAAATGCATAAAGATACAGTAGATAGGGCTTCTTTTAAAAAAATATTAGTGCTACATTACATATCATTAGGGGTTAAATAAGACAGGTAAGAAATGATTTTGACTGGAAATTATTAAATACTTTTCTTCTTTTAGTAATTGCCATATCAGGTTGTGGAAAGCGGACATTTTTTTTTCAGAATAGACTAAAATATGAGCAAACTTATTTTAGGTCCCTGCTGCAGCAGGGACCTGGGCCTCACCAACAGAAGTTGACGTTGTCAATCAGCAGCCAGTTCCCTGATCGAAGGGCCCTGACCAATGAGCTGTCCACCCACTCAAAGGAGCCACTGCTGATAACGCAGCCCGTCTGGCTCAGCTCCCGCGCCAACGCCATCAGTTTTTCCTTCAGGCAGCTGATCAGGTCTCCTAGAGAGCAAAAAAACAAATTTCACATGTACAACCTGGACCAGACACAGCAACCAAGAGGCAGAATAGTTGCAGTCTTCAAACCGGTCACCATCCTACTGCAAAATAACGATGACAGCTGCTTCTGGTTTAAATTCTTGTTTGTTTTTTTTTTTTATTTTTCCCTTATTTTCAGAAAGTATAAAAGATGTAAAAAAAACAAACAATAAGTTTCCCATTTCAGTCAGCTAATAGGCAGATTTAATAACAACATCATTGCCATCCTCTCCGCAAACAGGTGAAAACTTATGCTGGAAACAGTCGATCAACTCACCATGGACTTTTATAGAGAACTGCTCGCAAATATTTGGCACCATTTCCAAAGCCAACAGAAGTTCTTCAACATGTTTCTTCATTAACTGAAGTTCTTTTAGGCTCGACATTCGCTGACCTAATTAAGGGAGAAAAAAAGAAAAAATTTTTTTTTAAACGAACTTCTAGATACTGATCTAAATAATTATGCAATTTAACATCAGAAGATGGAATTCTTAAAAAAAACAACAACAAAATACAGCTTTAGTCATTAGTTTTGAGGCACAACAAAAGACTTCTGTAGATTCAAGAATGTTCAGCGCAGCAAGTGAATGACTGACCAAACTTCACGTACCACTCTGTCGACACGATGTGCATCTCTTCCAGTGGTTGTGGAGTAGTGTGATGATTGTTTCTGTAGGTAAATCACTCAGTAAAAGGTTCTTCTCCAACTCGTCAATGATACTCTCAACCTCCCCAGCTACTTCATCAATATGAAGTCCAATGTTTGCCTGAAAATTGAAGTACAACTTCATTAAACTTCAGCAGTTTATTTTTCCAGTTAAACTACTTTGTGTTTTCAAATTTCTGCCCAGAAATGTTCATTCTTCCATTTACTCTTCTTGTCACTCTTACAAAAATTATCAGCAGCCCAGAACTAAATGTGTCCAAGGAATACAGCCTACCTGTACAATTCCCTCCACACAATGCAAAAAGTAGCTAGTAATTAGAATGTATTTAGAGGCAGGCTTTCAAGTATTTTGCCCCAAATTTAAACAAACATTTTTTAGTGATTAAAGATATTAAATCTGCCTAGTTTAGCAACAGACATTTGATGATGCAAACCTATTAAAGTATGCCGACATTTTTCTAAAAGATTTCAACAATTCAAACTTGGCTAAACAAGGCTTTATAATTTGGAACTATACTTTTTGCAACAAAATTATGAAAGAATTATACTAAAGTGAAAGTGTGGAACAATTTAATAAACCACACCACATCAAGAGACATTTCCTCTCAGTCTTCTAAAAGCCAGGATGGCTTCCCACCCTTTTGGGATAACTAACTGAACAATGCTAAACTATCTGTTGCTGAAGTTAGAAGATGAAGCTAAAAGTGAGAGATAAAGGCTGAACTTTGTCAAACTTAGAAGAAACAAAAAGCAGACAGAATTTCACCTTTTTAATGTATTGAGACAAATACTGTTCATTTAAATCTTTAAAGTAAAGATCTCCATGGAAACAGAAATCCAGTTAGATAAATACCAAAGAAGCACTGTTTTCAATTTTCTTCTTCCCTTTCAGGATGCAATAAAGTTGCTCAAGATGCACAACCCGGACATAAGAGTAGATCCAGTTCCAAGACCAAGCAATGAAACAGATTCAGTACCGATCTCGAAAATTGCTGAAAGCTGTATTCTCTTTGGCTTAGCTTTCTTTGGAATTGTGGGAAACTTTGCTGTTCTCAACATAATCCTATGCTGCAGGAAATTCCGTCACTCTGCCACAGCATTTCTCTGGCACCAGTGCTTACTGGATATGACAAAGGCGCTGTACTGTATCCCTTATGGCTACAGCCTGCTAACAGGTCATGAGACACTGCAGTGCAACCTGGTTGGGACATCATATGTGCTGCTGATGACAGCCTCCGCCTACAATCTGTTCGCACTTGTCATCAATGAGGAGTACCAGCTGCTGCATGTGAAACACAATGAGCAGAACTACTGCTGCATTGCCTTCGGTGTGTTCATGATCTGGTTTGCTAGCATCCTGCTAAACCTGGGGGTGGCCTTCCTCCCGGGAAATCCGCAGTACAACTCCGACATTGGCAGCTGCGTGTTCACATATGGCATTCCTGGTAATGTGGTTCTGCACATCCTGTGGATGACCCTGGTCACTCTTGCACTTGTCCTGGCCTCAGCAGGTCTTGTCTTTTTGTACCGAAAAATACATGACAGGTTCCAGGGACACAAGTGGATCTTTGTGCACCAGGCTATCACCAATGATGTGGACTCATCTGATTCTTCTTCAGAAATGTTGTACGATACAGACGAGATAGAGGTGCAAAACAGAAGCTTCCTTTCTAAACTCCACCGGCGAAGAGTTCTCATTTTGGTGAGCATGATTGTTGCCTTCTTCCTGTGTTGGTACCCGCTGTTTTTCCTGACAATAATCGACTCTCAATACCAGAAACCTTCCGGCATCTACAAGGTGCTAACGATCCTGGCCTGGAGCCACCCAGTGTCCACTCCAATCTTCTGCAGCATTGTTCTCCAGGACATTGCCTGCAGCAACACCCTGACCAGAGACCTCCTGGACAGGATCATACCACTGAAGATAACCCAATCCAATGAGGTCTCTCGAGCTACTGAGCAGACGGATTGGAACACTCAAGGAACATCGATATGCAACCAGAACTCCAACCAGCCCAGCACTACCACACAACTCAAAATTCCAACTGTGGCCATTTCTGAAAACAGCGACGTCATTGTCCATTCAGCCAGCTCATACCTGGACAATTCATCGCCATCATCATGCACCATGTCATGCGGAGCAGCCAGTAAAGAGAATCCCTGGTTTTTATAATCACGGGAAGAGGATCTTCACTGGTACTGAAACAATCACCCACGACCAATCTACAAATGGCACACAAAAACTAAAATGCAAAGAGCACTTGCTCCAGTGAGCCATCAAGAAAACTAATTTGTTCACCTAAAAAACTTTTGCTAAGTCAGTGTAAAAACTGCTAAAAGATTTGTTTTTCAAAAAGTCATTTGCAGTGATGAATTTACTGTATTGTGTGCATCAGAAACCAAATTGTGTATCGGTTTCATGCAAATAATTCCAACAGCTTGGCATATGTGCACACAGAAATAACAGAGTGCCTGAAGCTAACTTCTGTTTCTCCTTTCACCAGTTAATAGTGGGGTTTGTAAAATAATTAAAAAAAGGACACCTGAAGGGGGTTTCAAGTTCATACAGTACCTGTTCAAAGCCGCCTAGCATCTCTGTTGTATCCATGGCACTGTTCATAGGAATAATCTGCAGCTTGTGCGCAGTCAGCTCCGCAAGTACTTGTACTAAGCTTGTTTTACCACAACCTTCTGGCCCAACCTGTAATCAAAACAACGATGGCCCTTCTCACGTATTTAGTTTAAAGAAAACTGCAACAACAAAAATCATGCCAAAATTGTTAACAAAAGACAATAGCAAAAGCTTGACTTTCGGTCAGCCTTATTTTATTCCTATAATGCAACTGGCATTGTAAGTTCTTCAGTAGAAAATGTAATGTAATCTGAGCTATAATGCTAAGTCGTCAATAAAATCCTTTAATTAAAAAGCTAAGCCATCCAACAAAATTCTCAGATTAAAGTATTAAGTAATCCACAGAAAACCCAGGTTATTAAATAAATCTACCAATGAATCATTGGCTTGAAATCTACGGTATCATGCTGTTGCCCTTCTGCCAGAGAATTCGTGTCCAAGGGTTAAATAGATTAAACAAAGCAGCCAGGACTTGTTAAATTTGAAAACGATTAAATATACTACACTTTTGTGAAGCACATTTAGGAAAGTTAGTTTATAATAATGTAACAGAGACAACTCGGGTCATATTAATTAACATTCATGTTATTAGTATTCTAGGAACATACAAATAAAACCCTGGCTGGAATAACATAACTGTGGTTTCTGGCCAGGTTTCATTTGAATGTCCATATCAGAAGCAAATGAGAGGAAACCGAATGGTTCTTTAGCATCTGCAGTCACATCCACAGCAGATCAGAAACACGTTATAACTTAAGTGTGTTATGTCGCCTTCACGCACCAGATATGTTCAAATGAAACCCAGCCAGATGTCATTAAGGAAATCAATGTCATTTGCAAGGAAGCGTTTGAACCACAAAATTAAATTACGTATGATTAAGATACAAATGCGATTGGAGGCTGAATACTTCTTGTTTTACACCAGTGTCACCATTCTTCAATATAATGCTGATGTGATGTTCCTCCTACAACTTCAGCTTGAACTTCTTTCGTTCCAAATGATTCTGCGCTTGAATTTCAAGTCTAGCTGAGTGGATTTGCTGAATGGCTTCACTTGTGTCACGTTAAGCACCATGACTATGTAACAGATGCTGCTTCCTTGCATAGCCTAACAACAAGGAGGCAGGGATGCTTTACCAGTATGGTCATCCAGTTCATCTCCACACACTTTGCAAGAGCCTCTAAGGATGATGAGATATTCGGGTGCACACGCAGCATCTTTTCAGTGCAGATGCAAGAGCTGGAACATCTTTTCAGAAAAGAGTGACCGACCTGCAACCAGTTGGTGGTCAGCTGGAAAAGCTGGCTGGGCTGATAGGCTGGGTATGCATCTGGGAAAACTCGTCTGTATAACTCCACAACCTGGACAGAGAGAGAGAGAAGTCATGGTTCTTACTGAAGGCACATATATAAGACTTTGTTTTCTCTGTAAGAAAATGCCAAAGAAACAAAAAATAAATAAATAAAACAGAGCAGCAAAGATAACACAGATGTCAAACACCGAAGTTTTAGAAAACATCTACAGGTGTAAACTACAACAAACAGGTATGAAGATACAATTTTCCTTTAAACAGTACAGGCTCACATCAAATTTAGAATGCTTGTAGAAATATGAAAGACGCAGACATACTAAATAATTCTGTGGGGAGACTTTTGAAGGCATTGGCTAAGACAAACTTTGTATTTAATATTCAGCATTTTCTGGTTGAGGAAATGTTATGCTATTTCTCTTATTCTTAGATGTAATCTATGCAAGATGCTAACAGATGCAATTTACCAAAAGAAATGCATATAAGAAGCTGAATATATTTATGGGTAAACTTTTTAAGTTATCCTAAAGATTTATAATTTTTCACATTGAAAGAAAAAAGAAAAGAAAAGGACCTTTAAAGATATAAATTCCTAAAAAATGTTAATCAAAGATGGTCTAGCCTCCAACCATATTCAATTTTTGGCAGAAGAGCCCATGTATAGATATTTTTCGCACCCCTAACTTTCTGTAACTATGACAAATGTTCAAAATTAAAGAAAAAAATTTCTGAATAAATTTTTGTTTTTTTAAATAGTAAATGGAAATGCAAAAAAGATGCCTACACAAGACTGTTTGGCCAAATAATCAGTTTACATGCAGTACTGCCTGCCTCAAAGTACCATATTTAAGGCATACAAGATGATACTCCCCCAAAAAAAGTTCAGGCTTTGACTTATACTTTAAACCAACTCATCTATGAATGGAGTCATTGAAATGGCTTTAATGAAAACAAAAAAAAAAAAAAAATGTCTTCTGAAATAAACTAATATTGTTCATTTGAAACAGACTACAGAAACTACTGCTGGCAATGTCTGCTGATTACGCAAACAATTCACCGTTAATACGCGATTTCAATCTTAGTTATGTGCATATACACTCCAACAAATCCTTTACTTCATCTCGAAATGCTTCCTGTAAAGTTCTGCAAGTTTGTACATGGCAGCTTTTAAGCTAGAAGTTGTTAAGTTAGCCAAAATGAAATGGTAGTGATATGTCTGTGCATAGGAAATGCTGTTAGAGACTGACAAAGCAAAGGATACATTACGGACTATGAAGAAAACCAAGGCGGCAAATTGTGGCTGCAAAGCCAGGTGGACTAACATTGAGGAGATAAGTTGGAAGAATATGTGCTAAACCAATACATCACATGTCGTGGACTTAGTATTGACTAAAGGCCAAAAAAATTGCAAATGATGATTGCATTTCTTTCTATCTTCCTTCATTCCTTCCTTTTGCTGGTGTACAGTAAGTATTTGCCATGAGGGTTTCCTGGAAGTGTGTACTCATCCAATCAAAGAACAGTTGGGCAGCTTGACCTCCCAAATGTCGGGCAACTTGAAACAATACTGAACATCAACTTGTACTATCAAAAACGAAACTGAGTTAAATTTCTGAATTTGAGTCTCCACCATCAAAATCAAATAAGTGAGCAAGATAAATAAAACTGACACATCTGTCTTTTTAAAGTAGGTAATTGAACACAGGTGATCCCATGTCATTTGTGCTAATGATTGCTGATGTCACGCAGTGACTAAAAATAGATACCAGCCTATTTTGATACCAGAACCGATAATAATGTTTGCCGTTTGTTTCAGATATCTCTCCTTGATTACAGCCATGTTCAAAACCTATTGCAACACCATTTATCCCACAAAGCATTTCAGTGATATGAACAAACAGCTTATTAATATTCATGGGCCTGGTAGTACTGCAGACATCAATGTGATGCAACATTTGACATATAATTCTGACTGACTGAAAGTTTGGCTAACTACTATAGTTGACTTAGGCTCATCTTATTCTCCACATCAGCTTATAATCAAAAAAAAAAAAAAATATATAGTACACAAAATTTGTTCTTCAAGCAGACCAGACACATTCAACAAAACATCCGTCTTCCCATTATTTTGCATTCCCCCCTCCACAACAATCAGAGATGATCCACTCTGTGGCTAGCTAGCCTACAAACCAAAGCGAACCATTGGAGACAAACAAACACCTAGATCTGTGCAAATTGAAGTCTAAAATGAAAATGCATACTTTCAAAAAAAAAAAAATTCTCCATATCTATCATCTTGGTGTAAGCAAAAGATTCTTATATAGGGCTTTGTTTGTTGTCATTGGTGAATAGGAAATAAGTTTCTCTTCTCTTCTTTGAACATAATGTGCTAATGTCAAAACATCTGCCAGGAAAAAAAAAAACTCGTTTCCTAAACCAGGTGGACATTCCTCCATATAGGTTGCAATAATTAATGAGAGCTGATTCTTTACCCTGAATCAAGTCAACTTGTCATCAGCCAGTTACTAAAAATACAGCTGCCTTTGAGTAAAAAAAAAAACAAAAACAAACAACTTTATGAGTCAAGGTAAAAACAAAATAATAAAGGTCACGCTAAGCTGTGAAATGAAACAAAGTCTGAACATCGCTCAAGCCTCCGTCGTACCTTTTCTTTGTCTGCAGCTGTCCGCATCCTGTCCTTGTATATCAGGCTCACATACTCACCAGGGTTGAAGGATCCTTTGGGTACCTGAGTGCACAGAACACATTTGTTAATTCATATATAAATAAACATAATGAGCAGGAAAACTGTTTTACATCCACCTTCCATCAGCTGAAAGAAAAGCCCTCTCCTCCAGCTACAAATATATATATTTTTGTTTATATTATTCGCTAAAAAATAAACCCCAAACTTCAGATGCATTTCTCAATTGTTGTGACCTAAAATAAAGCTTAGAAATGGACCATGCCCTAAGACTCTCCACAGCTTAGTATCCATCTTGTTTCAAATACAATTTAAGACAACAACCACTGTTAACACACAACTTAAATGTACAATTATTACTATTATCCTCACCTGATTAGTGACCAGCAAGTCACACCATCTGAACAGATCACGCAGATTGAATTCCCATGGCCCACCTTTCTGTCCCCATTTACAGCTGATCATTGTTTCATAATATATCTAAAAACAACAACAACAATCAAAATAAATAAAAGCCATCTTATGTCATTGAAAACAGCAGATCTTTACATGCGTAGACCATTAGACGAAGTCAGCTGACTTAAGTGGGAACTCGAAATTCTATGCATAATTCTTACTCCATAAAGAAACTTCAAAAAGAACAAAATTTTTACAAGGGCTTTCTTTCCCAAAAAATTGTTACACTATATACTACCTTAAAATTTTTTTTTTAATAGTTTCCAGTGAAATATTTTGGAAAGATACAAGCAGAAAGACCAAGTTAACAAATGGATTAATTTCCATCACCAGGAGTATAATAAGTTCACTTCCTTTCTGTAATAGTGTAAGAAACTAAGGGGTCTCCTGAGGTATAATAAACATACATCTTTCATGAGCAATTTTAAAAAGTTAAACTATGCATGTTTTGTGTTAATCCCTCGTAAATAAAAACAGTTCTTGCTGACTTTGATAGGGAAATTACTTGGCATAATTCCTATGATTTTATTTGCAGCAGCTCTGTTACCATTAAATATTTATTGATTATAATTATGTTGATATGATCAATAGCAGGTCAAAGAAACTCTGATATAAGCAGACAAAGTCTACTAAATGTTGACCATTCTCTTCAGTGTCAAAACAAATAGAAGTATTCAAGGTATGATGGGTGTGTCAAATAATCTAAATACAAACAAACTCTCCGCTTTGCTTACCTCCATGTTGAATTCCACCATTTTTGAGAGGAAATATTCTGGTATGTCCGGATACAAAGACTTTCCAATAAACATCATGTCATCCACAGACAGAGACTCAATGTAGACCTTTGATTGAGAAAAAAGATGTGGATGAGATAGAGGAATCAGGAAGTGAAGACATATTTAAGGTAAATTGTCTTCTCTAATACCCTTCAGTCTCCAATTTATCAGGTAATCTTGTTTGCCATCCACTAAATTTCTTGCATAAAATTACTCCACAGATCCTCCTCCAGCAATAACCCACTCACCCAAGCTAACTCATTGTCATTATCACCAAATGCTTGTCTAGTATCTCTTTCTATTTTCCTACAGCAATAAAACTGCAAGTGTACCTTTGGTGCTGCATAAGTCAGACTCACATTGAAGAAATAATAAGCTTTATCCTCTTTGATTTTTTTCTTGTCATTCATTTTTGATTAAAATGAACTCACCTGGGTAAATCTGTTTAGAAACGACCTGGGCAGCCCTTTTCTACCGCCACCCTGGTTCACGGGGTTCTGGCAGGCAAACACACACGTCTTCTCGTGTTGGATGTGAAATGTTTTTCCAAGTTCTGGAATGAAGATCTCTGCTCTGTGGTCAAAACAGGCATTGAGACCCTCTAGCACAGATTGTGAGGCCAAGTTTAACTGGAGCAAAAACAGACCAGAGACATTTCAAATAAGAGTCAGGGGACGTAATTAAAATAAAGTCTTATGACAGCTGGTAGTAGATCTGACATGTCCAGGAATCTTGCAACTTTAAACAAACATTACAACAAATCATGGTAATTTTTTAAAAATGTAAGTCACCTCCTCCCCAACTTCCAACACTGTCAGTGCAAGTTGCAGGCATACACCCTGCTATATATAGTGTATGTGCACGCATGTGCTCCCAGGAAATACTCTGCCAGAATATTGAGAAAAAGACAAGGTGAGATAATGAAATTTCTTTAATCTAGACTATGGAATAACTGCATCTTGAGGTGTCAGTGAGAGGCCGAGAGCAGTCAAAAGATCAAATGTTGCATGAAAATGGTACTAGTCCACTTTGCAATCTCACATTTGCTGAGGAAGGCAACAGAAAACCACCTAAACTGTGGCTCTGAGCACTGTACTTGCCCACCGAAAGATAACCAATGAAAGAATGAATATTTGTAAGTATTACAAAGAAACTTTAACAATTTAGTTTCAGGTTGCCAAACAAACGAAGGGACATAATGCTAATGTTTATTTATTTATTTATTTTTTTTTTTAAGTTATTTTCCTTAAATTTAGTCTACATGCAATCTTGGATGTGTATTCTTAGCGGCAGCTCTCTTTTGACAAAAACTGATAGAATCAGTAACTAGCTGAAAAATTCAATTACAAAATAAATTAACAATTTGAAGTAAATTTCAACAAAAAAGTTAGGGGATACATAGAAAAATGAAATTTTGAAAAAAATCACAAAGATCAGATTTATGAGATGTAAAATAAAAACTCTGAAAAATTCTAAGCAAAATCAGGCATTTTTAAGAGTAGGCCGGCACAAAGCTCACATCTGATTGGCTAAATGGTCACGTTCCAATGTTAACCTTCTTTGTGAATAATGCAGACATCATTTATGAAGTCTGGTTTCTGCCTCTCTTACCGTACCTCATCAAGAATGACCCAGTGTCCAGCCTTGAGTGCACGGAGCATCGGTCCATCTCTCCATTCGAACACTCCTCCTGGGCCTCCTTCCACTGGCAAATCAGCTCCAAAAAGATCTGTCACATCCTGAAAATCATTGTTTGTTCATCAGCCCCAACAACAACAACAAAAACCAACCTTAAGAAAAACTAGAATGTAAATGAGCAGAAACAAAGGAAAAAGATGAAACATCTCGTTAAACTGTACTATCGTCTCTTGTTTACCGGCTAGGAAAAGGGACAATCTGCATGCCTGCCAGCAGGAACCTTTTGTTTTATGACTGATACTGTGCCTGCATGGCAACATTCAATGTACAAAGTGTTAAGACTGGATTTAGAACCAGCGCGGTGCTGATTTTAACTGGCTTCTTCAGGAGATCAGTGGTAGACGAATGGACTGCAATGGATGGCTGAGGGCCTCAACTTTAAATCCTAGTTGAGACTGGCTCCATTTGATGACCTCCTTTGCATAGTTTCTTCACTTGTCAGCCATAAGGGTTTCCCCTGGTCAATCTGTTTCCCTCCCACATCTAAAAATCAAAAAGTTCTAGTAGAGGTTTTACCCTTGACCGGCCTGCATCTTAACCACCACCACTCAAGAGATCCAAAGCCATCTGCCTTGGTGACCAAGTGAGATGAAAGATGCCCTACCCATTCCCCATTTAGCTCCCTGCTATGAAATGTCCTCGGGGCCTCAAAAGTCAGAACATGGGTTTGACAAAGACAAAAACTGATTTCTTTCTGCTCCAGTCTTTGGAAACAGTTTCGTCTTTACCACTATTCTTTGGATTTCACTTCATATAGCATCATGTTGCACTGATTGCTGCAACTTTCGACTGCAGCTACTTCATGAAACGTTTAGCATCAGCTGACTTGTTGCTGATTCTCAGAGTTACTTCCATTTTCTTTTGAATCCACTATGCTCAAAATCAGCTACTTATGCACCGATTCCTGAGCTGCTTAAGCTGACACAATGGTTATCAAATTTTCTTCTTTGGCTTCTGAAAGGGAACACAAAACTGCTTATGTCAGAAGTCCATTGACACCCAAAGTTGGAAATTCTCCCTCACAATCTCCAAGATGAGCTGGCCAATGCAGAATAAACAAAAAAAAAAACCGCTTCTGATACTAACCGTTTGCTCTGATAGGTTGATTCGAACAAGTTCCCTCTTGGCTGCCCTGGCAACAGCTGCCACCAGGCTAGTCTTCCCCACACCGGGCGATCCCTCTAGCAGAAGTGGACGAGGCAGTTGGAGGGCACGTAGCACACGCTGAGCATTGACACAGGTAGTGGGGGCATTCAATGCATACCTGTCATCCACGTCTGTCTTCAAGCAGCCTGAATATAAAAGCTGACAACTCAGTTCAGACTGTCTTAAATAAAAGAACTGCTACAAGTTTATTCCTCCTCTGTTCAACAAGGCTCACTGAGGCCTGCATCAATTCTCTTCCTGGCAGTTTCATTACAACTGTCAAGAGAGAGAGAGATATCCTCCATCTTGTGTTATTTCCATTTGTTTCTTTCATTCATAAAATCAAAAAACAAAAGCATGGCACATGAGAGCTTAGGAGTAGAAACAAAACTGGTCGAGGGATTATTCTCACTGTCTGATTTTCAGAGCAAGAATGCATTATAACTGTTTTCCAAACTGCACCTCCCTCCACTGCCAACATATTTTTTTTGTTCTCTCGTATTTACCCACACTCCGAACAGCATTTTTTCATGATATCCCGTGGGAATAAAAACTGTTGTTGTTGTTGTTTTTTTTAAAGTATCTTTTGTGGTGGGTGTTGGACACACGGCCAGTGTCGTCGCTGCCAGTTGGTCAGTAAGTAGTGTCAGGGCCACCCTGTGAGATACTTCATTGTCAGTAATAGGCTACTGCTCCTCTACTCCTTTCACTCATTTTGAAAGGGTTTCCTGTTATTGTTCTTATTTCTGAGTACGCTTGAAAAGGTGGAGAGAGAGAGAGAGAGAGAGAAGAGAAGAAGAAGCAAATTCCAGTAAAGACAGCAGGGTTAAGTAATAAAATAAAATGTAAAAAAAAAAAAAAAAAAAAATTATTCAGAAAATACAAGAAATACCTGTTGCTTAGATTCACCGGCAGATAGCATGAAGCCTGATAAATTAAAGCGCCCATCTCGAAACATTGCATTCCGAATATGCTGGTAAATCAGTAGACTTCCAGAGATGGGATTTATTGCAGAGAGTAAAGCCCTTTTTAAAAATCAATTGTTGCATCAAAAGCTTCACTTGCATCGTACAAAGCTGAACGTAGAATTGCAAGATGTAAGAAGCCTCATTCAATAGGAGAAAGTTTGGTGTTACCCGCTGCTATGGTGGAAATAATCCTTTGGGAATCGACTGCCAAACAGTTGCGCAATGTTCCACTTAAAGATAAGACGGTCAGAAGAAGAATTTCAGACATAAGCAAACATTCTGTGATATGTTGACTGAAAAATTTAAGACCTCACAATTTGTGTTGCAAGTAGATGGGGCAACTGATGTAGTTAAAGATGCTCATTTGATTACATGTGTATGTGTTTCAAAAAATTAAATTAAAGAGGACATGTTGTTTTGCAAGCCCATCGATGGAAGAGCTACATCAATGGAAGTGCTCAATATTATTGACAAATTTCTGTGTGAAAATGACATAAAATGGGAGAACTCTGATGAGCTATGTACCGACAGCACTCTATCAATGTTGGGACGACATGCAGAACTTCAGGAGCTGGAGAGAAAGACGACCTCGCATGCTGTCTGGACGCACTGCGTGCTTCGCATCTAGTAATATGAGTGAGGAGCTGAAGACTCTTCTTCAAGATGTTGTCAGAATTATCAACTACATCAAAAATAGTCCACTGAAAGGAAGGCACTTTGCAAAGTTGTGTGAAGATATGAGGGCAGAACACGCTGTTCTGCTGTATTACTGTGAATAACGATAGTAATAAGTTGTTTTATGATGATCAGAAGTTTGCATATTTGGTAGATATTTTTTGAAAAAAACCGAGCCATCTGAATAGGTCAATGCAAGGTCCTCAAATGAATATTCTGACCCGGAAAGACAAAATGAATGCATTCATGAGAAAACTATGATTGTGGAAAAATAATTCAGAAAATAAAGTTTTTGACAAGTTCCCTACATTAGAAAAACTTCTCCACAGTAGTGAAATGGAAGCTACCACTGAACTATTCATCGAAGATCTGAACAATTTACAGAAGCAGCTTTCATTTCATTTTAAGAACACAGATGTCTCAGAACCTTAATGGGTAAGAAATCCATTTGCTGCTCATGCTGTCTTTGGTCCGACAACTTCTGAACAAGAAACAGACTTGTCAAGCGATGATCTGTTACCAGTCATCTGATCCAGAAAACCTTTCTAAGTTTTGTCTGCAAGTTAGAAAGGAGTATCCCATCTTGTCAGACAAGGCTAAGAAAATCCTTCCACCTTCTGTGATGTCCTATTTGTATGAGACAGGGTTTTCTGCTGTAGCTGCCATGAAGACAAAGATCCGCTCTCGGTCGGTTAGAGGAAAGGAACTGGGAGTCGCTGTTTCATCGATGACTCCCCGGTTTTAGGAACTTCGAGCTGAAAAGCCAGCCCTCACATCCCACTAATGAAAGTTAGTTACTGGTTTTAGAATTTTATCAAAATGTTACAATTTAAAGTTTCTTGTTAATACTTTAAAAAAAATCATCAAAACTAAGAATCAAATTATTTCTTTCTTTCTTCCATTGTTATATCTAGACAAAGTCATCCCTAACCTTGTGGAATACTGAAAGGTGGAATGCAAAGCTCTCCTCCTGCGACATACGCCAACCTTTGTTCCCCTGTGCCAGTATCACTCATGAACAGAGAAGCAGTGCTGTAGGATTTCTGTGTCGCTCGGTTCACCTGCTCCAGTAGGTACTGAACACACGCGTTCCTTGCATGGCCCACATCGAAAGAACTTCCTCTGCAAGTTGAGCCTACAAAACAAACAAAAGAACCCCCAGACAAAGTAAACATGTATCAATGATTTTAATGATTAGCTTGGACTGTTTGGCTTCAGCTTTCTTATTTAACACAATCTCTTCGGGCTGCTAGTCCACCTATGCATCGCCTCTTGGCATATTAGAAGTACTAGAATCCTCAGAGCTTGAGCCCTGGCTGAGACTAGCAGCATTAATCTTATCTGAGGTATCACACAAAAATAAGCCGACATTCACTTTAACCACCGAGAGCTAAGAACAGGTAAAGAAGCATTGTAATGTATCAACCTGATATTCGACTACTTGAAACTACAGCATGCAAAAACAGCAGCCTGTAGTCTTCTTCCCTTTCTATTAAACAAGAAACAGATCAAAGCCAAGGGGTTTAATAAAGCATGCAGGATCCTGGTTGACGTGCTCCGTGCCTGTGTTAAAGCCAACCACAACTCTTCTGATTGACAATGGACAAAGTATACAAGAGAAAACCAGTGCCGCTGACTGGACAAAAAAAAACATAGCCCAGAACCATGGTGCACGTGGTTCTTTTGTCAATTGCCTCCCCTTTCCTACAAGCCAGATGGCAGTATAGCTCAAAAGGCAAATGGCTGTCATAAAAATGCCCAAAGGAGGTTGATTTTGGCCATCTTAACACAAGAACGTACTAGAGCTCTTCGGCATATTCTGACAAAAGTAAATTACAGCTGAAACTTGAAAAAAAAAAAAAAAAAAGTTTACCTGCACCAAGCCCATCAAGGAAGACTAGGCAAGCACCGTGTATGTAGGCCATGGCAGGGTCTAGGTGGCTGTTAGTTTTTTCCACACCTGCCGAACCACAGCATTTGTTAATAAACTGAACCCATGACATCACGTCCCGGATGCTCAATGTACATCTAAGGTATATACCAAAAAAAAGGAGAATAATCTAATCAATAAACAACTTTTTTTTTTATTGTTGCTTGGTAATCACTTTCCTATTCACCCAAACTCTCTTCACTGCAAAGTGGGGGGGCCCCATGAAACTAAAATTCAATCCCTTCATTCATTAAAATAAAACTAAAATCCCATCTGAGAGTTCCATGGAAAATTTCAATAGTCCACAATATTTTCCTTAAATACACCATCAACACCCCCCTCCACCTCCAGATAACCCAGAGCATTTATTTCATTTTTTTTCTTCCTTCAAAACATTTTTCAAAGATTAAATGTGTTAGGACAGCATTAACAGAAAAGAAAATCATTGTGCATATTTGTTAGTTTAAAACAAACCAAAAACAGAAGTTAGAAACTCAAACTTTCCTCATCTCCCCCCAACATTGTATTACTGACAGAATTGTATATTCATAAAATGTGTCATTTACAGCTCAACCTGACCCTGTTGGATACAGGGATTGTCTCTGGAACAACAATTTACAAAAGGTTCCCCCAAATGCAACGGCTTACGATATGGCAAATGAAGAAAAGTTGAGTTAAATTACAAAAAAAAAAAAAAAAAAAAGCTAACAGTGGACAACATTACTTCTGATTTATGAATTTTGGGTTAAAACAGTCGTCATAAATCACTTACCCAGAGACCAAACCACTTCACCCCTAAATAACCACCGTAATGCATTTCTACCTTTAATTTGCCCCTCCTATCTCAGCTTTTTTTATTTTTTTGTTTGTTTGTTTTTGCCCCAGATTCTCGGTCATCTTCACCCCCCCTAAACCATGTGTTTCATTACAAAGATCTCGGCCACTTTCTTTCCAACCATCTTACCTCCTGCCCAAGTCACTGTTGGCAAACCACTGCAAGAAATCCATAATGGCCACTCCGAACCCCGAGACGGGGCCCTGACCGCCGAGACAGATGCCGGGCTCCAAGTTATGCTCAATGATGGCGACCATGTCGTGGCGAGATGCTATCTGTGGACACCATATCTCAGTGAAACGATTCCTCAGGGCTGGGGATAACTACAAGACACAATCGACAGTAAGAATTCTTAGAAATTCGTTTGCTTTCCAGCACTTAAACAACAAAATCTATTAAAAGGAAAAACAGAAGAGAAAACCTGATGGCTTCTTCTGACATAAAAAAAAATTCCTGTAAAATCTAAATTTCCCAGCTTGTTTCCATTCATTTTTTTTCTTTATCAAAAAACAAGACACAGGCTGTCACTTCAGAGTTGTCTTTCTTGATTCAGATGTCATGGTTTTCGAATCCCATTATTTTTGTTTTATAAACGTTTCACTCATGCAGAATGGCAGAAAATTCAATTTCCTACTAATACAATGACTGACTACATGCACGACATATGCAAAAAAAACTGTTTTTCTGCCCATCTTATATTAGCACTAAGTGAGCTGGAAACAATTCCATATCAAATCCAGATTGTTGACATCTTTCCTTTCATCCCTTAGGTTCCCAGCTGCTGCTGCTGAAATGCAGTGATACGCACCTCTTTCTTGCCAAAATCGCCTCCAGGGTTCATTGTAGCAAAGATCCTGAAGGCATCTTCTGCTACAATCTGTTCCACTTCATCCTTGCCGCCGCCGCCACCATCATCGCCACCGCCCTTTTCCACCAGAAGCAGAGTTCGCTCCGACTCCAAGACACTGTTTAAACGCTCAAGGACAGAATCGTCAGCAAGCGAGATTTCGTCAATCAGAAACATGTTTCCCTCCCTCATCGCCTTCACCAATGGACCATCATTCCACTCAAACAGCTTCTGACCGTCATCCTTTCAAAATAGTAATAATAACAATATTTCCTGAAGAATTTCAGAAACGTTTTAAATTATGAGAAAAAATTCTGTGTGTACAAAAGCAGAAGATTAAAGCAGTAAATGTGAAAAAAGAAAGAAAGATTTTATACTAAAAGCCATCTTGGCAATGAAAGAAAAATATACGTGTAACCACACTGGATACTGCATAGCATATTTATAAGAAAACTTTACAATGGAAGGGAGAAAACCCTGGCTGTCTGACTTATTTTAGCTAACCAGACGAACCAGTAACAAACAATTATCGTACAATTTACTACCAAAGCACTTACAAAGAATGCTTTGTGCAGAACATGGAGTGCAGCCAGTATTATTATTATTATTAGGTATGCAAATTAAGTTTTCAGAGATTGATTTTCAAAACCAAATGCTTTGATATTTGAGTTGGAACACAGTTTACAAGTCCCAGTTACTTTATCATAAAGATAAAAGCTTCTTCTAAGACCACCACTCCATTAACAGCAACAAAGTTAACTTGGTCAAGAAGCATTCTGTTGGAGAAAATATAAAGTAGGTTAAGCACGTGGGTGTAAGATCAGACAGACAACACGCCACACGCCTCTAAGCCAGTTCATAATCATAAAAAAACACAGTCTTCACCCATCTGCAAGAACAGGAAGGTAAGACATCAAAGTCAAACCTTCACTGCCAGCCAAGGCTGGTTTGACCGGTTTAAGTGACAAAGTAACCTGCATAACATCCATGTTGGTGGAAAAGCTGCGAGTGCAGACAAACAGGCAGCCCAGGAATTCCCTGACACATTCAAAGCCATCATCTAGCATGGAAGCTACCCTCCCCATCTTGTTTTCAACATGGATGAAATAGGCCCTTTTCTGGAAGAGATTGACTTTTCATTTTCAATCTCCCAAGAAGAGAAGCGGGCACCATGATTCAAGGCTGCCAAAGACCCTCTTACGTTCTAATGGGGAGAAGGTAATGCTTCAGATGACTTCAAGCTGAAACCTATGCTTGTTTATCACTCCAAGACACCATGTGCGTGATATGAAGGGATATTCTAAGGTGCATCTGCCTTAGTGTGGAAATCAAATAAAAGGGCCTAGATGACATTTGACTTATTATAGCAGTGGTTTATGTCATTTTTTGCCCAGCAGTGAAGCGTTGCTGCAAGGAAAATGGCCTTGAACCAAGAGCCCTGCTGGATAATGCTCTAGGCTACCCAGACAACTGTGGAAGCATCCAGACTTGTCTGCCTGCCGTAGTGTACCTCCACCTAACAATACTTCCATTCTGCAAACCATGGATCAAGGAGTCGTATCCAATCTCAAGGCTTACCTTCGCTGAATCTTCAAACAGCTGGTTGGGAGACAGACAGAGGGATACTTCAACAATTAGAGAATTCTGGAGGGACCACAACATCAGGAAAGCTATTCAGAATATCAAGGAATCCTGGAATGAAGTCACCAGCATGTGTACAAATGGTGTCCGGCAGAAGTTATGGCCAGAGGCATGCAACGACTTTGTGGGGTTTGAGAAAGAGGAGCAAACAACCAAAAGGTGGCATTGTTCAGCTGGCCAACCAGGCAAAAATGGATGAGGTGGATGCTGATGATGTGGAGTATCTACTTATGTCACATAGGAACAGCCTTAGCAATGAAGTACTGGAAGAGTTAGGTCAACAGCATGAACAGGAGGCAGCAAGTGACCCTGAGAAAGCTCCAGAAGAAAATGTCCTCACCACAGCATTTTTTTAAGAAAGTATAAAACTGATTCATGCATATCATGGACCAAAACAGGAAGAATTACTGGGAGTGGGAAGGCAGCATCATTGCAAAGAGAACCTCGGTGCCATCATCTGTCATAAAGAAATGCTCTGTGAGAGGCGATGCCAGGCATTAACCCTGCATGCCTTTTTTTAAAGTAGCAGCAGTCCTCTGCATAAGGGGTAGTCACAGCCTGGCCCTGCCCAGGAGAGTAAAGACTGTTTGTGTTCATTTACTTTAATAAATGATTCTGTACTTTAACTATATATATTTATCAGTACTTAAATAAAGCACTTATACATAATTCACAGGCGAGAGGTATTTGATTTATATGTAGAAGTATCCGCTTACTTCTGACAGCTCTGCATACTTGATTAAAATTACTAGTTCTGTTTTTAATATATTTTCTGTTAAGTTGCACTTATTACTTATAGAAATTATTTGCTTAACAGGGAAAAAAAAATATTTACTAACCATTTCCTCGTGTGTACGGACAGGACGTAATCCTCCCAAGAAATCAGCGCCTTCTGTGTGCATATGACAGTTGATGGAATACAGTTTAGACTCGAAAAGGGCAGCATACAGCTGACAAACCGTGGTCTTTCCACACCTGAAGTAGAGTTTTATAGTAAAATTTGAAGTGTGTGTTCAATGCCTTAGAAGCATATTAGAAAAAGGTTTGCTGTATTTTGACCCTTTTCCTCAAAACATTCAAACTTTAATGTCTTGACATGCTAATTTAGTAATCCAAAGTTATATATTAACTTCCCAATCCCTCAAACAGCTTCAAACTACTGAATAACTGGATTACCCTGTTTCGCCGACAAGCAGTACCGGCTCTTTGTACTTGATGGCCTGACCAATCAAAACTGCCAGTCTTCTTGTGATGCGAGTCCACACAATGTGTTCAAAACCTGCTGGGGACTGGCTAGTAATCTCTTTCAACAGGTCAGCTGTAGTAGGGGAGAGATCGGGTGAGACATCAAACAGCGTGTCCGGTAACACAGTCCTTTTGAAATGTTTCTGAAGGACATCTTGAACAACAACCTCTTCTTCAGATTTCCGTACCCTTCCAGCCAAAAGCATGAAGCCTAAAAAAACAGATTTACAAATCAGTCAACACCCTTCAATATGGTTTTCTAAGCATACATAGCAACTGACAAATTCAATGGCTACAATAAGCAATGAGGAGTAAAAATTGTCAAAAGAAAATGTCATTACAGGCCTTTTTATACAGAAAGTTTTTGGAACATAGTCTTTTATTTCTTTTTAAGGGGTAGAATATCCAAAGAGAGTGATAGCGTTGCTAAATCAGGTGCTGGCAATAGTTAAATTTCAGCAGTTTTGATTCCACTGTATAAATCATTGGATCTTATTTGAGATATGCAGTTCAGCCCACAATATGTTAAGGATTGCAGCTTTTCTTGGAAAGAGGGACATTTTAGATATGGCACAATCATATACACCGAGTGACCATAAAGTTACTTCCTGTGGTCAGTTGTTTATAACTGCCAAACACCCTAATAATATTGAGAAATACGTTTCTTGGTTCAGATTTTTATTTTTTCTACCTAAAAGCCCTTTCACCGAAATTAATATCAAACTGAAAATCGGTGACACAAGAATACCAAAATTTTTTGGGGCACTTTACCGCTTCACATTAAACTTTTCCGTTTGTTTGTCCCAACCGCTCTTCGTTGTCTGGGCTAAAGAATTCTGAAATATTTCTGATTAACAAGTTCTCACCATGGTCAGCGAGATGCTGTTCCCAGTCATAGAAAGACTCAGAAAATCTGCTGCTAAAACTTCTGTATCTCTCAGCCCACCGGAACAGATCTCTCAAGGTCATGAAACCTTGCTTCCCAGCAAACACACCAGAGCCTTTTCTACGAGTCTAAAAAAAGAAAATTTTCAATTAAAAATATATATATATATGAAATTAATCAAATTTACCTCATAATAAAAGAGGTAAATCTGGAAGCATACCAAAAACTGCAAAATTATGAATTGTTAGCAAAGAGAAGCAGGTAAATCTGTTTGAAACCTAGTTTTCAGGAAAGGTTGTATTAAAGACCAGATGCTGCGCTACAACATCTGTGACTCCTAGTAGTTTTTCTTCTTTCTATCTTTGCAATGCAGCCATTTTTGAGGCTGGATAAGTCTCTCACGATTCTTACACCATGAGCAAGAGTGTGTTTAATGAAGAAAAGTCCCAGTTAAAAGAGCTAAGCCATCCAGGTTATTCTGTCCTGCCTGTAAGATTTTTCCCTTTCTTTCGCAGAGTGGGTGGATGTAATGTTTACATAACGAAATGAAATGAAAATTTCACGACAACCTTGCGTCTAGTCACAGCTGCCAGCTGGTAGGGAGGGAGGAAGGAAATAAGTACGGTGTGGGAAAACATGAAATTGGCCCAGCTGCCAAAGAGAATCGGGCTGACACTTCATGCAGTTGAAAGAATTGTCAGGGCAGGTTCGGTGAGCACCTAGCCTGGATCAAGCATGCTACAGATTGAGCATTTTTCAGGATGTCAATAATGAAAATTCTTCATTTACCACTAAAAACAAAGGGCAACAACAATATTCAGCACAGACATTCCGTAAAGAGACATTTTACTGTTGAGCAAAACTCACCTGCAGTTCCAGCATGACAGCAACCAGTTTCCGAGAGTAGGAAGATGGGAGATCGCATCTACGACTCAGAATCACCTCCAGCTCTTTGCTTGGGATCTCATTGAAATGAAGCTCCACAAATCTGTTCCGGAACGCTCTTGACAGAACCTAAGAGAACAAGGTTAACTTCACAGCAACAGTTATGCAAAAACATCATTGTCTTCAAACCTCTTCCCCCCTCCCCAGGCCCAGAAAACGCTTGGAATAGTTATAGGAAATCATACAAAATGGACAGGCAGACTGATTTTGGCACAGGGCAAATGTTTCACTTCTGTATCCATGGCTCAGAGCACCAAATATAAGAAGCAAACACTAAAGCAATCTAGACATGAAACTACAACATAAGCTTGCTTTTTCTTTTTTAAAAATCAAAAATACCTTTCCACAAAAATAACTAAACTCCAGATGATTCACAATAATTTTTAAAAAAAATTCTGCCCACCAAAAATGGTTGGCTGAGGGAGCTGGAGAGAAATATAACACTCTAAACTAAAGCAGCAGCTCAGGTAGTATCTGATAAAAGAGAATGCTCAAAACAATTAAAGAATCTGCTATTACTAGCACACGAGAAGGATGGCAGTAGATATCAAGAAATTCTGAAACTATTGGTCAAAGACAACACAAGTGGAAGAGTACAGGTGAAAAATCATCAGATGAGGAAATTCCACTACAATGTCAGAGCTGTGTAATAAGATCCAGACAACATCACACAGGTAAGACAACAATTAGCAGCGAAGAAGCCACACACACAAAAGCAGGTGAAGCCAGATAAAAAAAAAAAAAAAAAAGGAACTAACAGAACAAGAATGACGAATTCAGGATCATTTGAGCCAACATAAGGACCTGATCTTGGATTTTGCACAAAATCTGGAGACAGGAAAAAAGCACAAGCATCTCTTGAAAAGATGATAAACTAACACAAGAGTAAATAAACATCGCTGCAACCTGATGTAGCCATATGGCAACAAAAAGACAAAAATTTTGATCAGAAGACAAAAACAGTGCTAACCTTGATGCATGACCTTGGCCATGCTGTGACAAACAGAAATATGATGGACAAGGAAAGCATTGTGTTGATAAGAAAAGCGAGATATTCTGAAGAACCGGAGAATTGATGGACATCGTATGATACAGTGGGTCTTTGGAAGAAATTTCATGATCATAGCCTTGAAGAGTAACTAGAACCCATAGAAGTCTGCAAGATACATCAGTACAATAAGGAATGGGAAAGAAAAAGAGGCACACGAGCAGCAACAGAGATCACACCTGGACAACAAAGAATGTGTATAGAGAGTCAATGAGAGCTGTTACAGAAAGCAAGCAAACAATATGACTCCACTGCATGTTGTATGAAGGCAGCAATGTGGCTACCTTACAGAAATTATTGCAAGAAAACAAAAGTTATAATGATCTTACCTTTCTTCCGCCATAGTGCCCAGGTGGATTCTGAGTAGCAAAAAGCCTGAATCTACGATGAGCTTCAACCAGCATTTGTGTTTCAGGAATGAACAGCTCACGGTTATCATCAAGCAGCTGATTTTAAAATTTAACAAAAAAAAAAAAAAAAAAAAAACTATTTTTTTAACAGCAGCGACTTAAAAAAGAATCAAGAAACTCAACTTGCTCCAACAGAATCATCAAATTTACAGCACCAAGATCATAGAAAATGCAAGTTCTTCAGTCCTTGCTATTAAAAGTCAAATTTTTGAAACACTTGTGTTCTGGTGCAAAGAAATTTAGATTTTCTTCTGTATTTGAAAAAAAAGGAACGAGTTTTTAAAATTAGTTTTGCATATAGCATACCAGTTGGGCTACTTGGCGCCGCAGTAGCTTAAAATCACACCAAGATTCTGAAGTACTCACGCCCAAAATGTGTGGCCTCCAGAAGCCACTGTTCAGCTGTGAAAGAGTAACAAAGTGACCGACACTTGAAAATATGTATTACACAGGTAAGTAGTCTGACCAGATTACTGCTTACTGGATTAAGGCAATAGAGAAAAATACACAAAACATGAAAGGAGGTTAGTTCAGCCCTTTTCATTGCTATTCCTAAATTTCCCCATTTTCAATACCCGCTGCCCGGACTCGAGCATGCTTAGCACTCACGCGATTGTTAGAATGCAGGTGAAACAAAACTGAAGTTCTTACTCTATTCAATGCTTCAAGAACATCGGTGGGAGCAAGGTTCAGCTCATCCAAAATGATCCAGAATCCTTTTCTCATGGCTTCTACAAGGACTCCTTTAAAAAAAATTATAGTTAGCAAATGAAAAGTCTTCAATTTAAATTTGGCAAAAACGCAAATATCTTAAATCCATCAATCAGAACCACCAAAAATATCATGTTACTTTCAAAGTATTTATATAACACTGTTGACATTTGCCTTGTTATGAAATGCTTCCCCTTGAAGTCTGGGAGAATGGTCTAAAACTTACATTCCCCTAATCATATCCCAAAGCATTCTGCACAGCTATGATGCATTTGGAACACTCTTTTTTTTCTTCTTTTTGTGACTAATCCATGTGTGCCCAGCCAGGCTGAATAGAGCTAGAAACTTGTGAGTGCCCTCCAGCCAAGTGAGAGTCAATGATTCATTGGAAAATAAGGTTTCAGAGAAAGCAAAAGGGCATAATTACTGCCAGACAAGAAGCTATCTATCTACTGAGTCCATGAGATGTGACGACACAGAATCCTACCAATCTGAGCATTGAAGCTGCAGCATAATGTTATTTATCATTGATTTATAGAACTTCCACGATCAGAACTCAGCTGTGGTCAAGTGAATTCCTGTTCATTGTGCCATACTGTGTGGCCAGCAAACAATGAATGCACTATTACAAACAGTGAATTGAATGGAAGCATTCCTCATGGAGCAGCACAAGCATTATCAGCTGATCCACCAAATATCCTCACCTTCTTTGAAGACTAGCTTCCCTGTTTCATCAGCAGCATAGCATCCCACATACTCCTGAAGGTCTGTGTGCTCGTGGTTGTTCACACGCACGCATTGGTTTCCACTGGCCTCAGCCAGCCACATTATCAAGCTTGTCTTTCCGACTGATGTCTCTCCTTGGATCAGCACCGGATTTTGTCTGAAACAACAACCAACAACACATAACCATGGCAACCCTGAGGCAAAAACAAACAAAGTAAACAAAAAGCACAACACAGAGCCCCTAAACTGGGGTTAAATTACCACGCACAAACATTAAACGAACAATTCCTCTAGTCAGGTAGCCTTCCCACACCCGTCTTCTCCTGTCCTCCCACCTGTTGACAAAACTAGCTTCACAAACACCTATAGGCATCAGTACAAAGGCAACCAGGTGGGAAACGGTAAAATTGGGAAGCAGACTTAACCATCTCTAAATGCTGTAAGTAACTGATACTTCAATGATTTAAATCTACCCCACCCCCCCTGAATAAGAAAATCACAACACGCACCCAATCGAGATGATCCGTGCCAAGTCCCGGAGGTTGGTTCGAACAGATGCAGTCAGGATGTAGCTTTCTGGAATGACGGATCCTTGTCCCCAACTGGAATCCAATAGCCTTCAAACTCCAAATGCTTTCCGCCAGCCGGCTTTGGCAGTGAACGGCTGAGGAATGTCTTCTTGTTGACCTTGCCAACGATGTGGCGCGCACAAGTCCTTCCACAACAGGGTAAGATGAGCGGTCGAGCTGGGTCAGGAAGCTCATACAAAAACTCTGAAATTACCCACAGTGCACCATAATTACAGGTTTGGTTGTACCTTTTCTCTTTTTTTAGTGAGAATTTCAAAATATTTCATTTGAATATTTTGTTAGATAAATAAAATCCAAAGAACCCAACCGGAATTTTATTTACCTCCTGCCAGTACTAGTATACTGCTCACAAAAATCTATGGGTATTGGAATCTGAACTCGCATTTAATTCCACTTGTGAAGAAAACAGAAAGCGGTCAGCTGTTATAGAAAGCAATCTATTCCTTGGCCAAATCAGACCTTCATTATATCTTAATGGAGGAATGACAATTTTTCTACCTGCATCCCACAGAGTAAAAAAAATTAAAATCAAAGGATGATTAGCACTGTCAGTAAGGTGCGTGACCACTCAAGGACTTTATACAGCCAACATATCAACTATGCATGTGTAAAAATGAGATGTCTGATCACCCCATTCAAGTATTGTTTACCAATCCTGGATCAGCAGCTGGCATCATGTAGGTTCTGTGAAGGGAGATTCCTAAACCTTGTCTCCTCCAGGGACATCACAGAAATGCTCAATTGGGGAATGATCCAAAGACATGCCTGCCAGTCCATTGTATTAGGTTAAGAAAGTTGTGTCAGTTTTTATATTATGTTAATTTGGGGTTCATTTTTTGCATACATGTGAAGGTGTATATAGATAAGTTATATATCGTTCTGTAGCCTGTGCTTTGGCATACATTATGCAAAACCTACGTTTTTTTAAAAATCATAAAATAGATATTTGTTTCAGGGTTCTGAGTGAAGCATGGATAGAAAAGCTTTTTGCACCATTTTGCTTCACAAGCTCAAACCAGGCCACAAAGCAAGTGAGCATTTAGTACAACGATGGTTTGCAAAGTTTCGATCAGGTGTGAGCCTCATAGATAAGGAACATAGCAGACGTCCTTCCAGCTGTGATGACAACCATTTGAAAGCTTCACTTGTAGCCTATCCAAGAAAAACAGTACGAGAAATTGCTGGAGAGCTTGATGTAAGCACTGCGACCGTTTCCTGGCATCTTGATGCAATCGGCAAGATCAAAAAGCTTGACAAGTGGGTGCCTCACGAGTTAAATGAACAACAACAAAATCGTCAATTGAAGATCTGCTCTTCGCTTGTCATAAGAAACAAAACCTGGCGAAAGTTACTGTCATGAATTAAACGTTGTTCATCAGAAAATCTCCAATGACAGCTGGCATTGGTGAATCGAAGAGGCCCAATCCTGTTCCACGACGATGCTCATCCTCATGTTCAAAGGTGACTCTTCAGAAACTGAACAGGATGGGGTATCAAGCTTTCCCTCACCCAGGCTATTCACCAGACCTGTCTCCCACAGACTACCACCTTTTCAAACACCACTCGACACCTTCCTCTGTATGAAATCCTTTCCAACCAAGCAGCAATTGAAACTGCCTTCCAACAGTTTATCAACCACTCCAAAATGGTATAAATGCTCTTGTAATTCATTGGCAGAAGTGTATTGATTGTAATGGAACTTACTCTGATTAATAAGCTTCACATTCAGCAATGACATGAAGTCTCATTGTTGCTGTAAAAAAAAAAAAAAAAAAAAACCAACAAAAATCTAAGAACCTGATAGTAATGAAGTTGGCCTTAAGGAGTCCCAATGACAAGCCTAACCTCATGCATCTCGGAACACAAGCTCTGCTACCAGTTGTTGATGAAGAGGAAAAACTATTGATCTCTCCATCTCATCCAGAAGCCATTGACCAATGATCAGATTATCGATTTCTGCCAGTCATGATCCCTTCCAAGCCTGTTATATTTCTGCTGCCATAACAAACATGCTGTGCAACAACGCTCACTGCCACTGCACAACTTGCAGTCAGACATATCCAAAATGAACAGATTTTCATCAGGAAAAAAAAAACATCATTCGCTGCCACTGAGCTTTTGTCCAAAATGACAAGCAAACCCTGGTCATTAAATATTGCACTGCCACTCATCATGAGCATTTATACAATGGGTACAGCCTCTGTTGCAGCTTTTTCCTTGGTAGCATGTACATGGCTGGCTGTTAACTGACCAAAAGGTTGCAATTTCCAGCAAAATCTGACCTGCCTGCAGCCATTTTACAATGGCTCGCTGTTAGGAGTCCCTGGCAGTAACATGTCAGCAGACTACCAATGTGGATTTTAATGCACAACAGATGTTGACTAAATACCCACATTTTTATTATTTTTTTTTTTTTACAATAAAAAAGTATGCATTTCAAAACCAAGTTTTTATCACTGTTTTTTTAAACCTGTTTCTTGTGTTAAATTCTAGACCCATGAAACAACAATAACTGACAGCAGCCTACATTTTCATCCGCATGCATGCGCGCGCCCAGTACATTAATACATTTCATAACTTTTAACAGGAATCAATTAAACAAATACAAGTAATAATTTTCATGCTATTCCAAATGCTAATGATTTCTCGTATACCAGACACATAACTTAGCAAATCAAGATAATGCGTGAATGCAGTTACCTCATAGAGAGAACGGAATACACCACCGCCAGGATTTTTTGCAGCACAGCGAAGAGCTCTACAAAGTGTTCTCAAACTGCAAAGAAAGCATCAGTTGACTGATTGAGGAGTTGCGGTTGCAACAACAACAAAACAAATGACGTTATTTGAACATCTTTTCAGGACGCTAACACCAACTTATGTTTCACTGGCAGAAACATCTAACTTTTGCAATGATGTTTCTACCAATTAGACAAATTAAATATATATATAAAAAGAAACTAGAATCCTATTCTATTCATTAAAATGTAAGAATGTTACAGAACTTACATACACAAATTCATATCCTATTTCATTTTAAGAACTAAATCAGTATAACTGCACAAAACAAAATTGGAAATGTTACCATGGTTAACATATCTCTTAAGTACTGATAATAAAATTTTGGTCCTTAGTGGAAGGTGTCTTAACTGATCTACACAACCTACCCCCACACATAAGAAGTTGCTTCGCTAATACCTGTAGACAGGTCGGTGTCCAGAACCATCAGTCAGTTGTTTAGCAGCTGCTTCTCGGACACACGTGTAGAACTTGATAATCCCATCAATGCAGGGACTGGTCAGTGAAAGTCCTCGCAGGTAGTCACTGACCAACACCTTCAGGTCTTGCTCCTCCTCCAGTTCATTCACAAAGATCTCTGTGAACCTACCAACATAGTACAACAACAACAACTCTTGGTTACACAGATAATGAAGTCTTTTAAACAATGCTTAATTAAACACTCGGAGACAGGTTAATCTATCAATGCTCACATTATAAACTACTCTAAAATGAACCCACCTGTTAATGTTCATATTATATGAAGAACACTGAAGTAGTGACTCGTTTTGTGATAAACAGCAAAGTGGCTGTGGTGTCGGAATTCATACGCAAGATACCACTCCAGTGAAAAACCACCTCACCAGGTGGAAGCAATCTGCAGCAATTCAGAATGGCGGCTAGCATGGATACACACGTTAAGCAGAGAGAGCGGGATTTAAATTAGTTGCAGCTGAGGGGATTTTGTCAAACGAGCATCTCTGCAGCATAGAGAAGGCATACGGACAGAAAGGTGACTAACTAGCCAACTAAATCCCACCACATGAGCTGAGAGTGGCAGAACCGGCAGATCTCACAAAATCATCAGAGCACAAGGTGCTCCCGGATGGTAGATTGGACAAAGCCTGCTGTATCACCACCCTCAGACTTTCATCCCCGTGGCCCACGGAGGGCAGACAAATGTGGGCAACACTTTAGAAAGATGGTGATGCCACAGAATAATGTTGTTTATCAATGGCTGTATAACAAAGACACAGCAGTTTACCAAAACGGTAAACTTGGACTGGTTCCAGAGCAGCACAAGTGTGTGGTGTGTGACAGGGTTTCCCCTTTTTTGTCTGTGTTAGGTTTTCTTAGTTAAAAATTGAAGAATTTTGAGAAAATGAATGGAGGCATAACTTTTGGGGGTGTCCCCTCAGAAATAACCTCCTGCTTTTTTAACAATATATGAGAAACCCAGACTCCTTTTATATCACAGGCCCAGTTCATGGGATATCTACTTATGGTACATAAAAAACAAGAAAAAAACAATACCTGTTTCTTAAACTGGAAGTGAGGTCTTTTTTCCCAACATCTGTTGCAGGGTTCATACATGCAAAAAGGCGAAAACTACCCTGTCTCACAATTGGCTCAGTATCCCTGAAAATAAGTCATTTTGAAAATGCATAATATGCCAACTAAACACTTCTAGGTCATTCTGCATTAAATCAACAAATGAGCCAGAGCCTCGCCCTCTCAGATTTTTATAGAATGCCTATTGTGGCTTCATTGGGCTCTGAAAGGTTTTGCAAGGTCACACTATTAATAGTTCCAAAAAAAACTACAGGGCCTCAACCATAGGGTACTCGAGTCAAAACATTATGATCCATTTTACACACATGACAAGAATCCGCATTTCATTGATCACTAACTGCGAGTGCAAGACATCAGTCGCCTTGAAAGTTAAGTTTCCAGAACAATTTTTTTTTAATGTAGATTCAAAAAAAAAAAACAAAAAAAACAAACATCAGAAATGAACTACGGCAGAGGTCAGCAACCTATGGCCTACATGCTAAAGACAGCATGCAGACTGCCTGGTCAAGCAGAATCACTTTATACTGTTACGTGGTTACACAAGAGCTCAAATGGACCGAGACATGACGACTCATGTGAACTGACAACTGAATAGTCAAATGCTACACAGTCACGATACATGTCAACTAATGACCAGAAGCCAAATGGATCTCTCTCTCTCTCACAGATTAATTATGACATCAAAGGTCCAGTTCAGTCAATGCAGTACCAGGCACAGAAAAGTTCATTGGATATATAAAGGATACCCTACCCAGGTCTTGATGGTGTTCTCCACCCGTTGTGTCTGTATAATACGATGCTCTGTGTATTTGTCAGGTTCCCTGACAGAAACAGTGCGCTAGAGCCAAAACATCAGCTCAAAAGAAACTAGATTTCATATTTCAAGCTGATGGGACAACCCAGTGTAAATTTGGGCCCGAGGACAGTATGGTTTGCACTTTTCAACATTTCTCAACAGCTCTGAGTGTTTTTTCAATGACTTGCCAAATATAAAATAAATGCCAGCTGTCGAAGACCAGCAAACACTGAGGCTTATAAGAGGAGAACTGTGTGTGGGTAAACATCAAGTATGCCTGCTATGCTAAGGAAGGATAAGGGATTTCAGCAGCTCCTGGAGGGGTATATATACTGGTTATTCATTTGTCAAATTTTACTCCACTGTTCACCAAAACCTTTGTGAGAAAATTTAAATTCCTAACTTAATGCTGTGATGATTGTTATGGTGAGAACTGAATTTTCTGGTTTCTTGCTCAGCTCTAAGTATACAAACGTTCTTCTTCACGGAAGCACCTGCTGGCTTAGCTGCAGCAATGAAATAGATCGCTTTGTAAAATGCTTCGATGCCATCAAGATGATTGATGATTTTAATCAAAAAAAGGGGGGCACAAGTAACTTGAACTGGATGATGACAAGTGGCTGGAGAAGCTCATATTTCTGACTGACATTTCATCTCACTTAAATCTAACTTCTGCTTACAGAGGAGGGGGGGATTGCAAAACTGGAGGTCTTTTCCAGGGACATCCACAGATTAAACTTCTGCTACTACCCCTTATCTCAAGAAGTTATCATCACTTTGCTCTCTGTTGATGTCAGTGAGAAGATGAGCCTGTTCATGCAAAGGACAAAAACTCCAACATCCTGGTCCAGCGTTTTACATTCATCATTTAGCCCAACCATTTCAACGAGAAATGACCTGGCTGGGTCTTTGTCTTGAAGGATGAACAATGAACAATTTGAAATGCAGCCCATAAATATTAAAACTCAGACTTGTGGTCATCAAAGCGTGGAAACTCTACAGAATGAACATGAAACTAAAGAAGATCGTAGGGCCTCTATTTTAACCTGTTGGATTTCACTTCGCAAGAAACGAAGCTTTTTTGAAAAAAAGTTGCTTTTACTCTGCTCTCAACCGTAGAGGCCACATACCTTTATGAGCAGACGTTTTGACATCATAATATTTGATGTCTTCCTTTCATGCAGCAGATTGACAACTGATCCCTCAGAAGCCTTGTGCAGCTAAAGCATCCAAGTACACACCCAACACTGGAAGTTTGACTCAGGAAAGACAGGAGTAAAGATTTCCCTATCTACATACCTGGAAATTCATCTAAGTGATGTGTAATAGCATTAGTAAAAATATGTAGCAATACTAGTAAAATAGAAGCATCACGTTTCGACTGCTTTAAACCTGATGCGCTTTCAATGAGTATCCGTATCTATTATTTACTTGCAAAATGTAGCTGTCATAGTCTGAAGCCTCCTTTAAATTGAGGGAGCAGGGTGCAATTCAGCACATCACCCTTGAAAAGGTTGCCAACATCCTGTTCTGACTTTTATTTTTGTCACAAATCAGACCCAAAGTAGGCATCTGGTCATGTCACAGTGCATGAAGCACTATTTGGAACTTAATAGCTACCAAGCTGAGTACTTGTGATGTACAGTAATTGTTCCCATTTCCCTGTGTGGAATACAACTGGAATATAGAGTATGGGCCATTTTACCACTACAGAGCTCTGTCTATGAAGATGGTTCTTGCTGAATGAGAGACCAAAAAATATCCAACCAATGGACATGTGGCTCTGTGAACAGTTTGTAAATTGCATGTTTATATAAAGCTGTGAAACCTTGGAAACATATGTTTACAGGATTGTGCTGTCATGATGATCAATAAACATCCACTTCTCATGAACATATGGGTTTGGTCCTCAAAGGGTTAAATTGATAAGTTCTCTCTGAGTAACCATTTCAGATCTTGCAAACAGTTTTGCTGAAACGTTATCAATGTTTGTGGAATTTTTAAAACTGAGCTGAGGGACAAGAGAGTTATTATTACAGATGTTAATGGAAATTATTCTTTTTTCGACCAGTAAGATTCTTTTATCTCAACATTAATAGTCATGTGTAGATAAAATCAAACTGTTTAAATTTAGCATGATCTGCCTTTACAAAAATGTATGCCAAATTGTACAAGTAATTTCATTTAGGAAAAGTGTTACTTCTTTACCTGTCACTGTTGCCTATAAAAGAAAACTTGTTTACCTTATTTCTCTCCCTCTCTCTCTCCCTGCCCAAAACACCAGAATCCCATGTATATTTTGCTGAAGCATTTACTTCTCCAGTGATTTGCGAAACTGACGAATCTTAGCCACAGATTTTGGGATAAGAAGCATCAATGGGAGCCAGTGGTTTGGCTTTACATACCCTCTCTCTGTAAGCAGCACAGAACCTGACTTGCTCTCCAGCAACCCACTGAGACACTCCAGGGTTTCCATAGTGGCCAGATTGATTTCATCAAGCAAAACCCAGTCACCATTCTTCAGTGCCTTTACCAGCGTGCCCTGAGACGTACAGACAAACAAATAAGACCATCAATTATCAAAGTATAAAAAAAAAAGAATAATAAAACTAAAACAGTGGGTTTGAGTGTTTGTTTGATCAGAATATTTCTTTGGAAGTTTAAACAATGGACAGCACACAGAACAGGAGAGGGGGTGTGTGTTTGTGACGGCTTTACTGATAACAAAAAATTATCGTCGTTTACAATGAGCAAAACTTCCACATGAAAGAAAAACACTGAGGGAGGAGATAACCGTTTGGAAATAATCCATTACAAACGAAGGTCAACTACCAACGTGACAGGCAAAGTTAGGGTAAGTGAACCTCTCAAGTTGGCCCGCAAAAGAAGTACCGTAAGACGACGTTCCTGACTGTTGGGAGGTGCAGGCGGAATTAAGTTCAAAGCATAAATTTAATGGTCTCAGACCCAGATGCAAAAGTTCAGGTGGGAAATTATGTTTGACCAGTAGACCCCCCATCCAATCCTTTAGAGCTATATAAATCCCAGGAACAAGACGACTGAGTAAATAAGTTAAATCAACTTTACAACAGCTTTCCAATCTGATGAATGCATCTCAAGGGAAATGCCAGAATTACATCTGCAGCGGAACGTTAATCTTTATGAAGGAAAAGAAAACCCCATGAAGAATTTTGGAGTTAAAATTCGGTGATTGCGTACAGTAAAACATTTCTTCGCATCCCCCCTTTGGGTTCTGCCATCCCCACCTGTCTGTAATATCTACATTGACGAAAGGGAAAGAAAAAAATACGACTGCACACAAGTTTGCTTAAACAGTAAAGAGATATCACCAACTACTTTCAATTTAAAGTAGTGTAATTCCCTCATCCAGCCGTTTAAAAAAAATTAAAAAAAAAAAAAAGGCGTGATCTGTCTCCAAGAAAAAAGAAGGGAGCTTTTATTTTGGAGTGAAATAAATGTTGAGAAATGCTGCAGTTTGGTCCTTTAAGCCAAGAGATCCCTCCCCTCCCAACACACCATTCAGGTGTAGTAAAAATACCCCCCTCCCAGAGAAATCTGGACAATGTCAGGAGTGGGGGGGTGTGGCCATGGTAAGCTGGTCAGTCGCTGTAGCTTCAGCACGATTCTGCAGAGATAGTAGTAGAAAATGAACAAAAAAATAATACCTCTACAAATGCAAAAGCCAGAGCACTCTCCGTCCGTTGCACCTGAAGCTTCAGCTGCTGAAGCTTCTCTCCCAGAGCCTGCCACTGCCAATACTGATCACCTGAAAAGAACCAGAGCCAGATGTTATCTTTGACCCCCAAAGTAATTCTGAGAGGACTTTCTGACGATGCATTCTGGACCATCATTCTGCCTGCCAGAAAACCTCCTGGCCATCAAATCCACCACAACAACATCCCTACCCCCACTCCTTTGTTAGCTATCCTCTTTGTTTTATATAAGGGGAAGAAGGCATTTTAAATCACTTAGCTTTCAATTATATTAAATGTGAACAGACCTGTTAAAATTATGACAGCCAGAAATTAACTTCACCATTTTTTTTAGTTGACAGTGACAGATGTGTGTTCACCAGCCCATCAGTGCCCCCCCCCTGTCTCCCACTTAAATAAACATTCACTAAAAGCAAAGGTATGTGCAAGCATGACACCTCCAAATTCTAACACATTCAGTTCAGTTGGTATCCTAGCTAATTTTACCAAAAATAAAAAAAAAAAAAAAAAAAATTCTGGTCTATAATGGTCTGAAAATTACCATGGAAACAAGGATAGTTGATGCATTAACTTACGGGGAGAAAGTATCACCTGGAAATCTCGACAGTGCAATAGAGTTTTGGAACAACATTCATCTCATAAGCAGTCAGTCACTCTTTCCACATGCAAAGATTTATACCTGTTCTGAGTGGGGAAGGGGTAAAAAGGATAATTTGTGGAGCATCCCCCAGTAATGGCCAATGTCATCACCAAGCCTGGCCGAACTCTTGTAAAATGCTGACGACATGCATGACAGAAAATACGATTTCCTCAGCACCATGTATTTCTTGGAACGGCTGCCGTGTCTTTAAAAGGGTTTGAGGTACGATTCACAATTTGACTCCCCTCCCCCCCAAGAGTAGGAGCAGAACATTCCAGTGACTCACCATCATGATGCTTGTCAAGGGCAGTCTTTAGAATGTGTTCCATCAGGGAGAACAGGTTCTTCCAGTGCCGTTTGTTGAAGCAAACCTGCAGCGAGACAAAGCAGAAATTCACATGAACACAGGGGTGGCCACCCGAGATTGCACGGTGTCTGCCGTACATGCACATGCAGCTAAACCTTGAAAGAATTTAAAAAAAAAAAAAAATGAAGATAACCGACAAACATGGTTAGTCCCAAACTAAACACAATCCATGGGTGGCGATCATCAAGTTACTAAACAGGTGTTTCCTTAAATGATACTGGATCTGTTTTGTTAAAGAAAATAAAAACTCCAGTACAATTCATGTTTCATAAACTCTAAAGAAAGAATGTAAACTTATTCCAAACTGCAACTCTCAAAATTTCACAGTAAAGATCATGTAAGCTCAGAGAGGGGGGGAGAGAGTGTTACACAGGCCCTCCCTCCCTCTATCTCTCAACATTGTAAGCTAGCAACTAATCCTGCGGTCTCCACAGATTTTGTGATGGCCGCAGAACAAGAAATATCTAAACACAATCACAAAATACCTGGAGTGTTTTTCTGTGATAAAATGCGTGTTGAATACACATTAGCTTAGTTCCTGCCATCAAGGAAATGGGAGTTATAAAAATTATTATGAATTTCACAAGATGATGATAAAAGGCCACTTACATCTACTGCTCCTGTTTGCAGCAGCAGCTGCTACACCTTACTGTTATGTGCATGGATGCTGTTGTAGCATAGAAGTGATAACTGGGAGAATTTTAAAACAATTTATCAGAAAGGATTACCAAGCATTTTGATGGGAGAGGAGAGAGACTGACTAAGGAATGCAGGTTCAGAAACCAATCATTACTTTCTGGGGTGTATCCAAGCCATGTTGCAAGAGATTTAGATCTAGACACCTCTCAGAATAATCTTCTCTTGAAATCATTTATTTCAGCCACATGACGATGATGGGAAATGTCTGACCAATTTGAAGGCTAACTGCACATCAGGTTTCACAAAACATGAAAGTTATGATCTACAGTTGCATTTAATCTAAATTTTCACAAATGGAACTTTTTTTTTCATAGGTAAAGTAATTTATTGTAAGATCTTAATACCAATAGAAGTTACACTCAGCAGAACAAAGAACAGACTTAAATCATCAGGTTACAATAGATCATGGATGCATTATAATAATAAACAGGCTCCAAACAAAAGGCAGAAAGACACCAACAAGAGAAACAATAAACAATAACGCATTCTTACAAAGCAATCCAGCAACAATTAAAAAAATTCCAACCACCTGAAGCAGATGGAACGTGAAGAAATTTGAATACAATTTTGTTCACATTAATTAAAATTATTAAATGCAATAAATAAAAATAAATATTGAACGTAGCAATGTCAGTATTTTTTGTTGGTGTTGTTGTTTACCTGTAAGTGATTCAAAAACTTGTTATTCTGTTTCCTTGAGAATGTTTTGGTAAAGAGTATCTCAAAGTCCTCCTGAAATGGCTTCACCACCAACTTGAGGTCGATAGGCTTGAACCTGTCAACAAAGAAACATTTCTAAGAAAAGCAACCTTCTCAAGACCCACTGAAGCAACCTTAATTCTTGAAAACTGTATAGATTTGTACAATTTTTCATGATTTTCAGGGAAGACAAACTTTTTCCCAACAAATCTGCCTTTGTTTGTAAATTGTGGTAGTTTTTCGCTGCAACTTATCAACAGAGGGCTCATACTTTTTGTAGATGTGAACCATGCATCCATTTTGCTTCAAGAACAAAACTGGATGGGTTGTTTTCGTAGTTCATCGAAACCTGCATGCAGTATTTGACAGAGATGAGGCAGCATTAGTCAGGTCAGGGGAGTTAATCAGCCAGTGTCACAAAATCAAAACCAAACGTTTTTTCTAGTTTAGCTAGCATTTTGGAATGCAGCATTACTATTGAAGTTTTCAACCAACAACAACAGAAATAAATAAAGCCATTTTTTAAAAAAATATAACTAAATAAATAACAATAATAATAAAATTAAATAATTAAACTAATCTGTATGCTTAATATAGTTTCCGTGCTGACTTTCTACAAGAGAGTTATTATTACTGGATATCTTATGCAATTGAGAGAATTGGATTTGTTCTGTCTGTTCCCAGCATTTATCATCTTCCTCATCAAAACTCCACCGATCACTGCTGGATTAGTAAGCTATTTTTCCTAAGTACTCACCATACTACCAGTGATAATGCTTCTGAAGAAAATACCTGCTAATGTGTCATACAGCTTGAACCAAAAGTTGGTTTTGTCCAGAAATCGATGCTTACAAACTAGTTAATTTTAATAAAGTATAATTAATTAAACTAAACATACATAATGCGTGTTCCTGGAAATTATTTATATTGGAAAGTATATTCTTGGGTATATATATCTTAAAAATATCTTGATTAATTGAGACGTGAACACAGGCCTTCTCAGAATCATTTAGGAGAGATATTTTAAAAAGCATAAAAATCTATACTTGGAAACCCTAAGATGGTAAGAATTTTTAAAAATTGGTTTGTTTGGAAAACTGTTCAGAATAAGCTAGTAAGAAAAGTACAAGACATCACATTGTCTGTCTGTCTCTCCCCCATCCCTCCTAGTCCAGGGTTCCCAATCTTTATCCTCTAGGGTTCCAAAACTTGAGTTGGCTAGATGTTTATTACTGTAGGCACATTTTTTCACATGATTTGTACAACAAAGATGCACTAACAATTCTAAAAGTATTCTCTGAAGAGACAATGGAGAGATAGGAGGTGGCAGTACAAGTGGTTAATATAGCTTTCACCCATTCCTGTCATTTATGAAAGGTATGTGAAACCAATAACCATGACCAGGTTCTAAGTCAACAACCACAGCCAGGTCTCAGCATAGCAAAAACAGCCAATGCCATTGTGGTTCATTTGGAGAGAGGAGCAAAGTCAGAAAGCACTCACCCTCCCAGTAAGTCAGATCCATCACTCTGTTGATTCATATTAATCACCTTCAAATTATAACCTATTGAAAAAATAATTTAAATATAGATAAATAATCAAATAAATTTACATGTACTAATTTTTAAAATATCAAGGGAGGTAATCACCACTCTAGCCTAAAAATTAAAAATAATATGGCAACAAAGTTACCATCCTCAACACCCACAACCTTTTCAAAAAAACCTTTACCCCATATAAAAATTATGCTGCCAATGGAAATCTGAAGAAAATAAGATAAAAATTTGCAATATTGTGTTTCAATGAAGCTATAAATGCCAAGTCTTATTTTAATGGGATGATTTTCTTCCATCCATTTTGTCTGAAACAAGGCCACTTTCTTACAGGAAGCAGTCAGCCCAACTCAAAAAATAAAGAAAGAAAGATGCAGAACATGAGTACAAACCAAGCTGCTTAGCAACCATCTGTACAACACACGTTTTTCCCGTGCCGGTTTCTCCAACTAGCAGCACTGGTTCATCATTAGCTACACATGCTGCAACCTTCTCCAAGAGAGCCGATGAATGCCGATTAAAAGAAAACAGAAACGCATCTTTCGGGCTAAAGAGAAAAAAAAAAACCAAAAGAATCTTTTTTGATGACATCTTATGAATAGTTTACCTGGTCACTTAGTTAATCAAACAGCATAACTCCTTGACAACACAATCTGTCATCACTAGATTAACTAAGATCTTTAAAACATCAGTGCTTTACAAAGTATTTTGTTAATAAATAATTCCCCATATTTTAAAATATGCCTAAAAATCCTGCAATTAAACAGGTATTTATTCTGATTCCCCATAAACATCTTTATTATTCCATATGAAAATATGAGAATATGTAATAAAATGTGCAAATCCAATATTTTGACCAAAACAATTCAAGCAAATAAGTATTATTATATAGACAAACAGAAAACATTAAAGCCATCATCATTAACACTGATTAAGTACCTTTTGATGGTGGCTAACTCCTTCATCTTCCTTTGCAGCTTCACTCTCCCAATAGTGAACAGTGTCGGGGAGACTTCCACAGGGGGCTTGTATTTTGTGCAGTAATACTCTGCCTAGAAGAAAGTATATTACAATGAGATAGATATCCTTAGGCCAAGCCAAAGCTTATGTAAACTGCATCAGTAGAAGAAATGTTAGAAAATGGATGGAACCATTAAAGATGGATGAGAAAGTGTAGTGGATAAATGGAAAAACAGCAGTGAGCATCAAAAACCCGTTAAAGTTTGTGCATAGTGGGTTTCCAAAATGTGGACTAATGATGTGAAAACAATGATTACAGGTGTGTGCAGAGACTTGAATCAGGTCGAAAGAAATGTTGATAGCTTCTTGGATCAATAAATTGCTGCAGATGGATAAAATGGGCACATCACAGAGGAAACTAAAAACAAAAATAAGTAAAAAAACTGGCAAGTATTATTCCTCTATGCTTATCAGTTTGCATCTAACTTACCTTTGTTTTAGGAATGTTTAATTTTGATCCAATAGCTTCTGCAACATCTATCTGTTTCATTGCATTTGGTATGCACGCACAAAAGCAGTCAAGAGCATCTTGAAAGACGGTGACCTCTGAAGCTTTGGAACTGGAATCAAAGGCTGCTGCTATCCGATTACACCAGTTAATCAGGTCTCTGACAATGAATGAATTTAAAAAGGCCCAACTTTAGAATTTCGTTTAGACAAAGTGCATCGCCTGCTGATGCCACAAATAATTCAGTTACTGCTCAAGTTTGGCATAAGCGAGAATGATGAAAATAACTATTTGAATTCACTGAACTTTATTGAGGTTGTACAGAAATTCAAATTCTTATTTCTGAACTTAGAAAAGCCCCTATAAGATGCTTCTGGCACAAACAGATGGAACAGATTCCCAAATTGTACAAGATATTGGGAGACATCAGCTGCAATTTAATGAGGCCTAGCATCACTGTCCCATTTATGCTAAATCCAAGAAAAACACCAGAACAACACTTATTTTAGCAATCCCCACCCCTCAAGGTACTTTATATCCAAACAACAAGAATCACACCTAACATATCTGGGCACCACAATCTGCAAAAACTCAGGTGAGTCCCAAACAGCCAATATCAATAGTTTCTCGATGAGGGTAGAGTACATTAAGACAAAGAGCACTAATTGTAACATTTCCATTTATTGCTATTACAGGAAATCTTGATTTTTAAAGTTGTGGAAAATAAGCATTCTAATTGCCAGGGTACAATGTTCAAATGTTTTCTCAGCAAAGAATTTTCACAACTTAGCACAAATTTTTACTTCATTTTTGTTTGATCCCTCCAACAGCAGCAGCTAAGCTGACATTTTCACCATTAATCATTTAACAGTGTGGCCAAGATGCTATCACCTGATCACCACCTCTGTTCACCTTACAAGAACTGAATGCACACCTCAATGTCTACCTGCAGCATCACTAAAAATTTTAGATATCAAATTTCTTTAAAAAACAAAACAAAAAACTCCATACCCACCCCACACAACAAATAACAATCCCTCCCACATGCACAGATCGACAAAATATGCAATTCAGTATTAATACAATTGCAGAGCCAACATTTTACTTCCAGCACAACATGTAGGATTCATTTTTCACAGTAACATATTGTTTAGTTGCAACTATCTAACAAAGATGGTGGAGTTGTCAACAGCTCTCAATTATTCTGTTGAATAGCACAAACTGTATGACACCAACTTTGGAGGAAAAAAGGTGTGTGCATAGCGCAAGAGAGGCCAACATTAAAGTGCCCACCAGCCCAGCCCGGACGAGACAGCCATTCACATTTTAGTTACTCTTGAAGAAATTGAAACCAAACTTCTCTCTAATCTGTGAATGCTGCAGTTCATAATCTGAACTACATCTCAATGAAGCTCATCAGATTACTGCAACCTGTGTATCTGCTGCTGCAATACTGTTTGTTTATTTCCTATGCTGGACAAAAAAGTCATTTTCACTTCATCTTTAATGACTGAGATGAACAAAAAGATTATCTTTGCTAGTGATATTTACATGACATTAAATATGAAGTTACAGTTTACTTTTTCATCGGTCATCTGATGCAGTAAAACAACAATAACATTGTCCTATTACCTAATAACATTACCTGCATTCAGCCAGGGCTAAGCATGCACCAAGATATAGTGACCCTAGAATTATGATTAGAAAACTAAAACAAAAAAATTGTAATACAATCAATAGGTTCACTTCACATGGATAACTTTTAAGAAAAATGCAATAAAACAACACACAAACTGTTTCTGTGGCAAAATAAATAATTTTTTTTTTGTACACAGTTGGCTGCAAGGGAGAAAACCATAGCGATGGTCGTAACGCCATGATTGTCCACTAGGAAGTGTTAGCAAACCTGTGCCATCAGTGGCCTGGCATTTCTGACTTCAGCAGGGAAATCCCTATTAGAACCCTTCATAGAGAGAGAAAGGGTGTGAGAGCACAGAAAAAACTTGTGGCCAACTGATAAAAGAAACTATGCCAAACTGAATTGGTACCTTGCGAGAACTGAACTGGGATGCTCAGCCTGAGCAATCTAGTAATCTACCATTACATCACCCAATAAATTCTCTCTAGTCATTATTAAAAGATCAAACGAAAAAAAATAATTTTAGCAACTATACCTTGTAGAAATTAATCTTCCACCATGATCCTGGAAAGAATGTACAGGCACTTCACATTCAGCATTGTCAGCCAGATGCTTCCCTGCTGACATCATGTGGTAGATATCCAGCAGTTTCTCACATACAGTCAATAACTGTGGGTGTTTCGTTGTAATCACCTGTAGATGAACAGATGGTGAGGGGGGGGTCATTTTTTGATAATTAGGTTCAGCAACCATGAAGGACTGAATATTCAGATGTAGTGCAGTGGAAGGAGACAACAGCAGCCCATGTTAGGAAATTGACTGAAACCAAAAGCTAGTAACACCTGTTATCCAATCAACTACAGTGCTACAGAACCAAAATTGTACACACCTGTATAAAAAGTTATTTACAAATAACAAATATACTCAGTGCTCATTCGCAGAAGTGCTTTTAATTGAAATATATTGCGCTTTAATGCAAATTCATGTAATCTACTTAGTTTTATTTAAGTTTTTGAAAATTAGGAATTTTCCCCCTCTACCTCGACAGCTTCCCATCCCTTTTTAATAAGCCACCCAACTTACTGTCTTTTATAAAACTATGTATCGCACCACTGTGAAATATCAAAGACAGCAGTTGTTACCAGCCACATTTCGCAGATGTGACCAGGAATTCCACTGTGGTTCCCAACCTCCAGATAAACATCCCATGGACCACTGGGCTGTCCAAGATTTTCTTGTTATGCGGAAATAATTAAAAAAAAGCTAAACGGCATTTTCCTGTTAGCCCAGACTGGCATTGGCAAAACTCCCTTGGAATGTAATCATCACCAGCAATGTGCTAAGTTACCAGTCTAACGCCCTTTGTCACGGTGAAATCAGACAGGCAAAAGATGCTAAAGGCTCACTCCACTGGAAGTCATTACAGAAATGCAGCAGATAAAAGCCTGTAAGTCTTGACTCTATCCTAAAGTGGTGTTGGCCGTCTGGCATCCAACCGGGATTCCCTCAGTTTCCCTGCATAGTATGTTCCAGTCGTTGAGCACTTGTGTTGAGGTGAGGATGTGTACGCTTGCCAGTCGCTGAATTTTCTGGTGGGGCAGCTGCTGCGGTTTTTCTTCTTGCCCACCTGAATATCGAAACTGCTTTTACGCATTCATTCATTCATTCATTCACTTGTGTTGCAAAAACCCATGATATTCTGTTTAAATTAATTGTGCATTTGTGAAGAATTGTCATTTTCTAAATCAGCCTCTTTCTCTCTCTCCAAACAAGGACAATATGGCAGCAAGGAAACAAATATGCTGAGAACGTTTTGTTGTTTGGTTTCGCAGGCCTCATCATTAAGTCTGTGGAAAAACTAGTGTGTCCTCTGTTCCAAAGTGCTCGCTTCAGAAAGTATGCAACCTTGGTAAGTTGAAAAAGCATTCTGAGCAAGTTCATGGAGAATTCAAAGACAAAGACATTTGAGCTTTTCAAGTGTAAAGCAAAATCCCTGAAGGCAGGAAGTGTAGATTTGACAAGTAATTTTGCACAAATGAACTTCAGTGCATTAAAAGCAAAATACTGACTTTGCTCTTTGCATTCTCAGTGCAATAAAGCCCAGATTTTCAGCACTTGTTGCCCTCAAGACCAGGGCTCAAAGGAGACCAGAAGTAAATGGAGACCTAAGATTTGCTCTTCCTGTTAAAGTACTGAGAATCAGCAGTCTAGTGGCCAAAAATCAGCTTCAGCCTTCCCAATAAATTGAACAAAAACTGATGATTTGAACTGAAGTGCATGATAGCTAAAATATTTTTAATCTCTCTGATTACGTGCAGCATCTTTTAGCATTTTTTATTTTGTATAAAGCCATGTGCTGACATTTGAATGTGTTAAAAAAAAAAGAACAAAGAAAGAAAGTGGCTACATTTCGTTTTTTCCCCCCATAATTCTGAAAGTTGTAACTCCACCACAACTTCAGAGGAATACTCTACATCTGTAATCCCAAGACTTATTGAATACACTGAAGTTAAAGACACCCCCCCCCAATCAAACTTCAGACTTTTGAGGTCGGGGGTAATTATTGATTTACATGGCTAAAGGGGTGCTGATCTAGCACTCTAAAAATTCTGTCAGTAATCTGTCTGTGTAACCCTGAAAAACTCAAATTCTGGTTACAGCAACAAACTCAGAAGCTAACAGATGAAATTATTTCAACTCAGCGACAAGAATGCTATAAAGTATAAGTAGTTGATTAAAAAACATAACAGAACTCAAGCAGCTTTAAAATTTTGTCATAACATTATTTTCTAAAATCATTAAAAAATCCAATTATTCATAAATTAACTGAACTGCAATAGCAAAAAACTAACCATGTTTGCTTTACAAGCATCCATCATTTAGCATGTGCTGATCACTGTTTTTTTAGCATATAGGTTGAGAATCCCTTATCAGAAATCCATGAGGCCCAAATGTGTTTTGGATTCCAGAATTTTTTGGATTTTGGAATATAGATATACTGGCATAATTTGGCAGCTAACCCACTAGGGAGTGGGGACTGGGCACAAGTTCATTTACAACATAACTGCAAATGGATGGATACATAGTTTCATGCATGAAATTACCTGTAGACTATATGAAAAAGATGTACATTTAACCATCAGAAAGGTAAGCTATCATTACGATAAGCCTACCAGTACCATAGGGGTATTCCCAGGCCTTTTCAACATTTTCAAAGTATATTCACACCAACAACAAAGCAGAGTAAAAGCACAAAAATTATGGAGAGTAATGTGTGTATGTCAAGTATGTCGGAACCCGCGTGTCACCAAGGAACCTTCAGGAATTTTGCACTGATGGCGCTCCAAAAATATACTGGATTTTGGAGTTATTTGGATAAGGAATTCTCGACCTGTACAAGGTAATGTGATCCGGCTCTTTTTCAGGTATGCTAGAGGCAAGTACAAAAAAATCAATTAGTTTATTTTCCTCCCAAATGCTGTAACAGATGCACATCACATATTGTTACCTCATGGAGTTCACTCCTGGACAGAGGATCGATGACAATTTTAGTCCATAACTTGTCCAAAACGATAGAATTATTGCTGTGCTGTAAATGCAAAGTGCCATGAAGTCTGGAAAAAAAAAGAAAACACAAATAAAACAATAATAAGAAAACCAGGTACACTCATGTAATCAAACAGAACAAAAAATATTTTACATGAATGCTTCAGACTTCATCACTAGATGTCATCATTAAAAATTATTTAATACAGTATTAAAAAGTAAATAATAATGTATGTTATACATACTCATTATACAATATATCAGCCAATCTTTGTTATTTTGTTGCCAAAAGGTGATTAACATATGATCAAACACTCATGAAACCCAAATATATTTTCTTAATGATGCATAGAGAAAGAAAGAATTTATTTGTTCAGCAAATGTGAGTTTGATCCTCAAACACTAGAGTTTAATTCCAAGCAACATTTTGCAATTTCACTAAAAAAAAAAATTATTTCAGTTAAATTGCATTTATATACGAGATGATGAATGAAAGTGAAGTATAAAACAGTGCATTACCACATGTAGTGAGTCACACCAACCTTTCATTCATAGCAGTATTGCTCATGTCATCTAACGGAAATAAGTAGCTACAAGATCTGGGCACGAGGCTGCCTAAATGTTTTGTGCTCATCGATGTCTGCAGTGCCGTGTTTAAACCGCTGAGACTAGAGTCACTTGAGAAGAAAAGCCTACCAGGTCGTGATGTCTATCTTGTTTTCATTTGAGCAGAAGTCTGTTTCATCCTCACCACTGGATTTCTATTCGTTTATTAACAAGCTGCACTGCTCTCACGTCTCACTATTCCCCCTTAACTCTTGCAAATCCCATAATTCCAAAACCAACACCCGGCTGTACGCAAGTGAAATTTCTGGGCAATTTCGTTTGTCCTATCATGCGGTTAATGAGCAGCAAATGCAGCTACCATCATTTTTTCCAGCAAATGGATTCTGATAAGGTAAGGTTCTCAATGTTTGATTCTCTTATTTTCCACAGCATATTAACCTATTGGTAAGAATCTTTGCAGTGTAAGTGACATACCTTTGCGTGGCAAACAGCTGAAATGTCGGAGCAGCACGGATGCTGTCCCCCCTCCCAGGCAGAGGTAGGCTATTGTTTTCCAGAAGTGGCAGCAAAATGGAAATCACATCCATGGGAGCTTGATCAATGTCCTCCAGCAGCACCCAGTAGCCGTCAGTAATTGCACGAGTCAGCACGCCAGGTTGCCAGACGAACTCCCCGGCAACATCCGTGCACTGGTATACGCCAAGTAGGGCCTAAAAAACAAACAGTATCAGCACTAAATACTCTAAAGATGCATTCACACCTGAAGCTAAAGGCAGGGGTTCTGCACAAGCTGTATCGATGTTCTTCTTGCATGGCAGTTACATCTAATTGACATGACCATGAAAACCTGTCATTATAAAGAGTAATGACAGCCCACCCTTACTGCTCTAAACTGAAGCCTGACAAACTTGACTGCATTTATCGAAAATATTTAGCTGAAAAGAAAGTAGAAAGTGATTTCATGAAGCCATACAAGTAGCTACATTTGCCACTGAAATAAATGTCGAAGATGAATAATTTGAAAAAAGCAACAAGAAGGATACTTGCTTGTAATGTCCGTCTTTTAATAATTACCATGGCCACAAACCAGGCTCAGAAAATAAATGGATAAAAGAGCAGTCCCCTTCTGTATGACCTACTTACTACTAGCATAAAAATTCATTTCTGAACCCTCACCTTACTGTCTGTCTGATCACCAAGCTGAATTTTCAACAGATGGGGACTTTTGACCCTTCCAGTCCTGTAAGCAATATGCTCGACAAGAGAAGTCTTGCCACACCCAACTGGTCCTTGCAGTAAAATGGGTTTGCTGGCTGATATGGCAACTGCAAGTCGTCTTAGGTTACTGACAGTTGATCCAACCGGAACAAGAATGCTCGGCTCCTAAAATTTAAATTTGAAAAGTTGTAAAAGAATATTTTTTTAAAAATTTGGCTTTTGTTTTCTCTTCAAAATTAAGACCAAGCAAAACTTTTGTATTTCGATAATTTACTCTTTTTTTTGTTTTTAATGAGGCGAGGGGTCAGCATCTAATTATTAATTTTTTTAAACACTTTGTTTGTGCAACTTAAAGTGTTCGCAGATAACAACCCCTAATTTTTCGTATCATCTTCTCTTTAACCAGTCAAGCCCTTTATTATAGTTCATACAGCCAACAGAAAAATGTTTAGATTGTCTTTCTTTTCTACTTACCAGCTGCTGTGTTTCTTGTATGTGTATCTTAGACAGAAGGACACCTTCTATTGATGTTACACCTGGCCCCAGATCCTTGTTCACAGATGGTGCCAAGCACCTGTCCAGTGTGCCTGTTGTGAATTTTTCTGACTTCTGCCTGGATAGGAGCAAGAAAGATCTGTGTCTGAAAAAAAGAAATGGAAAAAAGTTTGCTATGTGTGTTCACCTGATAATTTTCTTTTTTTTTAAAATCCACCTCTTTCATAGCAAGATAAAAAAAAATGGTCTGTATTTTTAGCCTCGCAGTCCAAAGACAAATTTACACTTAGTCCACTTCAAGGATGCATAATAGCATCTTTTGTTCACAATTGGGATGTTTGGAAAGAAATGATATCCATGCAGTACATAGCTGACTGCCTCACTCGCTGATTTGACTTTTCCTTGATCATAAACCAACTTCACTAATCACTGGGTGGCAGTTCAAACCACAGAAAAACTTGAAATACAGAGATTCTAGAACTTCCATCTGTTTCATTATTAGAGTTTGAAACCTACAAAAAAAAAATAACAAAACAAATACACAACAGAACAATCTTTTTCTGCAGTTAACTGTCATTACCATGACAATCTAAGTTGTTTACATGCTATTAAGAACTAAAACCACCTTACAATCCCTTGAATTTCAACTACAACATTGCAATTACCCTGATTAAAATTTAAGAATTTATTCAATTATGGCTATCTTTCCAAAGAAGCATCTTAGAGACCATTACAGACAAATGGAATTTGTGATGCCACAAAATTCTGGGAAAAAAAAGAAGCAACAATTAGTTATCAAATCCATACCTCAGTAGTAAGTCTATCTGCTCTTTGCTTGTAAAATGCTTGTTTATAAGTAAGTTCTTCTGATGCGAGGACATCTGTAGAATCCGAGAAATGGTCTGTGCAGCAAACCTGTATATACATATAATAAAACCTGATTCATTCTTCATTATTAATGATTTGCTGTTTGAATGCCACAGAAAGGTAACTGATAGTAGTTTTAGAACTGCCATGGTGAAAATCAAAAGTGCGGTACCATTCAAAGCATCTCTTAGACTGGAAACTGGAATGAAAAGACTTGTCATAGAATTGTTTTCAGTGTCACCAGAGATCATCAAAGTGGAATTTTTATTTTTTTTTCCACCAAGGCAGGCAAGTGATTAACTAACCACAGCCTCACCATTCATTAATAGAGATTTGGAACAAGCAGCCAAAATATTAGAAATTCCTATGGTGTTCTAGGATTAAAACCATTTTGTCCAAATCTGGGAAGCTCAAATAGTCAGATGGTGGCAGTGTGCAAATATTACATGATCAACAATGACTACAATGCTTAAATTCAATGTTAAATGAAAGCAAAAGCAGACACCTAAATTTCAATGTTTACTCATCTTCAATGTTGTCAAAACAAATGAAATTGTCCAGCCTGGTGTTTTTAGAACCGTTGTTTTACAATATTTAGCTAAAGCTATTTTTATTACTATTCACCTACACAAAGACTTAAATCTACATTTAATGACTTCCCTCACAGTTTCAAAAAATTTTTTTTCCAAGAAGTGCTGGCTTTCCCAAAAACAATGTGTACCTCTTCCAAAACTTACCACTGGACATCTTTGTTGTCAAAGGACAGGAAATTCAAAAGTTGCTCAAGGGAGATCATTTCTTTAGCACGAGTCTCCAGAAGCGTGATGCTCTGGAAGGCTGCCAGTATCAACTCAAGCGTAAAACTCTGAGAAAAAGACAGAATTAAGCAAGTTAGCATTTACAAAAAAAAAAAAATTTTAAAGTTTGAATGGTTTTCTAATATTTCAAGGCTGTGGAAAGTCATAGATGGCCCACTCCAGGTAAACAAAGCTAAATTATTTAATAGTCCAATTTAAAATTTAAAAAAAAAAGAAAAAGAAGTTATCTTTTAAATTATTCAAATGTTTTAAAACAAGAGAGAAAAGTTGATTAAATAATTTCACTAATAAAAACCTCTTCTTTCTTTGCTCGTTTTTTCCGCGGCTCTTCATCCGTCTTCTCCATGTTGATGCAGAGAAAAGATGGGCTACTCTTCAAATAGCCAGTCAAGAAACTGAAAAATTATACGGGTAAATCATTACAGAACTAAACAATCTCCAAAATGCGGTTTACCTTCCAAAACAAGTCAGCAATTTCAGAATTACCATCTAAAACGATGCAACTTATGCAGCCTAAACATCTTTACAATTCTGCATGTTGGACAGGTGTAAAATGGGAACGAAAAGCAGTCAGCTCTATTTCATCCTGGAGCTGAGCCCGAATAATTATTTCAATCACCTGGTGGACAATGGGTTTTTTTTTTGTTTGTTTTTGTCTATCTCATGTTCAATACTGTTCTCTCTCTCTCTGCACTAATACATCCCTAGAATGAACCTCAAATGCCATTCAACAAGAATGGCATTTCGCTTGCTTCTAATTAAATCTCTGTTTTAATTGCGAGTTCCTGATTCGTACCGCTCAGGTGAGAACCAGAACAAGGACTACACCTACACAGCTGCCTCACCTTTTCAAGTCCAAACACGTGCTGGCCGCCCTAATCAGGGCGACGCAGAACTTCTGGTGAGCAACCCCGCTCGCTGAACCGGCGCACTGCGTCTTCGCCCGTTCCACGATGTCCAGGACCAGCGGCCCCAAGCACACCGTGACGTCTTCCGTGCACCTCGGCTGAAGGAACAGCCTCATCAGCGTCTGCAGCACCGTCCGCCTCTGCGGCTTCGACCATTCCTGAAGAAAGGAGAGAGAGAAAATGGTTAGTTTCGTGTAGGTGTTGAACTGATGGATGGATGGTACACTGGAGGGGCCTGACTGGAAACGGGAGCTCTGATCCAAGCCCGCTGTTGCTGAACTGAACGACCGACCGACCGATCCGGTAGGGGTACCTCACCCCAGCCGTGAACCCCCTCTCGGTAAGAGGGCAGGGTACTTACTGCAAGCTGAAGGCCACCATTCCTTCACAGCTCACCTGTCTCGTTTCAATTCCGACCTTCGTGTTGTCCACTCACCCCCCCGGGGGGAGGGGGTGGTGAAGGGGGTTTACCCCCTTGGAAAAATTATCTGAATTTTACAAATTCAAGATTTAAATAAATCCCTGCTCGATTTGGACGAGAATTTAAACCCCCACCCACCCCTTTCTTCGCTTAATTTTCAAGGACGGGGGGGAGGGGGAGCAGAGCGCTGACAGTGGTGGTGGGGGCCAGTTAGTTATTAATACCTGCGGGAGTAGGGGGTAGACTGGAGGGTGGGGGGTTAAACCAGTTAAAAACACGAGCCACGTGCGACGGCAGCGGGAGCGAGAATTCTTCCCCACCCTACCTTTCCTACAAGAAGCCCTTTCAACTTTCTGGAACAGTAAGCATTTTTCCGACACAAATCGTCGACTAAGTCCGACAAACCGCACGATGTCCGACAGGTAGGCTCCATGGTCCGTCGGGAGTGGGTGGGCTATAGTTCTGTCCCCTTCCGCAGCACCACGTGCGCCGCTTTTACTTCCTGTGCCACAATAAACAAGCGAAATTCCAGTTAATTATTATTATTATTATTATTATTATTTTTTTATTTTTTTTTGTAATTATAATTTTGTACATTTTTTATTATTTAGAATTGTTTCCTTTTTTTTCTCCCCCCTCCCACACCCCCCCGCGCGGTTTCCGGTGACGTCACGCGAAGGCGAACAGTCACCGCCTTATGACCGTCTGTCGGGTGGGACAGTGAGAAAGAAGTTCGAGACAGGTGCCGTTTGTCACGAGACCCCCGGGGGGGACGAGGAAAAACCTCCCTGCCCCCTAACGAAGAGGCGGTCGAGATGTTCAGGACCGGACCGAACTACGGCAAGCTGAGCACCAACCTCCGACTGACAGTCAACCGGCTGAAGCTGCTGGAGAAGAAGAAGACGGAGCTGGGCCAGAAGGCGAGGAAGGAGATCGCGGACTACGTCGCCAACGGGAAGGTGGACCGGGCCAGGATCCGGGTGGAGCACATCATCCGAGAGGATTACCTGGTGGAGGCCATGGAGCTGCTGGAAATGTACTGCGACCTGCTTTTGGCGAGATTTGGGCTCATACAGACGCAGAAGTATGTAGTACCCGCCACGCTGCTAGTAGTAGAGGCTCGACCTTTCACTGTCGTTGTGCCTGGTGCATGCTGCTGGCTCCTGATCTGCGCTGCTCTGTGCGTTACTGTCTTTCCACTGTGATCTAGCGAAATGTGGACTTGGTAAACTTCAGTACACACGCGCACACACATCTAAAAAATTATTTGCTTCAGATCAGAGAATAGCCTCCTTCCCATTCACATTGGCACCATTGTCTTTAACCGAGTTGTTTTCTCTCGGTTAGTGAGAGGTGTTTTTTTTTTATGGTGAAATATTTCAAACGAACCCTTTTCTTTAAAAGTCTTGGTTTCTTCTGGAGAATGGTAGCTTAAAGACTACTTTATGTTGAAAATATATTTTTAAGGTGTATAGTTTCGTGATTTTCACAATCCCAGTATTGGATTCAGGGTGATTCAAGGCCTACCTGCACTTTTATTTGCTAAAAAGTCAAAAGTCTTAATCAGAGTCGATGAAACTTGCCTTCTTGTTGTATTTCCCAGCAATCATTACAGTAACATCTTGATTTCAGCTGCTTAGAAATCTTTGGATCAGGTAAGAATACTGTAGGAAACTTGCATACAAATCTTCATTCTTAAACTTCATGCCACTGTGATACCCTTTCAGGGTACCAGAAAGGAGAAAAATTACATGGGGCAAATCCGACTGTAGGGAGTGGAGGTTCAGAAACCTCCAGCTCGTCTTCATAACATTTGCAGTACTCTCATTTGCTATATGAGGACGTGCTATATGCCATATTGTCATACTAGCAGTCAGCATCCTTAATGTCTTTTCTGGATGCCCCAAAACACGCTCAATAATCTTCGCTGTGGACTGAGTCTTGAATTTCTTCAGTAGTTGTGGACTAAGGCTCATTCCATTGTATGCTTGCTTTGGTTCCAGAGTAAAGTTGTGAATCTGTGTCTTATCACCGGTCACAATGTTCAGGAAGTAACTTCTGCCCTCTAGCAATACTGCAGGTGCTCAGATGGCATGGCCACATGGTAGCCTTCTGACCAAATGACAGTTCTTTTGGAACCCAACTTATACTCACCTTATTAATCTTTAAGTGGGTGTGAATGATTGGCTCCACACTCCCAACATTAATATTTATTTTTGCAGCAATATCTATCTCATGGTCAGGATTTACAGTTGTTGGACTGATTATTGTCCATCTTTGAACTTATTGCACCAATTAAGCCCACTTCTTGACAGACAATTATCACCAAATCTGTGTAGATAATCTCTAAATCTCAGCTGATGGCACATTTTCCTTCACTAAGAATTTGAAAGCACAATGCTGCTCCATACATGATGCATCAGTAGCTGAATCCAGCATTCATTAGCCATTTTGTGCCAAGAGTAGGGTTGTTATTGTCACTCAACAGAATCACAATGTTTCTATCCCCTTTAGATTTTCTACAATCCAAAATGCTGGCAGACTGGGAACCACCTTCATAGTTTATAATGTCATAGCAACAAATTTTTCTAGGTTTAAATCATATTTAAAGCAAACATTCATCTTTACATTCTCTTACTCTGTAGTTTTAAGTGATAAGGTTGAGCATATAAATTATTTTAAGATCATTTTGTTATTATTAAAATATAAATCTTTAAAAAACTTGATTTTATTTATTTATCCACTCATATATTTGTAGCATGTCTAAAAATGCTTTTATTTTATCAGCTTGTATTTTGGATGCTTTAGTTCATGCTCAATAGTAATTATGTTGTTATGTTTTTAAACGATGATTGGTATTTGTTTACTTCGATCAAAAGGGAACTGGATCCTGGATTAGAAGAAGCCATTGCCAGTTTGATCTGGGCTGCACCTCGTTTACAAGCTGACGTACAGGAGTTTAAGAACATTGCAGATCAGTTTGCTGCCAAGTATGGAAAGGAGTTTGCTCAAGCATGCCGGACCAATGGTCTCAACAATGTCAGTGAGAAGGTCATGCAGAAGCTCGGTGTCCAGGCACCGCCAAAGATACTTGTGGAAAGATACATGATTGAGATTGCAAATGCATATAATGTCCCCTTCGAACCTGATCCTGTTATTATGTCACAGGAGGAGGTGTTTGAGGCAGTGAATTTGATAGATCTTGATGAAGAAAAGTCCGGCAATAAGCCTAGAAGTGTGGGTGGCAGTGGTAAAGGAGAGATGCCAACTGGAAATTTTGCCAAACCAGCATCCTTTGCCTACCCAGCGGTAAGTGTTTCTCCCTTTTACCAGCTCCTGTATTTTAGTGTCACAGACTTGCGTATTGCTGGAACCCCACCCCCTCCACTTTATCCAACCACTTGCTGCCAGACTAGACGGCTCCCAAAGACTCGTTACTCCAGACTGTCCTCATGATGTCATGGAAGAGAAAGAGGGCTAACATATGAAGATAAATATATTTTAATGTTCTTAAAAACTGTCAAAGACTGATATTAGATGCTTTGTTAGACAACACACGAGTTCTTTACCTATGGGAGTAGTCAAAATTTGGTATGAGACAAATAAGGTACAAATAATTTGTATTGGATTGCTTATTAGTGTTTTATATTTAATGAAATCTCAGCGAAAGCAACTAAATCTGCATCTAATTTCTTTCTGTTCCCTCTCTTTTTTTATTTTTTGTCTGTTTATATAATTTGTGTTAATTTAATTAAATTTTTTATTTTAAGTTATTTGGGATTTTATAATTTACTGCTGTGTTGTATTTTTCTTTTTCTTAAATTTTCACACATTCGATTGCACGTGGACTAGCTTTGGTCGCACTTCCCTCTGGTTTTTCCATTTGAATGATTTGGTAGACATCGGACGGTTATAGATAGAAAGTAGAGTTTAGTGCAGTAATTGAATTAATTAACGAAAACAATGTGTTTCTGTATCGGTATTGTCCAGTATAGCCTCTGTAATGTTCATGTCCCTCCCCTGGGGGTAGGGGCAAACCTGTTGGCTTAGTTTTCCTTTTGTTCTAATTTTTTTTTTATATCTCCAAGGATAACACTCCCTACTTTCATTTAGTGCATGTGTTTGTTTTTGAAATGTTTCTTTAGTTTTTCCTGTTGACGGATGGTCGGCAATATGGTGTAGACGAGAATTTTGACTACCTCTTTTTTGTTTTTTTTTAATGCTTTAAAATTTATTTAAATGTCTGGTCTAAGAGTTTGTTGACATAATTTGTGTCTCATTGCTTACAAGTTCTACTTGTGCTCTCTCTGCAGGCACCATCAACAGCTCCGCCATACCCAACAGGGCCCATTCAGTCCCCTTACATGCCGCCAGCTGGTCACAATGTGCCTCCCTTCGAGTTGTCATCGCCATACCCACCTAAACCTGTCTGCCCAGCCCCACACTACGACACTGTGGTAAAGGACAACAGGGTGCCCGGACCAAACGTGCCAAGCAACGACATCTTTCCGGACCTGCCCGCTGTGCCTGCAAACACTCTGCCAGAAATTGGTGGCACGCTGCCTAATGACTCGACTGGGGAAGATGTGGACTTTTGACGACTTGACGAGGCGATTTGAAGAACTTAAAAAGAAAAAGTGATGTCTTTTTTTTTTTTTCCCCAGAATTTTCCTTCAATCTTGAGTAAACTGATGCTGCATATTTAATTCCAAATTTCTCTGTTCCATCTAGTTAGTGTGTATGTTTAATGTGTTATACTCGAAATAACGTTCATTTTAAGGTCTTTTGTTAGACATTTGGAATATTCACCTCCCCTTTTTTCTTTTTTAAAATTTGTTTAGATTTTGTGCACATGACAACGCACTTATTCCCCCACCCCCACCACCAGAATCTTTGAAACTAGGTGAAAAATCTCACAAAGTTAAAAAAAAGAATAAAGAATTTAACTGCTTATTAATACAATTAATGTGCTGAATTTTCTCAACATGTTGTAAAGTTAGGAATCCATCTCAGCTAATACTAAATTTACAATAATTTGCTAACATCTGATAGAACTGTGACCGTGTTTAATTACAGATAAGAAGTGTTAAAATGGTGTTGAATGTGAGCGGAAAGAGCTGAGATTTTCAGGCTTGTGTGTAGAAATTAAGGCAGTTGGTAATATCTGTCTAGAAGAAATCCGGGGAGATTAATGATTTTATATGTTTGTGAATGACTATAAATCCAGGTATGTTATAGCTTGTTAATCAAGCGGCAGCATACCATTCTCAGACTATATCAACTTTTTAAAAAAAAAATTGCTAATTAAGCATTATGGGTCAATAGATGAGTGCATCAGTTAAATAGCTGTGTATCCATTAGGTCGAATCATCTGAGAATGAGATAAGCTGTTTATTGAGGTTTTATCTAACGGAGCAGATAAGACAGCTTGCATCTAAAACACATTTGGCATTCTGGTATTTCATAACCTATTAAATACCATAAGTATTAGTTTGTTTTTTTATTTTGACTTGAAATTATAGTGCATGACTTGTTTCACCAGAGTGTTTCCTCGTATCACCACTGTGCATGTTTTCTACTCAAATGGAGACTCTTATTCTCTAAAGAAATTGCCAAAATGGGAAAGACCTGACTTGTTTCAGCACCATAAATAGTTCTCATTTTCAACCTGAAATTTTGATGTGTCCATATTGCACCAGTGTGAATGCTTTCCTAGGCAAACAGCGATCATCTGCATCCTTAATAAATCACTCAAAATGCCAGATGCTTCATGGCCTATTAAATGCCATCTTTTCAACCTGCAATTTAAACGGTGAACTTTTGTGCGAAAATCGGTCTTTTGGTAACGGTGTGCATGTTTTCCATGCTAACAAAGACTCTGTGTACATCTAAAGGAACCTCTCAAATGGCCAGGGATTCCACTATTTCATAACCTTTTAAATGCCACAAATATTTTTAACCTGTCATTCTAATGTTACTTTTTTTGCGTTCACATGCATCCTCTGAATGAACTAGTCAAGACCAGTTCACTAGCAGTTAAACACCACATGCATTTTAACCTGTAATTTACACACAATCATTGTTTGCACGAAACTGAATCCTCTGGTTATCAGATCACATTTCACAATACATCCGTAAAGTTACTATACAGTCACAATTTGAATATTGTCATAGAAATTGTTTGCCTTGATTGTTACAGTCTCGGATGTAACACATGTATTTTCTGAGATTTTGATCATAAAATTTCTTTTGTTACAATAAATATAATACAATATCTTACTGTACTGCGTCTGTATAGTAACTTGTAAGACTGTTGCAACTTTGACCTGATATTAAGCCTTGTAGATATTGCATTGACCAGAAAATTTGTCTTGTCGCATTGAAGCACCTCCAATTATCACTGTGGATGTTTTCCACCCATTTGGAGATGCTGCACTATCCCTTAAGTGAATAGTTCAAATGCCCTGGATGATAACTATTTTACTACCTGTTAAACAGCGTAAATATTGGGGGGTTTCCAACCTGAAATTTTAATGTGATACATGATGCAAGGAAGTGAATTCTATGGTCACTAGTGTGCACTTCGAGGGACCACCTCCCCTGTCGTTTAATGACCTATTTATTGCTTTAAATATTTTTTTTTACCTTAAATTTTTAGTTAATATATGCACCTAGCTGCATCCTATAAGGAGCTGCTCAAATTGCCAAGTCCGCTATTTCACAATCTATTAAAAACAACAAAAAAAAATGTTAACTTTTCAACCAGACAGAGATGCTCTCTCTCTGCCGGAGCCTAGTGTTCATTAGATGGTGAAAAGCCATTTGTATGTATATACTTTTTTCAACCTGAAAGTTAATGTCTGCCTTGTTGCACTGAAGAGCATCCACTGGTCACTAGTGTTTTTTTATTTTATTTACTGTTGAAAAATGAATTTTAGACTAACTACGATAACCAGGTGGAGTGCATGTTTGCACAGGTTTGTTTAATCTGCCTGTGTAGACATTATCACAAACAGCAGGCCAGGGTTACCGAAGGTCAGCCTCAGCTCAGTAATATCTAAAATGATGAGAAAATCACCTGGGTTTGTTGCTAAGGTGCCCATTTGTTTTTAATGTCCATGGAATAGACCTGCATTCAGTGTGGTCAAGAGAATTCTATGTGCATTGTAGCTCAGAACACAAAATATTTTGTATGCTTTACACTACTATAAGGCTGACTAGAAATGAATTATATCAAAACTGACAGTTTATTAACTGAAACTAGTGTATTTTCACAGACTTAATCCTTATTTTCAAAAAAAAACCCATAAAATTAAAATCTTAAGCTTAAATGTATTGATTTTTAATTTTTAAAAACTTGACTAAATATTTGACTTTGAAAGTTACATAGACCATTTAAATTAAATGAGCCATATTGAAACAAATGGAAGCAATTCCACAGACTTCTATAGGCAATCAAAGAACATAAATCAATCAGTGCAAGAGTTTTCAATGAAAATAAAATAAATTTTGGCTTTTAAAATAAACTTTATTGTAACATTAATCATCCAGGAGGATTTTGTTGTTGTTAAGAAAAACAATGGTTTGTTTTAATAAAATATAAACTAACATTTTCTTTGATCTGTTCATAAATGATATATAGAAAATCCAAAAGTACATCTTGAAATGACTTGAAAAGGCTTGAGCAATGAGTTCAGAATTATTCCCCCCTTCTTCCAGGAATGTTAAGATAGCACAGCAGAATTTGCTATTTAGACCATTTTGAAAATTAGAAATATGGTGGACAGACACACACAACCAGGGTGGAAAAGGAGACTGTAACGGCACATCTGTATGAGAAGAAACAAGCCATTTACACTTTAGTGGTCCCTGGATTGAATATCAACTCTCCACCCAGTCAGTACATTTAAAATGTTTCTTTTAATCCATCTGCATCACTTTTCATTCTTACAAAAACCAAATACCTGTATGGTTTAACAATAAGCAGCATTTTAAACTAGCAGCTGTTAATTAAGCATTGGACTTTTATCATTCCTTTAATTGGTAAACTTTGATAAATACCTGTAGTCCTCTGTATATAACTCTATGATTTAAAAAATTTCTAATACTTTTGTGCGAGTAGCAAACTAAAACTGATGCAGAAGAGATCATTAATGATTTTCAGATTGTGGTGAATGTAGTAAATAACTTAAATTTAAATAGAGCTGGTTTTTTTTTTCCCTTCATTCCTTCAGCTAGTCATTCTCACTGACCATCTGCCCTGCTTAATGATGTACTGTTCTTGCTGTGTGGGATAGTCAACAAGGGCCCAGCAGGTTACCACTGTACATTCTCAGAAAGCCTTGAAACCAAAGCAGGGAATATTTGGTTTAAGAACATCCACACAAGTCCCCTTGTTGGAAAGCCCACATTAGAACTCCTTTGTTTAGCTGTGGGAACAAACCAACAGATATGTAGGGTTTAAATCAGTTAATATGGAAGAGGCAGGTGAGAGTAGAACATGAAATGTCTCAGGTGTATATACAGAAGTTAGGAATGTTGGACTAGATGGTTGTATATGGGATTGTTTAAGGCAAGCTTGATTTGTTGCAAAGTTGTTCTAAAAATTAATTTTAGATACACAGATGTGTAGTAGCAAATGATTTATTTTTTAATATCTAAAATATACCAGTGATTTTTGTTATGGCAAAGGTACTAACCTCCTGTTGATTGATACAGTTACTCACTAACATCACTCTCAACAATTCTGGGTACAGTAGACAAGACAAAGCAACTGCGACATACTCATTGTTGATCATCCTCAATAAGCAGTATCTTCAGATTTAGCTTGGCAATTCTACAGGATGTAACTGCCACACCAACTGAACGGATTATCTGCCCTTAGTTAAACAAACAAAACACTTGTAGTTCTGTTTGGCAGTGATAAGAAATCTAAAATTAAATTTTCAGAAAACTATATAAATTTTCATTGAAAGAAATTTTAACAAATGGAATGCTTAAAATTAACTAATACTTAACAAAATTATAGCATCTTAAATATTTTTTTCCTGCTTGCACCATATATACGAGTATATATATTTGTGAATAATACAATTGCTTATATTAGTATACTGAATATTCTCAAGGGAATATCTACAGTTATTGCATATACACAGAACAAATGTTTCCTAAAATGTACATTTCCCAAAAAAAGATAGATTCAAAATAATAATAAAGTACACATTCATCAAAATGAACTGTGTAGTTTTGATGTTTGAAGTAGACAGAAAATCCACTGTGTAGTAGTCAGTCTCCTGGCTGAATTTGTTATAAAATAATACAGTAATACTGGGGCTTTTTGTTTAAACTTTTCATTCTACAGGCTTTGAGTTTTCAAAAGACATTTTCTTTTTTTCTTTTTTTTTGGAAATTCTGGACAGATAATGCTTGCAAGTTCATACATGAGAAAAGCAGAATTTTTGTTATTTTACACAACCTCGTACCACAATCACTCTCTAGTAAGTCCAAAGCACCCCTCAGCTGATTAAGGCTGTGTACCAATTGTAAATAACAACAGTGAAAGATTAACTCTCCACCTTTCTGCTTTCATTCCAGTTTGAAGATTTTCACTAATAATGTTAGATCAAGAAAGATGAATGAGGTTCACCTCACATTATTAAAAGAAACTATATAACTTCCCAACCTAAAATAAAGTTTTCTACAATGTTAACTAAGGTGTAAAAGATGTGATACATTAAAGCTAGACAGGCATCACAAAGCTTTATAAAAATTAGACAGCTATCAATTTAAACAACATCACTTTATGCTTTTTTTTAAACCATGAACTGTTTATAATCATCCATCTTGAATTCTATCAGTCAGTCCCCCAAATAAAAAGTATAAAGAGATGGCTAGCAGACACTCAAACAACCATATATATCCACTCTAATAGTATAACATTGTTACAACTGTGCATCAGATCATATAATATTCATTACAGAACATCATGAAGTTTGTGTGTCATAGCTCTACATTACTTATGGTTTACAAGTTACAATGTTACATTTGAGGAAGAGAAGAAAAATTATCTATTTTATTAAGGATGTTGAAATAAAACCTGTCCAGATGCTATTCCATCCAGGTTTCAAATGAACCTCCCAGTTACATCCTAGAATTCCAAAAATATCCTAGAAATGTATTACCAGAAATGAGTGCATAAAATGCTCTGGTTTTCTATGAAATGCCATCTTGTTTTATATCAGTTTCAGCAAACTTAGAGTCACTGCACTGACTCTTCTCAAAAGTCTGGTCTGCAACAAGACTACTACAGACAGTCCCCATAAAGAAGAAACAAATGCTCTAAGTTGGCCAGTGTTTTAGTCCTTAAAACTTAATATTCTTTACACTCAGAATATCTCTCTCTTTTTGTGGAGGGGAATATTTATAAGCAGTCTTGTCTGTTGTCATTTTGTTAAGTCAAGGCACAGAAACTAAATAAAGGAATAACAGGTTTCAATAGGGCAGGTGTTGAGGGTCACAAGTTCCAGGTGTTGCGGAGAATGTTTATGAAGTCCTCATCCTTCTCCACACCAATGCTGGCTCCCTCATAGTACTCTTCATACTCCAGGTACATCACAGTCTCATCTTCTAGAGATGATTTGTTAAAGGCATCCAGAAAAAGTTGTAAAGCATCAAACACAGCTCCACCTGAGAAAGAAACAGGAAAAGATTTATTTTAAGGGCTTTTCAATAAAACTTTCTTTTTCCCTGCTCTGGAACTAAATATATAAATTTGACTAATCATTCAGACACAGTGAAAAAGATTATTATAAGTTCCAGGTAGTGTGGTTTCTTTCCTTCTGTAACGCCTCCTTCCACATGAGTTTTCCCTGGATACTTTAGTTTCCTTCTCTCTCAGAAGATTTTATTGTTAGTGTGCTGAAGTCAATATGCCTATGTGTGCACTTATAGAACATTGTATCCAGTGTCAGGTAATCCCTGTCACTGCTTGGCTTAGTGTCTTTGGTCCTAACATGAAACTTCCATTCGTTAGAGTTCATAGAGAAAACACAACACTTTACCATGGTAATTACTGAAGCAATGAACCACTTCTAATGTCTTTCATTCACAGTACCTGTATTAACTTGTGTGTGACTGCCAGCATTATAGAACTTCTTCATTTCCCCAACTCTCACAACCCCTTTCTTTGCTCCACCAATCTTCTGGAAACTCTGAAACAGGATAAAATCCACCAAACTGATTCAAGTTCAGTACCAAGGATTTTTTTATACTAATCATGACAAAACACTGAGGCATCATTTTCATTAAGCACAGAAGTGTCTTCACATTTAATCTACCTAGTTTCACTGATCATTAAGAACTTAACTACACAGTCTGTTCAGGACTTTTCCTAATTAGATATAAAAGGTCAAAGAGAAGGCAAGTTATAAATATGAAGCCTCTTTCACCAAAAAATGTGGGTCTTACCTAAATTTTAAAAACAAAAATTAACACTATCTACTTTCAACTTCCACTGTATGGCAAAGCATCACAGGAAGATGCACCTTCCTCTGGATTATTAAACATTAAGTTTCTCCTTTAGAAAAACTGACATTTACCAAGTATATCAAATCATAGATTTCCAAAGCTAAATGTGTTAAACTGCCTAAAAGCAAGAACATGTATTTCCATTATCAGCAATTTGTGAGCTAAAACAAAACACAGTACTTTACATTTTCTCTTATTTGTAATCCTTAATTTGGAAAATTATAAAAATTAGGTATCAGTTTACTACAGATATATTTATATTTTAACCTGCTCATCTGTTCCAGAGTAGAATTAAATCAATCAGCACCTGCTCACCATCACAGTATTATTGTTACCATCACTCAGAGCTATTAGCTCCAACTATTATGCCACAACATTATTACTAGTTACTACTATCACTTACATATAACATACACCACCATTTACCACTATCACCATCACACACAAACACACCATCATATACTATTATTATCACCATTCACCAATACATCCATACCATCACACTTTTATTCATTATCATTATCACTTGTATGCAATCCACACAACTCATCTCTTGTCACACCACTACACTAGGCTGATCCTGCAGCCACAGTAAGCACAAAGTAGATCATGAACTGGTTTTCATCAACAGATGTTACTTGAGCAGGGTAATAATAATAATAATAAAACCAACCATTCTAAATTATGGTCTAATTAAATATTTCTTCAAAATTCTCAGAGGAAGCACAAAGTATTTCAAGCTATCATCAGCTGTGTTTTTCTTTATATGGACATCTGCTAAACTTATCCAAGTGGTAATAAAATATTATTTGCAAGAAAAAAAGTTACACTGCCAGCACTCTGAATGATAGCATGAATCACCTGTCTGTGGGTACATAACAACAGACTCCTCATCCCCAGGCATCCAGATATAATGAGGAAAAACTTACTTTACGAACAAAAGATTTCCTAACTTCATTCATCTCACCCAGGATGGCTCTCATGTAATCACTGTAGTCTGCAACTCCACTCTGATTCACATCCACTATTTCAAATGCTGCATCTAATAACTAGAAAAACAATAAATAGATGGATGGTTAGTTTTAGATTTGACAGCAATAACCCTGACTTTCTTCTAATGACTAAATAAAATTAATTTTTTAATGTAATCACATGAATTCTCTGTGGTTTTGACTGTGGCACACACACACACACTCACAATTGATGAAGTAGGGACTGTATCATTAATTTTTTTTATGGCTTTGGAGATTGGCTGAGAAGCAATGGTCCTCACTTCATCAGCCACCAGGTGGTTAAGTCCAAGCCAAACAGAATTCATGATATCAGATGAGTTATATATAAAAATTATTTTCCAGTAAACTAAATTATTTTTTAAAAATGGATTATGGCAACAACTTAAAAATTTCTGGTGGGTTTTGAATATTTAAAAGAATCTCGATCAAAACAAAATTAAATTAAAACTTAAAACAAATATGTAAGGAGTTAATACACGTGTGTTGATTTTAGTGATATTCATAAGATGAGCTATTCTTTTGTTTCAGATAAACAGTAAATGATGTTGTTAAATTCACCTGTGGTTGGAGCTCTAGATGAAAGAAAAAAGTCTTCATTCTGTCTCTTAAAACTTGTATCCTTTGGTCAAATAATGGCATACCTACTTACGTGTGTTGGTAAATCTATGTGGTACTTCTGCAGACCCTGCTCCAGTTCACAACGATTCAGACAGCAATCGCCCTTACAACTCAACTTCCGGTAGTACTGACCAAGTCCCGTCACTGTTCGAATCCCTCTCTTCTTCAGCTTGCTTTTCACGGTGTCTGACACAACACAAACAAAAACTAGACAAGTGTAACCATCAAAATTCCCATTATCTTGCATGTCTTTGTTTTTTTTTTTTGTGCCCAGGTGCTACATTAATCAAAATCTCCCAGTCTCTCCTCCTTATTCACTACAGAATAGTTATAACAAAACAAGAACAATATTTGTTACTTTCACTTTGCCCACTTCCAGAGCACATGCTAAACCTTGCTTGATATACTCCTAAACATCACAATCTTTTTTTCTATTTTAGTTTAATTTTTTTAAAACATTTATACTGATGTTAAAATGAGCAACTTTCTTTTTTCTTTTCTACTAAAATTTGATTATATTAAAAAATTTTAAGTTTGAAAGTTGTTTATTTGATAATGTACTAAACTGTAAGAAACTAAGCATCATTATCACAAATTATTAACTATACTCACAATTTTTATATGAAATCATACATAGTTTTATAAAAATAAATTGCAGATTCTTTTTTAATTATGTATACCATTACTGAAATTATCCTATATTATTAATTATTCTTTCTATTGACTCTAAATTCTGTCATAATAATTACACAATCTATCAAAGTATCTCTAACCTATAATCACATCTCACGTTAGAATATGACTAGAATACATGAGCTCTAATCAAGATGAGTCTTGTGGAGCCATCTGCTTTGTGCAGTAATTCTGTGCATGCTTTAAGACCATGACATAGAATTTCCCTATAAATGTTTATGGAAATCTTACTGGCGCTATTACTACCAATATTAAATGATTATTCAGGCTTTATTTACTATCCAAAATGTTCTTCCATTCATACTCTTTTCTAGTAAGTCTTTAGGGAACGCTGAGAGAGGATCATTTTCCATGAGTGATAAACATTTAAAAAAAAATTTAACAGCAAAACTTAACTTACTCTGTACTTCCAATATCATGACTGCCTTCTGGATTTCTTCCTTATTCTGTGGCAAGTGTAAATTCATGTACATTTCAGCTTGTTCTGATGGACGCACATTAGCCAGTCTGAGAAAACAAAAATCTATACTAAGTTAGTTTACTGCAGAGGAAAGATTCAGAAGAAAGGTTGTCAATATGAACCACTGCTCGAATTTTGCTTCTTTATGGTATAAGTCTAACCTGTCTAAGTTTAACCATAAGAAGGCATAGAGAACAGTATACACAATGAATAAACTGGAGATCACAGTTGACAGCAATAATGTTAAAGAGTTACATTTTCCTTCTCATCTCCAGTACTCTACAATCTCACAACAGCTTTTATTTCTTTTTACTTCACTTCTTTTAGTTTACAAAATCACCAAACAACTCTTCTCTCCAGCTGTTTGTTAGTGCTAAACAATCAAGAATACTGCATTAGTTCTCTTAGTAACAGCTAAGGAGGAACAATGTAGATACAGAAAGTTTTCACTTACAAAATATCTGACTTTTCTTTCTCTGCCACATCTGTAACTCTTAGTACAATCACCTGATTCCTCCTCAATGCATCTGGAAGGGATTGCTGCTCTGTAGTGTCAATGGAGATATTTGATCCCTGAACAAAAGTATTAACTAAAACAGTTAGCATTACAGTAAAAACTTTATATATGTATCTATATACAGTACCTTATTTACTTGTATTCATTCACCAGACATTTATAGAATGTCTGCTTGCAGTAGTCAAATATCATACCTGAATTCTTATCTCCTCTTTGTGTATACAGTTGTCCCCCGGTATTCACGGGGGTTACGTCCCTTGAGCACCCGCGAAGAGTGAAAAACCGCGAATATTGGACGTGGTCCATAAAAATGCCTATAAACATCAAAATATAACATAAAATACAATAAAAATATATAAGTAAATATATAATAATAATTTAATAAAAAATACAACACTTAGCGAAACACTCGAGATAGCTACACGCGGTAAACTGGGATGATGCGGGCGGGGCTGCTGGGCAGCGCATCTGCCTGAGACAGCGCCTCGAGGCAGCAGCCAATCAGCAGCAAGGAGAAAGGAATAACGCTTTCTGATTGGCTACTTTCAAACCTCCAGCCAATAGCGTTTATTTCATATTGATATTTTGCTGAATTTACGTTAATATTTATATTACAAAATTAGTAAATTATATTGTTATTAATAATTTAGCATTAAAAAGCGTGAAAAATATATATATTGCCACGAAAAAAGCCATAAAAATGGCGGAAGATATTTGCGATTCCGCGAATATGCGGGGGTTTCCACGAACGATTATTAGTTTGGTTCTAAGGAAAATTCTGCGAATAACCGGGGCCGCGAATGCCGAACCACAATTACGCAGGGGTCAACTGTACAACAAATGATAACTCTCCTAAGCATATCCCTGCTCTGACTGATTAATAGCATTTCAAGTTTTAATTATGTTAAGAGAAAACTTGTGCAAAAGGTACATGCATTATTCCCTCCCAGTGCAAAATGATGAAATTAAGAAAAAAAACAACACAAATGTGATCTTTAAGACTTGGTTCATTCAGTGTATAGTGTAAAATAATAACTATTATTCAGATATTGTAATGTGGACAAGAGTCTCTCTACTGTTACAAACATACTTTCATTAGTTTTCCAAGTAAAAATTAATTTAGATATTTGTTGCATTCTTCTCTCACCAGGGATCTTTTAAAACAAGTCATTTTCCACATAATTCTGGTAATAGCTAAAAATCACAAAGAAACAAGTACAACGTGAATTGATAGTGCAAAAGACAAACATGGACCAGCTAATAACATTGCATTTCATCTTTTATATGTCTTCTCTAATATCAGGACTGTATAAAACTAAATGCCACAGCTCTCAGACACCTAAGGTGTTTTCATGTAGACTTGTCAAAAATAAACAAACAGTTAAAGTGTAAATCAATCACCCATAACAGTATTTTATCTGCACTAATGATCAGTAAGAAATCAAATATTTCCTTTATAAATAAAATATCTAATTACTTCTGACAGGTCTTTGTATAAAAAAATAGAAATATTTTAGAAATGTTCCTTCAAACAAAAATTTGAGCACACCTACCAGGTAAATATTACAAAGAGTATACAGCTGCCCCTTTGAAGGTCCATCAAGTTGTGGGTATTGTCCTCGTGAGATAAAAGGCAGGGCCTTGGCACTTTAAAATAAGAAATTAACAAAATGACAGTTCTGCCTGGTCCATCTGTGTGTCAGCCAGAAAGGAAAAATAAAATAGATAGCTGTTCACTGCCACTAGCAGTTTCTACTACAGAAGACATTTTTCACACTTGCAGTATTACATGCATGGTTTTTAAATGTTGTAGGCTCCATGATGATGAGTATTTTTGAAGCCTGTTACAAATTAACGATGATGTAAGTTAAGATTTACTTTTTAAGTGTACAGACTAGTTTAAACGTCATGATCCAGTTGCTGTGTTATTTCTCTCAGTCCCTCACACATCCTTACCTTTTCCCAAACTGTTTGAATTCATAAACAGTCATACTTTTATCAACATAAAAGAAGAACCCCATTAGTTCTCTCATGGCATCAATTCCATTTCTGAAACAAAGAAAACCACCATTGTCAATAGAATAAAACAAGCAGAACGCATTTCTTGGGAATTTTTCTCTCACTCTGCATCTATACATAGGCCATTAACAAAAAAAAAAGTAGTGACAGTTTTAAGGAAATGTACAATCCATGTGGCAAGGTGAAGAAAGATGTATATGGTTACAAGCTATTTACAAAGAGAAGAGACAACTAGTCTTTGAACTTACATGTAGTTCTTGTCTCTTTAAATGTATATACTCTATACAGCTTCACAGTATGTGAATGATACATTTTGAGAAAGAATGAGAATACATTAGCAGTATAGAAACATGTATGACTACAAAAAGAGGAGAGTTAATGTATTATGGCAATAAACAACAAAAGATATATATAAAAAGTCTATCTCACCTTGTCAGGATTCTCACACCAAACGACAGAAGTCATTCGTTCTTAGACGCACATACAGACTTAATAGCTGATAGAGCAACCACAGGACAGCCAGATTTCTCACACAACAGAACCAAACAAAGTACAAATAATAATACAACTTAGCCTTTGTAAGCAAAACTGATGAAGCTGATTGACTTATACATTACTTGACAGTTTGATTAACAAATACATTATTTAATTAAAAGATGAATCAACTTAAAGAAATGTTTTGTTATTAATTAGGAATTTTCTTTGCAAGCTATCAGGAAAATGAATGTTAACAAAAACAAAACTTAAACAAACAATGTCCTGGTCACCAAATTACATCAACAGACTGATTTTGCCTATTTTATTAGTTGTACCAAATTAAAATAGTCATTAAATGTTCACTTATTTCCTCTCTTTCCTTATAACAAACTAAAATAAACAATGTTACATGTGTTTCTTCTACCAATACGACCCCCACCATCTGAAAAATGTTCTGCAGTCTTTTTGTCAGGTGGATAAATGATGGTCAGTATTTTGAGTCCTACAAACACAATGAGCTTAGTTCATTTAAAGTTGCAAACCATGAATCATGTAGAAATCTGTTGCTTCCTCGAGGTTTGTAAGGACTGTAAATCTGAAACTGGGCTCTGTTGTTCTGTTCTGGATCACTGATGACAGCTCTGAAACAGATATGCTCTACGTGAAGCTGATTCCTTTGGAGAGATCCACAGAACTACATTTTTATTTGCTTAGCATTCTTATTACAGGATAGCTTTAAAAACGTGAAAAAAATTAAATGTGTAAGCATATAAAAATTTTAATATAACTCTTTGAAATCAAATTAGTACAAAACAGAATTTCACTTTGGAAATAATAATAATAATAATAATAATAATAATAATAATAAAACTAAACTTTAGCAATCTATTAGCATATCTAAAGTATTTAACAGGTTAAAATGAACTTGGCAAAAATTTAATTTTCCACAGATTACATCACCCATCTTTAATTTAATTTTCTGAAATATATGAAGAATTCAGAACTCAGTCAACCTGAATTATTTATGTTATCTCCCAAATGAGATTCTGCACTAAGTTATGAGCTTTAGAAATTTTCTTCCCAGAAACACCATTGATTTTACCTGGACAGTTGATCTATCAACACAGTTTCAACCAGCTTTTCTTTCTTCTTATGGTCCTCAAGCTCTTCCTGTTGGAGAAAGACTTTATAATATAGCAGAGGTTTCATAGTGCAAAAAAAGTAAAGTATAACACACATGATTAAGGAAATTTATTGGTGGAGCTACTATTGTTTGGCAAGACTTTCAGGGATTTTACCATCACTCAAATAATCTGTAAATGTTTTCAGTCACCAAAATGACAGTATAAATGAAATCATTTAAATGATGATAAGAGCCCCAAAATCATTTCAAATGCTAAAGCATATATGTATTGTAAACTACCATGCAGACAGTGGTGTGTGTAACTGTAAATTACAGCACAGACAGTGAAGCAAATAGCAAAAAAATTATTGAAGATGTAGTAATAGTTAAGTACTCATTAAAAGGGTTAAGCCTAAACAAAACTAACAAATTTACTACAAGAAAACATTTTCCCCCACTTACAATGTCTCCTTTTTTGTATTTCTGAGCAAGAGATAGTTTTGTTTTGGTCCAGTTCTCTTCCAGAAGTTTCAATTCAGGATCTTTTTCTTCTTCCTCCTCTAATATCACTCCAGTGACATCTTGCTTCAGAGCATCCTGTTTAGACTCTTCTGTCATGCCCACATCTTTTTGTATGTCCTGCTTCTTAATGAGAACAAACAGTTTGTGGAAAGAGGATATAAGCCACCAGACCACCAAAGTCATTTACAAAAACCAGCTTAATGCTTAGACAACCAACTTGCCTATAAAGGAGGTAAATCCAGAAATACATATGTCAGCGCAGATCTAGAGGGTTCTACTCAACCAAACTTAGAAAAAACAAAACAAAACAGGTCTCTGAATCAACAATAGTTTTGGCAATCTAAGGTTTTGCTGGTGCAAATGTTACTTAACTAAGTAAATGGATATGCGGAGCTCTGTCACATGGGAACATGAAATTTTTCTTTTTTTAAAGTTTTTAAACATGAGTTGGGTCTTAATTTGGTGCAGAAGGTTTTAATGTGTTCTCTCAGGTTTCTTTGGCCAAAGATAGGTTACTCAGTATGATCAGGGTCAGAAGTTAGGGGGGGAAAAGTATCAACTTATGATGCAACTACTGTTGCTGCATTGCAGTGGAGTGAGCTGGAGTGTGGATGATGTGATACAACCCACCACCACTAAAAACAATTCATGCGCAAGTTCTACCATCAAAGGAATGAGTTTTGCAAAAACAAACTGATTATGAACGAGATTTTATACAGATATACCAACCTGGCTTTTGTTTGTGTGAGTTCGGTAAGACTCTTTCATGTCATCTGAGTATTGCTTGTAGAGGTCTCGATACTTTGGTGCTGGCCCAGGAAGATCTTCAGGAACAGCAGGCTGGTCCCATGCTGATATCTTGACCATAAACAACAAGATAACTGATTTGAAATCTTTCATTAATGCACATACACACACACAGCATAAAGAGCCATTAAATCACTGATACATAAATATGTATATGTATTAGGTTGTTACAAAAGTTTTGTCAGTTCTTATATTTTGTTAATTTGAAGTTCATTTTTTGTATGCATGTGAAGGTGTATGTAGATAAATTATATATCATTTTGTAGCCTGTGCCTTGGCATACATTATGTAAAACCTACCTTTTTAAAAATCATAGAATGGATATTTGTTTCAGGGTTCTGAGTGACGCATGGATAGAAACGTTTTTCGTGCTATTTTGCTTCACGAGTTCAAACCAGGCCACTAAGAGAGCGAGGCAACTTGTAACATTAAGCAGGCATGGGGCGAGGACACAGCAAATGAGCGCACAGTAAAACGATGGTTTGCAAAGTTTCGATCAGGAAATGTGAGCCTCGAAGATAAGAAACATAGCAGACATCCTTCCAGCTGTGATGACAACCGTCTGAAAGCTTCACTTGTAGCCGATCCAAGAAAAACAGTGTGAGAAATTGCTGGAGAGCTGGACATAAGCACTGAAACTGTTTCCCACCATCTTGACGATATTGGCCAGGTGAAAAAGCTCGACAGATGGGTGCCTCACAAGTTGAATTAACAACAACAAAATGGTTGATTGGAGATCTGCTCTTCACTTGTGACAAGAAACAAAAACAAAAATGACCCATTCTTGACCGAATCATTTTGTGTGATGAAAGATGGATCCTTTACGACAATCGCAGATGATCAGCACAGTGGCTTGACAGAAACAAGGCACCTAACCACATTCCAAAACCCAGCCTCCACCCAAAGGTGGTCATGGTCACTATTTGATGGACTGCAACTGGTGTCATCCACTATAACTTCTTGCAACCTGGCGAAACCATCACAGTTGAAAGTTACTGTCATGAAATAAATGTTTTTCATCAGAAACTCTCCAACGACAGCCAGCATTGGTGAATCGAAGGGGCCCAATCCTGCTCCATGACAATGCTCATCCTTATGTTGTTAAAGTTACTCTTCAGAAACTGAACACGCTGGGGTATGAAGTTCTCCCTCACCCAGCCTATTCACCAGACCTTTCTCCCACAGACTACCACCACCTTTACAAACATCTCGACAGCTTCCTCCATATGAAATCCTTCTCCAACCAAGCAGCAATTGAAATTGCCTTCCAATAGTTTATTCACCAGACCTTTCTCCCACAGACTACCACCACCTTTACAAACATCTCGACAGCTTCCTCCATATGAAATCCTTCTCAAACCAAGCAGCAATTGAAATTGCCTTCCAATAGTTTATTGACTCCAAAAATCCAGATCCTTTTCAAAACAGTATAAATGTGCTTGTAACTCATTGGCAGAAGTGTATTGATTGCAATGGAACTTACTTTGATCAATAAACTTCACATTCAGCAACATGAAGTCTCATTGTTGCAGTAAAAAAACTGACAAAACATTTGTAACCACCTATTTTTTTCCCTCATGTTCCTTTACCTCTGTTTTCAGTCAATCAGATGCCATATTTAGCTTTTTTCTGTTTTTCCAAAGAAAGGGGCTCCAAATGTTTGGGGGTCAGAATTTCACATTACCTTTGGTTTCCAAGCCAAGCATGTGGAATGAGTCTCCTCATCCATTTGGAGACTTGGAACACAGGGATGAGGGCAGTTCTTCATTGCTCTCTGCAAAGTGAAATTACAAAAAAATAATAAAGCAAAACAGACCAGCAAGCCATATACTTAGATACAAATTGTTATAGACTTTCTAACTGCTGTTCATATGAAGATAACTGAAAAACAAACAGCAGCAACAACAAAATCATTTTAATCCTAAACATTTAACTGAGTTTTGATAAGGAAAAAATTTGTACTTATGTGTATTTAATTGTTGTGACATTTATGCACTTACAACCATAATTCTGCTCATCAGTAAAATAGTTCATCAGGCATAAAGGAAGATATTTTAATGCAAAACACTGTGTGTGACAAAAACTCTTTGAAATGCATTGATTTTCTAAAAAGTATATGCATGCATGAAATATAGATGCACTAATAAATGAGATATTTCATTAATGAGTCCATAATTATGAGCACAAGAGAAAGAGACTATTACTACTTACTTGTAGTTGACTAAATGTGCATTGGAATCAGATCTTCATTTCATTGTACATAATAACAACACTTTATCATATATAAGAATGTTTCAGAAAGTAAAACCAATTCATACATAAAACAAGTGACCAGGCATCATTCATTAGACTGCATCACTTCTCTACACAGTCCCCCCGTTTTGCAACACGTGTAGTTTATTCAAAGTTTCGCTGGTTGCCCAAGCACGGTGTAGCCTTGCATTGTTGCAATGCAACAAAACACCTTGTGTCATTCTTCCATGCCGTTTTGTTTGAATAGCTGGGTTTGGGTGGTCCTTCAGCATAGTACAGCATGTCACACTGGTGATTGTGAGTCCACACTCCCTGAAGTGGGCAAGGCTTGGTTCTTTTGAATCCTAAAACAAGAGGATGATTGTGCTTTGAATATTTGGAGGTTGGTCACACTGGACGTTTCTAAAGCATGATGTCTTTTGCTTTTCAGATCTAAATGACGTACCCAATGTTTCAACACTGATGACAGTACAAGAAACTAGTCACCTTCATTCTGGTAATGTTGCAAAAGCTGACTGTCAATTTCTTTGGGACCCAATAAGCGCATTTTTCCCGGAAGTTCCCATGTTCACAAACATCAGCATGGGTGCTGCCTACACTTGGGCTAAAAGCATTAACAAGTTATCAATTCTCACCTGTCAATAATCACAGAAAGCTGTTTCCAGTTTTCCAGTGCTTGGCACTGCTGGAGTGTCCTAGTTAATCTTCATCCACTGTTGATGTTTAGCAATTTTAACCCTGTCCACCCACCTACAGAGAGAAAGAGAGAGAGAGAGAGAGGGGGGGGGGAGAGATGGAGAGCGAGATGGGAGAGAGAAAGATGGAGAGAGAGAGAGAGAGAGGGGGGAGATAGAAATGGAGAGAGAGAGAGAGAGATGGAGAGAGAGAAGAGAGAGAGAGAAGATGGAGAGAGAGATGGAGAGAGATGGAGAGAGAGAGAGGGGGAGAGATGGGGGATGGAGGGAGAGAGAGAGAGAGAGAACTGTTCAACTGAAAACTGGCTGAAATATCATCACATAATAGTATCTATCTGGCAGAGTTTCATTTAAATGTCCCCGTTATATTTTAGTTTCTGAGTAAAAATCAGCACTTATTTAAGCAGATTGGCAGGGAAACTATAATAGTTTGTTGGTTTTCTTTTTTACTTTTTATTAGAAGTTAACGATATCACCTTATCAGGAAGAATCACAAATGCTTCATAACATTTTCTCATAAAACACTTTAATATAAATGGGAGAGAAGTTTTATTGTGAACACTAAGGACATTCAAAATGAAACCCTACTGAAATAGCATCACCATAATGATATCTGGTTCCTGGGTTTCATCTGAACATTAGTAATAAACCTGTGATTGAATACGAGAAATAAAATTCCTACTTACTCTGGACTTATCAGCAAGCATTTTGCGTTCTGAAGATTTTGGTGTGCCCCAACTTGAAATTAAACAAAGAAATATAAGCAAAATATTAAAATTCCAGTAGAAAGTCTTTTTATAAAGGAATAAATTTACACATACAAATAAATTGATGAGAATTAACATTTTTCACATGAAAACCTCGTATAATTATTACTGCTTGGTGATGATTTCCATAATCAAATTCAATCTACAAACAATGCAACATGTAATTACAAGTGTTTTCATATGAAGAATTAATTTTTAAACATCTACAATACAAGCAATTTGTATAGTGATAAACACAAATTAATTAAACATGAAAGCAAAGAGCAAAGGAAACACACTTACAAGTGGCTGGAGCCTTTCATCCTTACTAAGCAATCCCATTGTAAACACTTTTTATTCCAAATTTGTGCAAGGGGAAGTGAAGAAAAAAAGATGATGACCTCCAAAGATTTATTTTAAGCGGTAATTCATTCATGAGCTGTTGTGCATAGCTTGTATCAATACAACTAATTGAATTTAAAAAACCAAGAAGAAAACAAAACATCTTCAATAAATTGTGTGACTGTTTGAGCTGATATTCATTCTATATCCAGGTGCAAACTAAAGTGAAATTAGGATGGTAATTATTTACAAAGAAAGAAATATGATGAAAAATGGCAAAGCACTATCCTACATATGGTAAATAGTGTGAACACTCAGCAGTTGTTAACAGGCTGTATTCACACTCCTCAACATCTGGTCCAAAGAGAAAGTACTATAGCTTTGACTGTACAGCATCTCACTTTTGTCCACTGCAAGAAAGATTCTCATACAGGTTCACCTGAACAGACTCAGGGACTTCCAGAAGAAGCCCCATCACTATGTTCTATGCTACACAGAAAATTCAAGAAAAATGCATCCAGCTGAAAATCAACATCTAACTCAACTCCCAGCATCAGATTTAAGATTCAATCAAACTCTTTAGCCTTGGCCAATTCAAGGCATCCTCACCAAAAGACTTGTGAAAGCAGCTGACAAAAATTATTTGATCATCAACCTGCAGAAGACAGAAGTGATGCAGCGATTTGCAACTGGAAAAGAACACATGAAGCCTAGCATCATTACCACGGAGACTAAGCTTAACTTAGGAATGATTTCACCAACCTATTAGAGTTCTGTCCAACAACAAACAAGTCAAAAGAAAAATGAAGGCCATAAGCTCTGTGTAAGGTTGAAAACTTGGCTATGAAACCAAACACAGTATACTCTTTGAACCAAAGCCAACAATCTAGCAGATTGTTAGTAATTAACTCTCCTGTACGGATGGGAAGCATGGACTTACTACCAGCAGCATATGAAAAATCTCAGTAAGTTCCATCTTAAACCTTTAATGGGATCCTGGAGTTTGTGTTCTTTAATTTATAGGCCATAATCATTCACAGATAGGGACAATTTCCCATAAAGACAAAGGTCATCACCAAAGTTCATTCTGAACAGTGATGTCCAGGAAGACCAAAGACTCTTGGACTTCAACCAAACATTAAAATTAAAAATCATTTTACAGTCCACATAAATACCAATACCAGAGCCTGGCAATCCACCATCAAGCAAAGTGTTCAGTTTGAAAAGAAAATGCCTTCAGCACTTCAGAAAGCACAAAAAGAAAACAGCAATAACAGAGGAGTAACCTGCCCACCTGCAAAAAAGAACTGTTAATCTAGACTAGACTTGGACTCTGCTGCCATAAGAGAGTCCACAAGAAATAAATCAAGTCCATCATCTCTACATATAAGGAACAACTCATTACCAAAAAAATCTTTAAAATAAAGCTAAGGCATGAGTCAAAGCTGTGCTTAATAAAGTACAGTAAATAAATGTGACTTTTTTACTTTATTCTTATTAAACATAAGTAGTATGCGTCATCATATTTTGTATTGATATTTCCTTCAAACAGAACACTTTAATTTCTTTCTTCTACTTAATAAAAGAAAAGTTTCACAATGTAGCCAAGTTACCGACTGTAGTTACAGAATTTGATTTCATATTAATAAATACAAAGCATATTTAAAAAAAAAAAAATTGTCATTAATGAGAGTGAATATTTAAAGCTAAGAAGCAAAAATCCAAATCTTAAAGTTTCTCATTTTAACTCTTTCTGACTATAATCATATTTGTCTGAAATTCAGTCACTTTCAGTTGGAAGAGAATTAATAGCTAATAACAAGAAAAAATAATTTCAGAATACTGAAGGTAGGTATGAAGCTGGGATGTTTGAAAAGAAAAATGCTGATGCCTCAAGCGAACCTGCAGCAAGAGAGATCACACAGGTAGACCGAGTGATGATGTGGGACTGACTACAGAGACCAGCCAGGTTGCATCTGACGAATGGGCTGCTGACAATGTTATTCCTTGACAACAATGGTTGGCAAGCCTTTTTTATGTGACTAAGAGATTGCATGAAGAACGTACCTAACAGTTGAAAAGGTATCTGGAGTGCTGACAGCATAGTCATACACATCAGGGGGTCTCCTAAAAGGAAGTTCCTTCTCCTGCAGATACTGTAGGTCTAGAGATGGTACTCTGAAAATATAAAAGAAGGAACATATACACAGACATTACGAATAAGTAAAACTGTACTAAAAGTATAGTTTATATCACAAGCTTTTTCTGTGTGTGAGATATGTGTTTATATACAGAGATAGATAGATTAGCATAACCAGCTATGTAAACATGGTTTTATTGTTAAGAACAGATAGTTTCTTTTTAAGTGTTGTTCAGCTATTCAAGACGTTTGATACAACAGTGAAGAAAATTAATTTACTTATGCTTATTTATATTAAGGGAAGTTTTAGAAGCCAAGATGCAAATTTTTATTTCCAAAATTGTGAGATGTATTATTAATACTGCCATCTATCTGCCAGACAAATTCTGAACACGACATAACTAGAGAAATTCAAGCCAAAGGAGACTAATTGGATGCAAATGGCCAAATTTGTTTTGTAAAAACAGTTGGTCACTTGAAGAAAGAACTTAAATCACTAATTTTGCTGCATATCACTTTGATGAAGACAGTTAACAGCATCTTAAAATTTGATATATACTAAAGTTATCCAAACAACCTTCAAATGACAACAGAAATATATGAAGTATTTTTAAATACTAATCAGATTCCTAGTTTTAAATCACCAGAGCAATCAGAAGGTATATTCCATCTGGCTTAAACTAGACTAAGGTGTATCCTAGCATCTAGCATCAAACATCATAAATAAAGATAAACCAAACCCTTCTGACCACCACTTGAGATAGGAAGTGATCAATCTATCATTCAAGTTGTCAATACCTTAAAAAGTGTATCCAGTAACTTACACTAAAGAAAAACAGCTTTGTAGCAAGCTATAAGAACTTTAAGACACTTTGTAGTCAACCATACGTTTTGGCAATGATATCCAAAGATAGATTATTATTTGCATCCTGTCAAATTTTATACCTTATCTGTATGAGAACTATTTTACTTCACCACAAAGAAATAATGTTTTAAAATTATTATTGGACTTTGAATGTCTTTGTAGTTCTAATTTTGAACCAACCAACCCAAAAGTGTAATTTTATTTTCTTCCTGTATGATTTGGATTAATAGTTACTTTTTTTTTTTGTTTTTAAAATAATCTAATAAAATGCTTATTTGAGATCGTGAATTCCATTTTAATTTCCAAAAGGGACTTCAACAAACGTAAGAGTTATTTCCCTTTATTTGTCAACTGTACTATCATCATCAAATTCAATTTAAGCAAAATATCCTGAAATAATATTCAACTGGCAGACTTTCTGGGATACCAAGGGTGTAAGAAATATTTAAGTGTAGAGGTTTTTCCTTAGTGAAATACTAAAAATTGATAAAGATTATAGCAAACATTCCTCAATGATTAAAAAAAAATAGTAGTTTCAGAAGTTACTGATATTGTATAATGCAGGGGTGACCATACTTTTTCAGCTTGTGAGCTACTTATAAGATGACCAAGTTGAAATGATCTACCTACTATAAAAATGCAAAACATATATTTATTTTTGAATATATTGATTGAGTTTGTATATTTATTGAATGTATCTGTACCTTTTTTGTCATTACCTTACTCTGATGACTTGCACCGAATGGAATCAGCCCGGGATGCATAGTCCGGACAGTAGATGCTGATAGCCAGCCTCAAGCACACTTCCAAATGATCATCAGTCATGGTGGAGCGGTATTTGGACTTAATAATCTTCATGTGGGAAAAGGCTGACTCACATACATAAGTGGAGCCGAATAACGCAGTCAAGGAGGTAGCACATTTCCTCAAGTTGGGGTACTTTTCCTCTGTAAATTCCAAAACTGTCCATGAGCCCTGGACTTCAACTCAATGTCAGCTGTGGTCTGAAAATCTCATCCTCCACTCCAGACGAGTTCAGGTGAAAGAGTGTTGCAATTTTTTATGCGAGTAAATCAACCTCAAAATCCTGCTTAAACGGGTAGCACATGAATGTAGCAATTGGCTCCAATAAAGCAAAGTCTTGAAACCGTTTGTTAAAGTCTGACAGACAGTTTTCAACCTGCTCTGTGCAGCATCCAATGTCAAGTTGCGCACACACCTTCCCTTGCGTCTCCAGCTCTGACGCGAGGTTCTGGAAGTTTGACAAATCATAGTGCTGGAGCTATGAGCACAGATGTTGCAATTTTCATTTGAATGCATTAACTGCACTGATCATATTGACCATTGTTTTGTCTTTTCCTTGCAGCTCAATATTAAGGTCATTTAACATGTTGGTCAGATCAGTTAAAAATGCCAAACCCCTAGCCACTGATCGTCATTTAGTTGGTTGTATTCTGCATGTTTAAATACAAGGAAAAACTCCTTAATGTCGGGACAGAGCTCTCGAAATCTTTGCAAGAATTTCCCTCGACTAAGCCATCTTACGTCAGTGTCTAGCAACAATTTGGTGTGGTCGCTTTCCGCCTTCTCCAGATGCGCACGGAACAGCCGTCTTTGAAGAGATCTGGCGCGAATAGAACAGGTGATCTTCGTTGCCACATCCATTATCTCTTTCATGTTGAGCATTTTTATGCATAACGTTTGTTGGTGTATTATGCAGTGGTAATTGAGGAAGTTGGGGAAGGCATCATCCTCCTTGCACTTGGCAATAAATCCATTCAAGCAGCCAACCATCGCGGGTGCACCGTCCGAGGTGATGGACACCAATTTGCACAGTGGGAGTTGAATTTTCTCAAAGTTTCTGAAAGATTGAAAAATGTCCTCTCCCTGCGAGTGTTCTTTCATGGGCAATATTGTTAATAGCTCCTCTTTTGCAGTCATATCCGTAAACACCATACGAATAAAAATGCACAACTGGTCTGTGTCACTCACGTGTGTAGACTCGTCCAATTGCAGTGAGAAACACTCGCAGTCCGCGATATCCCTCCAAAGTTTCTAGTTCAAATCCTCGGCCAATGTTTCACAGCGCTGTGTAACTGTACTTCTTGATAGCTGGAGAGCTTTGATTGAAGATAATATTTCTGGTTTGTTTTTAAAGTCTTGAAACAACAAGTCAGCCGCTTCAACGAATGCCTCTTTTATCATCTCTCCGTCTTGGAAGGATTTCTTGTGTTTAACGATGAAGTGACTCACCCGGAACGATGCTTCGGTGGCTGCCTTCACTTTTGTGGTAAGCTGTGAGAAAAAGGCCTGTTGTCCTGACAACTGGGATTTTAGTTCTTTCTCTTTCTCAGCTCACTTTTCAGAGGGAAGTCAGTGTCGTAGCTTTTATGAACAGTCCGAAAATGGTGCTCCACATTTCCCTTCTTCGGAATAGCAATGGTAGACTTACAGATGAGGCAAACGCACTTCGAATATGACATTGTGAAAAAAATAGTCCTCCCATTCCGTAACGGAAGTGGTAGGTTTTTGGCTTCTTACTTGGTCCAGCTCCCCCACTCATTTTTATACTCTTTGTTAAGTTTAGTAGAAATAAATTACAGGCTAATTGCTTGACTTTTGCAGCAGCTGCTTGGCGCTGTTGAACGTGCATGCGATTGGCTGGTCCTGTATGTCAATCAAGTGACAAATGTCATAGTGAGGTCAGATGATTTGCTATATTTTGATGATGATAATCTATATCTTTTAATGCCATGCGATCTACCCTCACTATCTTTGCGATCGACTGGTAGATCGCGATCAACGTAATGGGCACCCCTGGTATAATGTATTTCTGCTTTGTCAAAATTTACTGTGCAAGATTATATACTTCTCTCATCTAAATAAAAAAACAAACTTACCCAAGAGGTCGACTGCATAGCTTCCTGTCTTCATTGCTTTTTTTTTCCTGCTTTTCCAAAACTGAAGTGCAGCCCTTCAATATAAAGATAAGTAACAATAATGAATGGGCCAACCAAATAAATGAAAATTCTTAGAATTCTGGATATTGCACATCAGTTAACAATCCACAAACTAACACTGAGAACAAGATAGGAAATAACTGTCTTTTGCTTAATTTCTTTGCTCACATTCTTATTACATTACCATATCTTTCCAAAGAATAACTGAGAAGACCATACAAAGTATACAAAAAAAAATTTTGAGCACTACTCTGCAAGAAAAAATTTATCCCTTCTTAACTAAGTCCAGATCTCCATGTCTTCAAACAGCTTATATTGAAATAATTATTTATCTTTTAAAAAATAATAGAACTGACCTCGCAAAACAACTTGCTTCATCAATTCCATTCTAAAACAAATATCCCCTGTAATTCCTAAATTTTAAAATACTTATTGCTTTTAGTTTAGTTTAGTAGTTACAGAGACAATGAGTCATCCTGACTTATCATGACCATCAGTATCATGCTTTAAGCGATTAATACTGTCACTGTTAACTATTCATTCCATTCTTTAATAATTCATATTACTAAAAAAATTAAACAAAAAAAAAAAAATTCTGATATCTAACCATGCTGGAATCTTAGTTAATTAGTAATTATGATCCATAGTATTAGTAGTAAGTGTAGATATATAAATGTTTTCTCTGTGCACACGCTTAAAGTCCCAAACTATTCTAAAAAATGTTAAGTCTCCTCTTATGTCTCAAATTCAGACTCTCTAATTCTAATATATTTAATTGTCCAGCATTTTCAAAAATGCTTTAGACCTGAAAATATTCTAATAAATCTATGCTAAATCCTCTCTAATAGATCAGTATGCTTTCTCATTTAAGGATTCCACATTTGCACTATACATTCAATATATGGACAAACCAAGAATTTATACAACAGAAATCAAGCTTTATTATTTTGCATCATACCCTAGTTAATTACTCCTAACATTCTGTTTTGTTTATTTGCAGGTAGAATTCTATTCACTGCACCTCACCTTTAAGATTTTGGTTAACAATTACTTCTAGATCTTTTTCTGAAACTCCATTTTCCAATGTAGCATCACGTGTATATTAATGCTTATAATTATTTTTATTGTCCATTTAGAAAATTTAAATTTTTTTAGCATAAAATTCCATTTTTATAATTATATGACCATTGTAATAAATTATTCAAATTTACATGAAAAGTATTCCACTCCTTTTTGGTATTAACACAAATGTGCATTTTAGTATCATAGAAAAACTTTTCAATATTTATTCTACTAGACTATATCATTTACATAAATCAAAAACAATATTGGGCTCAAATCCAAACAATATACAGATACTTGTTTTCTTTTATTATTTTTTGTTATTAGCTTTTTTGTTGATATTGAACTTAAATTTGAAACATCCTAGGTTTTTTTCTATTTTTCATTTAACTATGAACCTTGCTGCATATCATTTTGTTTATTTTAAACTTAGCTGGTTTTTACAAACTTCACTCAGTACGTATGTATGTACATATGTTGTGTGTGTGTGTGTACATGCATAAAGATAATCAAATGTGTATTTATACTGGTCACACAAACTATCAGCTTTATAGAGAAAATAAATAAATACACACACATATATATATATAACATATGTAAACATGCAGATTTAACTAAATTTAATATGTTAGTCATGTCATACAAATTAATAACTTTATTCAGTATTCGTATGTAGACACACACACACATATACAACACAAAATGGCAAATTCATACATAACAAAGATAATTAAATAAGTGATATGTAGTCATATTGGTTATAAAGATTATAATGAATACACTTTCAAAGCCTTGACAGTTTATTTGTGAAGTTGATGCCCAACATAACAAAGTAACATTTTATTATTTTTAAATATTTAAAGCACCTGCTTATAAATTAAGATGTTATTTCTTTCCATTTTATGATTTGTAGGTTTTATGAATTAGAACAGCATTTTACAATGCAAAAGCTCTACATGCATGCACATCCTGACACCAGTGGAGTTTTGTACTTACAGTAATAGGATTTCTGTTTCTGTAACCCTTGCCACTTAATGGTGGCTGAACCCCATCTTCCTTGGGTGAGTGATGCAGATTCCTGCGGGGTGTTGAGCGTCCATGAATCGCAAAGCTCATTGTGAAACTGTGTTTAATTAATAAATAAATATATATATATAGTACAAGATGTAAGTTTACTCAGTAATTTAACAACATAAAACATCTTGCACTCATTTAACAATAAAATGTATAGGCGTAAGACCTCTCAGGTGCTTACATCCAGTCTTACAGTGAGAACTGGTAGGAAGTCAGTACCAAAGCTTCACACCTGTTATGGAGGAGGATGCTTTCGTGGTTTGATCGAGGGGAGGGATAACTTGAAATAAAATAATAATAATAATAATAATAATAATAATAATAATAATAATAATAATGCCCCCTACATGTATGTAATGAATGCTGTATATCGAAGGTTGTATCATCGACAATCAATAGTCGGATCGATACTACAGCAGAGGCTGTGTTTTTGTTGTTTGTTTTTTTTTTCCTTCCTGTTGTTGGAAACGATTAGAATACAAAATCTTCAAAACAGCTATCACTTTTCCTTACTTTAATTACATCTCGGAGGCCGAACCAAACTTTGAGGTGGGGACGGGACGGGTCAGGAGGAATGAAGAGATCCATCATCCAGTCATGACAACAGAAAACACTACAGCGGAAGTCAGGGAAAAATACCCTGAAACCAGCAAACATCTTTGTGGTTTAAAAAAGAAAACGTGTTAGCAATTAAAAAGAAATTTTATGAATTATAAATTATTATTTAAATAAATAATAAAAAAACATTAAAATAGAAATTTATTAAAAACAAGTTTCTTGTTGTTTTTTTTTTTAAAAGAAAAATGATTGCTACAAAAATATCCTGGAAATTCATCTCGTAAAAGTAAACAAATTTAGAATATGGTTTCAGTTTTTTTTTTTTAAATTTGTATTATAAATAATTTATATACTACACTTAAATGATTATTGACTTTTTAATGACTTTATTATAACCAAATTAAAAATGTTGTTTGTTTGGACCATTTCGGTTAATTGACGAACCCGTTTCAGTATTTACTATAATTGCTGGAAGCGTGCATTGCCGCCATTTTGAAGCATTCGTATACTGAGCCGAAGGGAAGTCTGTTGTTTACTGACAGATTACGTCCCGAAATGGCGTACAAAGGCGGGCAGAAAGTTCAGAAAGTAATGGTTCAACCTATTGTATCCTTTTTTGTTTTTTTAAAAAAAAAAAACTAATTTGTTCGACTTCAGCTTATTACGTGAAACTTGTATCTCGGCGCTTAGTTTCCGACTACTGATGATGGTGAGGAGGGAGTCGGTCTCCTTCGTCAGTCCCCTGTCCCAAGGTGGATCCGCTCAGCCGTCAGCCAGATTCACGTCTCTGTTACCAAAAAATCCAGCCCCTAATACGACTGTCGGAAAGTGTGAAACATCCTTCCCTTTGTTCTTTGAGAGAGAGAGAGAACATTTTCTCACCTTTTAGAAGGTTGGGGGTCTCCAACAGGTCCCCCCCCCCCAGTCTAACGGTGTGGAAGCTTAAGTTTCGGATTAACTGGTCTTCCATTCCCCCAGATCACTTGAACAAAACGTCTATGGACCCCCTCCAAACCGTTAGCGAGGAAACGGGCACCAAGCCTGCAATGCATACAAATGTGGTTAAGTAGAGCTTTCTGAAGCCACTCTCCACCACCGCGCCTCTGGCGTCTTTCAGTAACCGTAAGACTGCTATTTTCCCAGACATACCTACCACCTGACTACACTTCTTGTCGTCCCATTTCACTGTTGAATGCAGTTAAACCTCGATTATCCGAACAGGACGGGCGGGGAGTATTTTGTTCGGATAACTGATCTGATCGTAAACAAAGGAAGCCACACTGAACATAATTACGTAAAATAGCATGTTTACAGGGTTTTCGTTTCGCTCAGTCGATAAAATGTGTACAAACACTGGATATTGCTTAGAAATTCATGATATTTTTTTCAAATAAAATCACGTTATGTGTCGTTTAAATAACGAAAATACGGAGCTGAAAATCCAACGAAACATGGCGTAATTACAAAAATTACCTTTACGTACGTGCACAGGAAGTTCATCGAAGACGCTAAGTTCATGTAATTTATTGAGGTAAAGGTGGTCATTTTTTGCGAAGAAAATATCCAGTCGCTGTTGCTTGAGGTGCTTCTGTCTGTCTGTTTTTGCCAGTGATAACATTTGACGAAGATGCATCAACTTGACGGCATCGACTTCGTCTTGTGCTTCGTACCACTCCATGAAAAGTCACAAACCATTGACAGCTTCGTTAATGGGGACTGGAGGAGGTGTTGGGATCTGATTTCCCTTATCATACACTAATGCACGTGAAGTGTCACTTTGGTTGATAAATTTCTCAATCACTGGTCTTGCTTTCTTGATATTGGACACTGTTGCTTTCCCAGTATTGTACTTTTGTGCAATCTTTGATGCCTTTTCACCACGATCCAGTCACTGTAAAATCTCGCTTTTCTGTTTGATTGTCAGTGGTGTTCACTTTCTCTTCACAGACATGGTAACAGCAACAAACTCGATCACTTGTGACAGATATGTACTTGGAACAAAGTTGCAGAGTAGTGCTGTTATAGCACCTGCTGCCCCGCAGGCTTGTCACCCATGGCAGGCACTCCCTGTTGCCTCACAGGCCTCTGCAGTCACTCACACCACTGCCCCCCGCCCCCCCAAAGGATTTCTGTTGCTCTGTGGCCCTAACAGAAGTGCGGACAATACACGCTGGCAATGAGAGCTGGAACTCAAGCTGTTATCACAGAAGGACTGATGCAATCGAGCCGGCAGCTAAAAGAATCTGACCTTGATGTCTGCAGGGAGCAGGAACTTCGGCCAGATGCACACCAGCCAGCTTGGCTCTAGGCCAACTTAGGCCCCAACACTATAATAAACATACGTAGGCACATTTTTTTTTAATATTCATTTTGTAAACAGGTAATGCAAGGTATTTAAACCTCAAAGATGTTAAAACAAAGATTGAAAGAAAGAAATCGATTATTAAACAATAATAATTATAGCATGTTTCTAATGTTCTCAAGTTCGGATAACACAGTATGCCTAATTAAATATTCACGGGACCTTGAAATCTTGTTCGGATAACCGAGGTTTGACTAGTCACGCCAAGATCTATCTTCTAAGCAGTATTTCTAGTACTGCTAGATTCATTCAGATTTAATTTGTTTAATATAATTTTATCCAAGAGTAAGACAAAAAAAAAAACAACAACCTAGAATCAAGTTTTTATGTTCAGTTTCTGATGATTGGTTTATAATAGTTTTTTCTTTTCAAATTCATTGTATGATTGCTACTGTTCATATGTCATAATCTGATTTTGCTGGTAAATTCTTGACTATCTTTGCATGATCAGAGAAGCATGTCTAACATTGGCATTAATAGATATGGGAGTTACATGTGAATATGATTACTAAATAAATAGTGTAATTAGAAGAAAAATGAATAACATTTAAAATGAAAGAGAAATAATAACTTCTGTACCTTACCAGAAATGTACAGGAAAGTAACAGTCCTATAGAGTGCAAGGTATGCCTGTTAGCTGTGTTGAAAAGATCTACAAACATGTGCCATAACTCAGTAAATAAAACAATGAAAATTATGGCATTAAGAAAATTGTTTTCATGCAAATGTCAGAATAACATAGATTGAAAACAAAAGTAAACATGTTAGGAAATTTAGTTACTGGGACATTATGTTTGGAAAGAGCGCTTGATGTGATACAAGTATTTTAATAGGTAGTAGGCATAAACTACATTGATTGAAAAGATCTGGCAATGTGAAATCAAAGATGTTTTGAATAGCTGTAATTAGAAAGCAGCAGAATGTGTTATCTGGTTTGTTAGCTTTTTAAATGACAATTGATCAAGAAACTGTGCTGCACTTTGATAAGCCATTGATTTTCTTGAGCCTGTTTTCTGGTAACAGTTCTGAGCAACCTAGCTAAATCTCTACATAAAAGGCCCTATAGTGTTGTCCTATTATGGATTATGTTTTAATGATACATTTTATATAAGTCTGAGTTTTAACTAACGCATAACTGAAAAGAGAGAATGCAGTATGCTGATTGCATATGCCTTTACTGATAATTTGACCTAGCAATTTTTTTTTTAATGGGCTGGAACATAATAGATACCTTTTTGTTTGTACAAACATTTTGACTCATAATACACTGCACCTTTATTTATTTCTTTTTAACCTGTGATGCATTTCAATTTTATTAGCAATCTGTTTTGACTTTTACAGCTTTCAAATGATATCAAATATACTAGGATTTATCTTGTATTTACGTAAATCTCAAACTTGTTGATTTTGAAGTTTGCTTGTCATTAGCAGATATAAAATCGTTTCCTATGTTTGTTTGTTTTGTTTTTTTTTTGGAAAATTACACTTTTTTGTTTTGCATTTGAAATTCTGCTATATTTTGTAGATTAATGACTACAATTAAATAGGGCTTCATGCCTCAAAATAAAAAGCTTTTGTGAAGCAGAGATTGCTCTTAAAAGCCCATTTTGGATGCTGTGATGTTAAAACAACTAAGAGCATTTTGGCATGATTGCTTCTAAAATTGTATACGTAGAAAATGCTAATCTTGAGTATCCTAAATTTGTATTTTATGAAGTTAAGAGATTTGAATATTAGACTTGTCTTGAAGTATGGTTTACTAATGCATTTCTTCATATTTGTACCTTTATTTTCAATTTACACAACTTTGTTAGTATGTTTGAAATTAGGATTCTGATATTCTTTAACAGACATTTGCAGAATCTTATTTTTCGATATCTTCAAAATGTAAGTATTGTTTATTTTCTTTTGGTAATGGTGTTAAAGAGGTTAAATGGAATTTTAAAATTTTATATTTTCACTGTAGAATATTAAATACCACATCTGTTCCATCATCACAGACTGATGGCATTTTTAACTATTCTGTAATGGGTAATAATAGTATTTTCTCTCGGTCAAAGGAAATACATGATCTTCAAAAACAACAAATGCACTTGTGACCCCTTAACATACATTTCTTTTAAAAAAAAATGTCTAAGTGAAGTGTCTTTAATTCCAGTCCTCGCTTGTAGATCATAGTGGAACCGTTTAATTCCCCTAGTTAAAACATTTAAAATTCCAAATCTTTCAGATTTTACTTTTGTTTATATCCATTCTTTCAACTTATCTGACAGCTGGTTTCTGCTCAGAGGAACAGCAAAGCAGTATTAGTAATGTATCTTGTTTAAGTAAAAAAAAATCTCTGTAGTAGGAATTTTATCAAGTAATCAGGCATTTTCTTATAAAAAAACGTGTTTTCAGCCTGTTTATGCCTGACTTTGAGTAATGTACCTGTCTTTGTTTGTTTGTTTCATGTTTTCATATAGCAAAGGCATTATTTACTATACTGACATGCTTGCTCATTTGCTTTCCTCTTTCACACACAAAAAATCAGTATTCTTCTATATTTCCATTTTGTTTTTTATTACAGAGAAGTAGAATTCAGGTGTGGCTGTATGAACAGGTGAATCTTCGTATCGAAGGTTGCATTGTGGTAAGCATTTATTAAAAAAAACAAAAAAAATAAAATTGTAGACTTGTGTAGTTTTTAGGGACAATGGTTTATTATCTATTATTTAGTACAGGTGCACAGAATGATAACATTAATGTTAAGGGCATTAAAAGTCTTTGAATGTTTTAGTGGTACATTTAAATAAGATCTAAAAGATTATGTACAAAGGTATTTTATTTAACAGAAATGCTTTCATAAGTAAATGGAAGTATTTCATTATATTACATGTTCATTTCTTGAAACCTTTTTGTGGCTGTGAATTTCACCAGGTATGACTTTGCCACATATCTAGTGTATTTACTTAAGAAGAAAGTAATAAAGTGGATTCTAGTTTTACTGTTAATCTACTGGTGGGTCCTGGTCAGAGAAAATACAGAAACTTAGGGCTAGCAAATTATCTTGAAAAAGTGCTGAACAATCTTTGTTTAATGAAGTTTTCACTACAAATTTTAGTGATGATAAAAAAACAAAACAGCTTTTTTTTTTTTTTTAAGAAAATGCTGGTATATAATTTGAGTTCTCTGAAAAGGGTGACAAATTATTTTAAAAATGCATTTATAATGTTGCACAAGATTATACTGATGAAGCAGAAATAAATGCCATTTTTAAGTGCATCTGTAGTGACTTAATTGAAGGAATAAACAGGCTTGCTATGAATGATAAAGGGTTAGTTTCAACAACTAATATAGGTAGATTTTGCTGTTAATTACAAATATTATGGTTTGAACCACAGCATCCTAACTCACGTCACCTTTACCATGCTAAGGTGTAAAACATGTTTAGCCAGTCATGTAGTGGCAAAGCTGTATATTAACTTGTGTACAGTAGTGTATAATGTCCTCTCAGAGATCAGTCATGTTTGCTTTACCTTTGTGAGTAAAAGCAGTTTTAGATAGAAATGTTAAGTTGATAAAATCATATTTAAAAAAAGGAATCAGTTCTGTCCCTCTGCCTTTGCAGGGTTTTGATGAGTACATGAACCTCTGCTTAGATGATGCTGAAGAAGTTCATATGAAGACAAAAAATAGGAAATCCTTGGGTAATATATTTATCTATCTACAAGTTTGAGCTGTAGCATGTTTACGGGTCCATTTATTTGATACCAGTTTCATAGTAACTCATTTCTTGCAGTTTAAAAGGAAATAGTTTTTTTAAAAAAAAAACTACAAATTTTAGTGCAAGGATATAACTATACATCATTTATCCTCCCTTTTTATTGTTAAAGGAAGTTAAATGATTTTGTTCAAATCAATTTTTGTGTCTATGTTGACTAGGATTTTTATTGCCATTAATTCAATAAATTTAATATGTGAACCTCATTTTAATCTGCTGATTAGTATGCATTATATTTGTGTGTGCAAAGAAATATTACTAACTCACCGATCTGTAATTGTATACTTTAGATTTTGAAACTAATATCAGCAAAGTGAAGTTAGTCTTGCCATAAAGAAGTTCAGTTTATCACAGAATAAAGTATTTACAAATGTTTAAGATGAGGTATAAGTTTTCTCCAAATCAGTCTCTTCATCTACATATCCAACCACTTCAGTGAAGAGCTCCATATATTTATGTTCAGCCCCAGTCACATGGTATGATAACATGAGTGTATCATAGACTACTGACTAGCTTTGAATATGTACGACTTTTATTGGTTATGACATATAACCCTTGTCAAACTTTATCTTTCAGGGCGAATACTTCTCAAAGGAGATAATATCACGATGATTCAGCAAGTCCAATAGCGTATTCATAACACAGCTCAGCTATCCTTTCATTTACATTACTATCACTTCATGAAGAACTTTTTGGAATTGCCTTGACAAAGCTAGAGCTGTCTACTATTTGTTGTAAGTTCAGCTCTTGTCCTGATGTTAGGTCCGAGATTTTACCTCTTAATAGTAGTTTTTTTTTCTTCCTAACCAGGTAAAGAAAATAAATATCATTTTTACAACTGTTGGCTTTTGGTCTTTTAATTACCAAATATGTACATAGCACATTCAACAAAATTTATCTGAGATTGCTTTGCTTTAGTATATATAACGTTAATCCAGTGATAATTTGGTGTTTTTGTTTTTACTAAACTTTTTTTTTTTTTTTAGTTTGCAAAGGTAAAAAGAAGTCTATCTGAAATCCATAGGAATTTTTAATTTAATGCATTCTGAAAAAGAAAATGTTTAAACAGATTATTAATGTCCAGAGTCTTGTGGCCACCAAGGAGGGGTTTGTATTGTCACTTTACAATTCCCTTTTAGCAGGTAGGTCTTCTCTCTGTCCTTCACTTTTTCCACATTCATTAACCCTAAACCAAACTGTCCTAAACCACTCCGAAATTTTCCGACAGATTTCCCATTGTCAGTTGTAATGGTTTCATTAGGTGGCAGAAACTCAGTCTCTCTGTAAGAACAAGATCAGATTAAACTAATACAGCAGCATAATGTTACTAGTACACTATACAGTGACAACTTTTGATATTTGCCAGTTCAAATAAAGAAAATTTTCACTAAGTATTATTCATGACCAGTACACTTGTTTTATGACATTATAATATGGGTGTTTTAGTTTTGTTAGGGTTTAAAAATGGTTTATTTCATACTTAAAAACAATATTTGTGTATAATAATTTACTTTGGTTTACCTAAATAAAGCTAGAAACAGTAGCTTTGCTACTTAAGATGTTAAATAGCAGACAATTCTGACATCACAAATAAGAGTGTTGATCAAAAGGGGTGTACTGATTGGTTGCATTAGTTTATTTAATAGTCACTTAATTAAATGATTGTGCTGTGTTAGAGGGCTCATAGCCTCCAAATGACCATACCTGTCAAATGCTAATGGCATCAGTCTCTTTCTGATTGCACCTGTATGATGTGTTCGTGCAGTCAACTCCTGCCCTATGTAACAACCTTTCTGGAAACTGACTAAAAGTAAACAAGTTAAAATAAACATCAGTTAAGGTTTTAATACCCTTTGCTGTGTGTGCCATTAAACATTTAATAGTTCTGTAGTAGACCAGCTTTTTTTCCAATTGGATACAGATAACTGACTCACCTCCATTCATATAGACCAGGTTACTTTCCAGTGGAAAACAGTTTCCAGGTGGCAGATCAGCTGTTCCCTCACAGATTCCCATTTTGTATCGGTGCAAATGGTATTCTTTTTCATCACATATGGCTCCATTCAGTAGTAACATGTCTGAAAGAGGAATCGATAAACTGTGATGTTAATAGCAAGAGTATAAATAATTACTCGTGACCAGGTGAATGCTATTCTGTATTGCCCCCCACCTACCAAAAAGAAAAATTCACGTACAGTAACAAAACTGGTATTGCAAAGAAGTAACTTATTTAAAATAACTACTATAAGTTACCCAACAAGAATTTTTGTTAATCCAATGCAATGTTGTCTGTCTGAGATTAAAATCCCCTAATTTTATCAATGGAAAACTAATAATTTTGAATTCTTCTGCTTGTTAGTGGCTAGAAGAAACCAAAATAGGGGCCAGTTCAGATAAACTACACACACACACTGGATAAGGGAATCAAATGTGTGACTGCTACTATGCTAACCATAACAGCCTACGGTATGCACATACAGATAAATCCACAAATAGCAAATTCAAAGTTGTATTAGTAAGTTTGTACGAAAACTAATAAAATTATAAATTACTAACAATTTTAGCACCTAATTCTAATTCTCCATGCTCACTAGTTTTTAGGTTAGGTTTGCTTATAATCAATCAGCCCAGAAATTTTCTTTTGTGGTATATATTCTCTATCAAAACATGGAGCCCTATGATAAAGCTTCTCTCAAATAGCTAAATGCTACCTTATCAACTTAAAAGCAAAACTGACTAACAATTGCAACATTTTCAAATGATTGCCCACCCTCTATTTGGCAATCTTGCTTGTCCTAATTACCCAGGTGACTATTTAAAGTATTTTTTAAATTTCATTTATTTAAAATGATGTAACTTCTCAAAAACAAATTTTAGTACTCAGTCTTGCAAAAGTAAATTCTTAAGTCACACCATACGTACCCTTAATGTCAGCAGACAGCAGCACCCTCCAGCCAAATGAACTGACCCGTGGATCCCTGACATAAACAAGCACTTGGCTGCCATCAGTTAATATCTGTGAAGGGCTGGTAGTTGCTGGATCTGCAAAGTGGGCATATGTCTTGTATTCATCAGAAGCATTCCTTATATCAACCTGAGGAAATGATTTGAAGCAGCTTACTAATAAATAGTCAAAATACAATAATCGACATTAATGCACAATATAATGCTAGATTTTGCACAGTGTATCTAAAATGATGAATGGGCAGATAACTTTCTTATTTGGTAAATATAGACTAGGACAGCCAGAGTTTGATGCCCACTTGTAGCTTATCCCCTTAGCATAGTTTAGCACTCTAGTAGGGATTAATGTATGTGTGCATGCTCCACATTCATTATGGATTCACCTGTTGCCTCTACAGATGTATCGTGTCTTATACACAATATTACAGATCATCATTACCTTGTCTAGTTAAATTGGGGAAAAAACTTTTTGGAGTAGATAAACAAATGCTGAGATTTAAAATAATTCATTTTATCATCTACTGACTAATCCTTCTCAATATTTCTCTCCTGCTAATCTTTCTTTTAAAACATGCCATTATTTACAGAATGTACACAGAATAAAATCTAATCTTTACTTTTGATCAGAGAGATTATTTGTAAATAACATGCCTACAACTATATATTACCTCCCCTTGCCAAAATTTTAGCTGTGTAGATAATTTTATTATATGTGGGTTGTGTCTACTTAACTTCCATTTTCCCATTATGGTCCCCTCATTTATACCAGTGGTAACCTCACAATAAACAAATGTTCTGCATAGCAGATGTGAAAACAGTCCTTTCAACCTTCAAAAACAAAAAAAAAAAAAAACACGAGTATGTTTAATTACATCTAGTATCTGGAAAAGCTTGTAAAATCTGATTACAAAAATGAAAGAAAAATTAGAACTATGATGTTTACCTTTTTGCGTATTTTGTATTTGTGTAGAATTTTAATGAAGTTATCTGTCACCTGCCTGTCACATTCTATGTAATACGATGGTGGCTGGTCTTTGCATATTACATGGTGAATAATTAGATCATACAGCACCCTTCCCTGTTTGAAAATCAAATCAAAACTAGTTAGGATACTCTTAATCATTTTTCATCTTTAAATCTGTAATATTTATCTATATATATATATATATATATATATATGTATATATAGTACATTTATTTTAAAAAATTTTTAATGTACAATAAAATAGGGTTTTTTCTGACAAGTTAAATGCAGCATATTTTTACAGTGGTGCATCCAAAGAACAATGCAATAACTAAAGAATTAACATATTCCCAGAAGTTAATAGTTAAGAATTAATTTCTGTGTTGACCTTCCATGGTTTGGACACATTGCACCAATCCATCTTCCAGTGACTGGTGGTGTAGGAATGACTAATTTCTCCTCTGAACTTTAAGTGGTTAGGACCATGAAGTATGCACAAGTACTTGTGAAACAATTCTCAATATAACCACAGTTTAAAAAACAAGCCTTTAATTAATCTTTCATTTTGAAAAAGAACAATTAGTATATACTGTAGTATACAAAACAAAAGCTCTCAAGTTTGCACGTTGTCTTTACTACTGAAGACAAAAATAAACAGATTTCAAATCAGGCATGCCTAAAAGTTTCAGAAAACAGAAGCAAAGTAGCCAATTAGGTGGCCTTTGATCAACATCCAGGTATTGAAAATGTTCCTTTTCAAGAGTAATGAATTTTTCTAGGCCATGCAGTAAAGAATTTTAAAATTCTGAAAAGATAATGAACTCCTAAACAAGCAGACTTCTGCTTCAATTGGTATAATTCCATCCAACCACTGCAATTACATTAATTAAAGGAGAAATAAAATAAACAAATGAAAGTGCCTGAAAATATTTATATGGTGTGTATTAAAACATCTTTTATTCATTCGAAGTACCAGCTTTTTAAATTACCTGGGCATTGAGCATCATGGAGTAAAATGACCATTGGTTGTTTTTCCCAAGACTTTGCACATTATTGGTGATCAATCCCTGTAAAAAGTTTGCAGCATCAAGTCCACTGACAACTACCAAGCCACGGCTGTCGAGCCTGTACATTTTCCTTCTAGATTCAGCTGCTGAAAATCTCCGGCTACATGGTAAGATACCCAATTTTCCCAACTTTTGCCTTGCATATGGACAGATTCTGGAGGACAGAAACCTAGCACCACGTTTACAGCAGTGTGTCCAGCAGGTATATGTAAGCATTGTGATGTGGGAGGAAAAATGAAATACTGCAACATTTAATTCACCTGAAAGATACACGTGATTAAAGTAGAACTCACAAGGTGTTGAGATTAATTCTTCAAACAGCATGAGATTCACACTGTTAATCTTATTCAACTAGTAAAGAGCTCTTTAGTCAGTAAAATTCAAATTTGGCTTGTTAAATCATCCAAAGATCTCAATAACTTACAAATGAGCAAGTGTTAAATTAAAGGCCAAGCAAGCAAATTTACAAGTCAACAGGAGAGGAATTAAATCCTACACAAATTGCATCTTATTCTGTATCATTTAAAAGATGTTACTTTATAATTCCTCAACACTATCGCTGATGTAAGGGACTGTGTGTTATCTACACCAATGTTTCCAAAGCAAATGTGATTCCTAAACAAATATGATCACAGCTGTGCCTTCCAGGATTTGCACCATCTGCTCCAGCAGGATTTATTGCTGAACAGTATCTCAGCTTATCTAGCAATGCATCACATTTGCTGATAGAGAGTTTCTCCATTTCACAATAACAACTCCCTTTTTTTTTTTTTTTACTTTTATCACGAAGTCCATATTTTAATAACTGTTTTGAAATATATATCACACTTGTAATTACTACATCCAGAATAAAATGAATCTGAGAAGCAAACTAAATTGCAAAAATCAAAAGCTAAAGTCAAGAAATAAATCTTAATTTTACAGAATTGCTGTATTCAAGGGTCTGTTGTACTGAATAGGGCAGTAATAAATATTTGAATTCGTTCTTTTTGGGTGTGTGGGTGTGTGTGGTGCAATTATTAAACAGTCTCATTTTAATTTAGTAAATGGATAAGAATTATTGCATATAAAAGATCCTCCCCCAAGATTTAAGTAAAGGTCTCATTAATATATGTGCTACAGTAAGAACGTGAACCAGTAATTATACGAAATTCATAAACCATTCGTGAATGTATGTAAATACTGGCACCCTTACAAAATTCATTGAAATTTCCGATAATTTATAAGAAACAATTATACTTTATTAAAAAGAAAACTTCGTCGTCTCGTTAGAGGAGTTAGGATCCTCGCGGAATTACATTTAAAGCTTTAAGACTGGACGTGCTTAGCACCTCGCGAATGGACTACACAAAACACTGATTGCTCCCTATTTACCAGCAGACTTTGCTGTGTCATCCTGGGAGGAGGGGGGGAGGAGAGTGTGTGTGGGGTTTGGGGGGGTGTATGGGACCGTTTTATTTTTTTATTAACGATGGTATCCAACCTAAAAAGAAACTATCCAAAGTCAAAGGACTTTAGGTTCAGCGTGAGCGGACTCTTGGAATCTAGGCCCGATCTGAAGCGATATTAATACGGGTTAGTGGAGAATGTGAACTAAAGATAAAGCAGAAATAGCGCAAATTAGATTCCACTGTCAACGGCTCAGGCACCAAGGTCGGCGGGTAAAGGTTGGAGCTGGAAACGTTCACAAGAACAGCACTTAAACCAGATTAAATGAACTTACTAATCAACAAGCAAGTAGAAGGCCGTCCATGGCAGTGTAGTCGTCCCCCTCCATGCCATCTGCCGACCAATAGAGTCACTAAGGTTAGGTAATTGCACCGGTGCCGACTGACTGAGGTTTCCCGCAAATATTATGTCCGATTAATTTAAAAAAAAAAAAAATAGAAATTACTATTTAATAAAATACTTCGCTAGTGCCTGAATTAGCCATTGATGATGGTGAATAATAATAATAATAATAATGTTAAAACATATGACTGGATCACACCAGAAGAACCATATATATATATTTTTTTTTTACACGATCAACAAAAATCATTATATTGAAACTGAAGCTTTGACGAATTAAAGTTACAACAACAAATATGAAATTTCTACGGGGAGTAAAAAGAATCCCAATCATTGGGCAGGCCCCCTTTCCCGATAGGCCCCGAGGAAAGCGTCATCGCCGGTCGGTCCCGAGATGCGGCCATTATTTATCCATGGCTGCCAGAACAAAAACGCCCGAACAGCTATCGCCGGGACGTCGGCGGGTCATTCATGCCCACTCCCCCTCCCCCCCCCCCTTTCACTTGACTCCTTATCTTAGGTCGAAAATCCCCCTTCAGAAAAGAAACAAACGAGAAACGATAAACATGAAAAACCCTGAACGAGACCTTTTTTGGGCCGAGCTGCTCACCTGCGGCTTATATTAAAGTCTAACTCGGTGTTCGGTTTACCAGCCGTCGTCACTTCTGATTAGAATACCCGTGGGAGCTTCATTCCACCCAAACTGAAGAACACCCGCATATTAATTTGCTTTCCCCACTCACCCACTAAGGAATGATTTACTTTCAAAACTGAGGGGTTTCGCCTTATAGCTGAGGTGTAAAGTGAAAGTCGTCTGGAATCTGGAGTTCACCAGTAACGGAAAAATCGGTACCACAATATTTACCATTCCCTTTAGGAGACCGTGCTGAGTTTGCATGTCATGTTCCTGTCACGTTAATAAGACATTATCAATCAGTCGGTATTTTCTTTTTTTTAAATTACGATTATTAATGTCATCGTCCGAGAATACGCCACCATTTTGAATTTCTGGATACGTCTTCACACGTGACTGCTACCCGCTTTGTTAGGGCGCCTTACCTGGGAAGTGCCCGAGGCAATCGTAAGAGATCTCGTTGTTTCAATGAGCAATTACTGTCTAATGACCGTTAGCACGTGACACATACATGTCGGGCTTTACGGTCCCAGCGAGCGATCGGTCAGCTGAATTATTGTTTTGACATAACAACTGACCCCGTCTTATAATAGGGTCAATTCTAAAGTCACTATTCTTTGTCCAAGAAACAGGGAGGGTTGGGGAAGTATTCCTATAAGTGAGTATCACGGTAAACAGGGATCGGAAGGTGAGTCAACACCGATTTGGGTACTACGTCATAACTGTATGCGCCTTTAACCGGTGAGCAAAATTTTGCCCCTAGGTGCCGTGCCGATCGCCCTCCTGTCCAATAACCTGGCTAGATAATGTATACGATGTTTAGTTAAAGTAAGATGGCTCCTACACCTGATGTTTGTTGACTACTATTAGAAATGTAGAAACTTTATAATGGGGCTCTTTAAATTAGACATTAAATTAAATGTTAAACTTATTTTATTCTGGATTATGAATCATTTTACACGTATTCAATATGTATATAATAGACATCTGAAACGATAAGCATATTAATTTATGATTGATACCATGCGCATTCTTGTTGTTATTACAAAGTGCTACAATAAAAGCCAAACAGCTATGCAGCATCCAGATATCTGTTTAAAGAGCCATAGGCCAAATTAATTTTCAAACAATGGATGCCACAATATCTCTAATAAAACATGCTGATGATATTGTTGCATCATGTGCTGCCTTGATGAACCTTCAAACCAAACTTGTTGAATAATGTATTTTTCAGAAATCCTAATGACTCCATTATAAAGACGTCACAAATGAAACGGTCAGTCAACTGGTCTAAAGTACGATGAATACTATGATTACAGGCTGAAGAACAAATGGTGCTGGGTGGGTGTTTCAAATTCTTGCATCGGTTCAATTGGGGCAGAACTGAGCACCTCTGGGGATTTTTTTTGTAGCCCTTACACAGCTGTAGCAAAACCATTCAGTCTCCCACATCTCGTCGTCACGTGGGACCAGGTCCCAAAATCCTGGATGGGTTGTCTCTAGAATTTAGGAGTTTTCTGGAATCAATCTCAATGAGCAAGCAACATTTTTTGAAATGCTGTTTTTTTTTGTTTTTTTTCTTCTTTCTAGTTAATCCTGCAGCGGCCTGGGTGTCAAAATCGCACAGCGACAAGTGTCTGTAGTTGTGTTTGGGTGAAGTACTCATTGCAATATTTTAGTGCTACTCGGGTTTAGATGAAAGGGACAGTCCTCAGAACAATTTCCTCATGTGGGTGGTGAGAGCCTATGCTTACATGGATGTTGTCTTAGCTCCATAAGAAAAACCATCCCTTTGTGGCAATCACATGAAGATGTTCCATTTGGAGAGGCTCTCATAAAGTGCATTTCTTAAAAAAAACAACAAAAAAAAATTAAATCCAGCTGGACTGGATCTAAAATCCATGTGCTGCAGGGATGTTTGGTAGCTGTATTGTTGTAGCAATATTTTTTTTTGTCTAGTCACCATTTGCAAGCTATAACTTTTCAAAGGGCTACGTTTCGTATTAACACTGAATTTTAAAATGTCATTTTTAGGTCTTGTAAATGGTTTTATGGTGATGACTCAATGGGCTGCCAGTCTGTTCTTTTCCATGAGCAAACCACAAAGAAGACAGGCTTTGGTGTTTAGGTTGCTTTTTACTAGTTGCTGTGCCAGCATCAGTCCCACCAGGCTCATAAAATGTAGACAAAGAGGGTAGGAACAGAAATGGCCTGTTTGGTGTTTGGATCAGGTAGTGGTGTAGATCTGCATGCTCCAGTGCCATCTTCTCTCTGTCAAATTGTACAGGTCAGGCAGCTGTACTTTATTTAATTTAAGTATGCGCAGGTAAGCCCTTTGATCATTCCATGACAAATGACTGAATTCTTCTGAAGATTATAATGTAGCAGTGTTTGTGATGGAGCCCAGAAAACAAATGCAAATCTGTGTAATGCACAATAAAAATATATGATGCATGTGGCATCAACTTCTTGATTACCAGCATATGCAGAATCAGAGGAAATAAACAGGAATAATGTATTGATCTAAAGAAACTGACAACTCAAACGTTTAAGAAGGGAGTAAGCTAATATTGATCATCTGAGGATGAAGGTAAGTAGACTCTCAACTTTTCTCAGTGGTAAGCGATTTGTGTTAGATTAGTGAGGCTGATAGTTTAAATCAGATTAGACTCTTCTATCCTTGAGCCTGGATTAGCTGGTTGTAGATAATAAGAGATCTGGTGAAGAGCCATTAGTGATGGCATGTGTGTGAGTAAATAGTAAATAACATTAGCCATATAGCAGGTCTTCTGAACAGCTTTTGGCAGTTGGTGCAAATAAAGACTGCAACTCTTGCCTGTCAAAGAAAAAAAAAACAGCAGACTTATTAGAAACTATAGAAGCAGTGTATTGGTGGTAATTGGAGGCCAGGATTCAGAGTTTCTGAGCTTTGGCTCCCATCTGTGTCCATTGAATTTTCATATTCTGCTTCTCCTAAAAATTGTTTCAAGGATGAAAGAGATGACTCATAGAAAATAACTCATCTCTCTTTTTTTTTTTTAACAGTACTTTTGTAAATTTTTTTTGCTAGTCATTGGTATTTCTTTGTTGGTTAAAGAAAATAAAATGATAATAAAAGGAACTTAACCATCACATTTGAGATTTACATTTCCATAATACTTGACATTACTCTGTATGATAATGATAGTGGTGTTGACACTAATATCAAGACGTTTGTAGATAACCCCTAAAGAGTTAATAGCAAAAATAATAAGATAATTTTAATGTAAACTGGATTATTTATTCAATTTGTCAATAAAGTAGAAAATAATTTAACACTAGAAATATAAATGTATTTAAAACAAAAAGCAGGGAATATTTTAATCAGTATTGTAAAGGAGATACTATAATAAGAAAGTTTTTATCTGCTAACAACGAAATTTCTGAATTACCATAATTATAAAAGTAGAGACATTTGAGTTTAAATATATAAGTCTTTTAAATTATCCATATCTGGAATACACTCTGCAGGCTGCAGGTGAGAAGGTGTTATTTGAGAAAGGACACATGCATATTGAATCCAGCCTCCTCAGTTATGATTATTCTGTTTTTTGACAGAGCTGGTTGTTGGAAATGCTTTACCTGCCTGTAAAACACGTTACCTGATGTCTCCATGTATAAAAACAAGAAGAAAAGAATAACTCTTGCAAAATACTGATGTTTATATTTGCATAATTACACTTTTTAAATATCCTATATAACTGCCTCTAGCTTTAATAACAACTCTCAAACATGCTGGCGAATGATACGGTTTTTCACTTTCCTTTTATTAATTCCTATTAACCAATTTTTTTTGCAGTTTCACAATTCCAGACTAAAGTTTGTTTTTTGTTACCTTTCTTAGAGTTTGGCTCTGAACACTTCTCCGCGAGCTACCCTTGGAACTATGTTACACCACCTGATGACAGAGATGATCCTAGACTTCTACAACAATCAGTTTAATGTTATTCTGCAAGTTGAGTTAGGTGGGGCTTTCATACATACTTTTTTTAAAAAAAATCTAATAATTTAATCTTCTTTATTTATTTAATAAGAGTATGCCAGCCATATGTATGTTTTTCAATCACATACACTTTACAGGCTTGTAAACTCGTTCCAGCCAGCAATTTTTGTGTAACATTTTTTTTTCAAAGTAATAAAATTGCAAATAAATGGGTTGAACTAGCTGAAAATTTTAATAATGTAATATAAATTTATTTTAAAATCATGTTGATAAATATTTTTCATCCTCAGGGACAGGGTCACTAAGCTTCATTTGATAACACACTATACTAATTTACTATGCCACATTTATACTGGAGGATCTTTATAAAATATATTCATTTCATTTCAGACCTATTTATTTCTTTAATAATATAAAAATACAAATATCCAGCATCACTGGGATTCCGTCATAAAGGACTGCTACACTGAAAGAATTGAAGCATGAAGAACCAACTAACTTTGCACTTCAGTACCCTTGTAGGTCATCTTTAGGTTGGGGTGTAATCACAAAAAACTGTCAGCAGCCAAAATGGATCATGTGAGGCATAGATAGCACTCACTATTGTGTGGGCAGCTATTAGCAAGTAATCAACCACTTTACTTTAAATGTTTTACAACAAGGACATTTTAAGCAGAACTGCTCATCTCATCACGTATTGGCACTTCCAGGTAGATAAAACATTGCTTTGTTGTTTTCTAGAAGTTGATTAGAAACCTTTTTAGTGATGTAAATGTAATTAATTATCTGAATTAATGTATTGTAAACGTTATGAAATTAAGTTTATCAGTAGTAATATAAATGAGAATGTGAGATTTACAGTAGATATTGTCAGGTATAATTAATTATAGTGATGTAGATGGTAGAGTAGAAATTGAAGTTTAGTTACCTGTATTAATGGAGAGCTTTTTACTACTTTGTAAGCAATGTGATATTACTACTGTGAACATTTACTTCAGGTTGCCAAGAATGGAAAGCAATGTTGGAATGGTTTTCATGGACCTTCTAAAAAAAATGTTTCTTTATTGTCTATCTGCCATACAAGGTAATGATGTCTTTGAGAATCTTTCAGGTCAGCAAGAACAAGGATATTTGTTTTAACCTCTTTATTTTAATTTATTTGGTTCTTTTTCACCATCAGATTTTGATTTATTAAACGAGAAAATTAGGCATATATTTTCATTTAAAACTCATGCTTTTATTTCTGTAAATCACATGTGAACAGGAAGTGCATTCCTCATGCCTGATTCATCCATTGGGAACATTAGATCAGCCGACAATGCTAAGGCAGATAAGCAAACTAATTTGAAAGTGAAAAATAGGAAAAGTTTGGAAGCAGCCACTCTTTGTAAACTTCTGATGGTCACTATTACTTGTGGCTTTTTCTGATTAGTAACTTCACCACTATAGTGTGCTATGTGACTGTTTCTCTCTCTCTCTCTTTTTTTTCATAGTGGACCTTTTCAAAATTTTCTACTTGCTTTTGGTTGCAAACACACCTGTCTATTCATTTACATAGACAATGTCTGAAGAAATCAAGTCATTAGTTTCACCTGACCCTAATCTGCTGCAGGTAAGTTTTACTTTTTTTTTTTTGAAAATAGCATCATGCAATACTAATTTGGTAAATCTCAAAATTAAATGTATTTGCCATGTTTCAAGTGTGATTATGTATATATGTTGCATCCACAAATGCGGAATTTCCCAGCATAATTCTTGAGAATGTGCAACACCGTGTCCAAGCCCATTAATTATGCAATGAGTTGTGCTGGGCAATCACTTTGCGTAATTCTATGGAGCGAGCAATGATGCTTTAAGCTTAATTGATGATTGATTAAGGTTAGCTGTTTACATGTTTCATGTCATTAGTTTGATATTAGTCTCAAGATGGAGGAAAAAATCAGATTTGTAAAGTTTAATTAACAAAAATATGTTGTCTTCACAAGAAGTGGATATGAGCAAAATATTTATGTCATTGCAGTACCAGGGGATGTTTGTGTTTTAAAGAAGGGAACATGTGTTCAAGTCATTGTCACCCTAGAAACAGCGAATGTTCCAACAAATAGGATTTTATCAGAATGTTTTAGACTGAAATGTACTAATCTGTGATATCATAATTTACAATTAATTCTTCCAAACTTGTTGCTCATACTGTGGAATTATGCAGTCTAGTGTGCCCATTCCACAAATGAAACAGGCAAGGACACCAGTCTTCGGAATGGGGCAGTTACCTTGCATAATCTATGAATTGGGCATTTCTGCAAATTATGCATGATATATGTATTGGACTAGATGGGCAGATAACCAGTGTGCCCTATCATTATTTATATGCGCAGATAACTAGTGTGCCTTATTGGCATCTAAATGGGTAGATAACCAATGTGCACTATCACCATGCTAAAGAACGGGAGGATCTCGTGATATCTTTTTCAGTTTACCAGAAGCCATGTTATAGAGTATAGACATTTCAAAAAGTGACCAGAGTCAAAGGCTCATTGGCAAAGATTCCACAATTTAATGAGGCTCTCGGAGCCCACAGTATCATATTGTTCACTGAAACAACTGTTACCACTGTGGTAAAGCAACTTGGAAACCTTTCAACAGTGGCATTATGATGCATCATTACTTATCACCATTTGCTGATATTGTACATGCAACAGAAATTAACCAGAGGGTGGTGGTACAATGTTATATCTAAAGTTTGGCAGCAAAACCCTCTAATTCTTTTGTAGCATTAAGAAATAAATCATCAAACTTTGTCCCATCTGACTTTGTCAATAAGCAAAAAGTAAACATGAAGTTGGTTTTATCCATAAGCAACAACTAAAAAAGGGGGCAAAGAACACACAATTTCACTTATGGCAGTACTGGAAATATTTTATACCATTTAAACTATGCCAGTTGAATCCCAGATTTATCTAGCAGTTAACCCTTCCAGTTCACTTAGCTACCAAACTGAGAAATTGTAATTTTTCTTCACAATAAGTTTTTTAATTCATAGTGAAAAAAAGATAGTAGCATGGGATGCACCTTGCAGTCCCCATCTTTATGACTTCTGGTAAAGGCCTTGGATGATGCTGCAATTTCCATTCAAAATTGGAGGATGTAAAGTACATACTCTACTACACTGGAAAAAAGAGAGTGAAAATGATTTTGGGGAATTAGGTTTCTATGTGCTGAAGGTCAATACAAAAACTGATTAGTTGTCTCCCCCTGCTAAATTACAGTATTATTATTTTTTTGTCAACAATTTTAATAAGTCTGTATATTTTATAGAGTTTATTTATTTCAGATATCATAAATCGATGACTATTTCTGTTGATGGAGTGATCTCATTCTCAGATTTTCCAGATATCATTTTTTTATGCCTTAGAAGCAAAGAGAAATGCAGACTCTGTTTGTCGGAGGATCTCTCAGAATTGCACAGGAGGTAAAAGCCTGCCTCTGCTGGCTGCCTCATCAGCTAAGAAAGGACACCTAAACAGAATAAGCTTATGGTATGGCCATATTAGAGCCACCTACAGGCAAATATTGACATGTATCTAAATTCACTGAAATGGTGGTCAGGGTCAGGGAAACAGGGAGTCCTTTGCTGAAGGAACTATTTGGCGAGTAGGGCGGGCGATGTGGCAAAATAAGTGTTGATAGATTGTGAGGAATACACATTTCCAGTGTGAATTTCATAGGCATGCAGTGATAAAGGGCTTAGAATTCTGCCTAAATAATGGCATCTTCCTGTCCATCGAATAGAGAAAGCTATCCACGCATTCTGCCATCTCTAAAGCTATGAGTCTATAAAACTGAAGAGGATAAATCTGTTTCTATCCAACAGATATAATTTTATTAATAAATTATCTTCACTCAAAGCGTCATCAATTTATAACTTTAAACGTATCGGTCAGAAATGCATGCTAATGTTGGTACTCGCGTTGTAGGGGATAATATTGGCTTGCAACTTAACAAGGTAAATTCTAACAAATGCTACTTGATGTTCTTTTGGGAAACAAAACATGTAGATGGGCTAAGGAAGAAAGAAAAAAAGACTTGTTTGAGTTATCTACCTTATGTACAATGTACTAAACAAACTGGGTCAGGAATGACTTGATTGATTAGTCACTGGTGAGTGGTAGCATAGATAAGAGTTTACTCACTACAGAAGGACAGAACAAACCAGTCGTGGGAAAAACCTCATATTGTAAAAAATAAAAAGATCCATCCCCTAAATAAAATATTTTGATAGGTTAGTTTCATAAAATCCTCTCAAATTCATGGAGTTTGATTCTTATTTTAAAGAAATTTGCTTAGCAAAACATGTATGGGTATTTTCAGGTGTGTTGTTTGTTTGTATTGCCAGAAAGTATTTTATGCAGTTAACAATATGCCAACTGAAGCTGTACAATCCACCTGCAGGTAAAGAAATATTCGTTCATTGTGCTAAATGGTTTATTTAGTATATCTGCTGTTAACATTCAAGCTGACACCTTCAAATCGCTATCTTAGCAAAACATTTCCCTTGCAGCGGACATTAACAGTTTTTCTTTTTTTTAACTCTCTCTCAAATGTCCTCTTAATTATAGTTTACAAATTCATTTTTCAGTTGTCATCACTGATGGTGAACTGTTTGCAGATTTAGCATTTAAAACAAATAATCTTGAATTGGTGGATTTAGTACTGTATCCAGCAGCCTGTGATGTATACAAAGGCTGTAAGCCAAGCAGACATTAAATTACAGACCACAGGCAGGCTATTCCATGCATTAATGACCTATCATCACTAAAGAACTAACTTGAAAACTCAAAATGCTGATCTTGTCTATCAGAATTAGTTGCGAAAGTAGAGTATGCACTTTATCCAACCCACTTAATACCTTAAAAATTTACGCAGCATAGATCTCCTTTAATCGTCTTTATGATCAACAAACTAACTCCATTTTGGATGTTTCTGCATGTGCTACATTTACTTACCTCTAACTAGAAACTGAACCATTCTAAGGCATCGATATCCTTCTGTAAACAGGGGACACCAATCTGCACCGCATACTTCCAAATCAGATGTGACTGACTACATGTTGCCGTAACTTGTTTTCATACTTGACAGTTCTCTTTATCATCCCCATAATGTAATCAGCTTCCTCTACAGCTTTGTGATAATTTTACACCAATTTGAAAACTGATCTCATCACTGCTCATGTGTTCAAGATACCACAGCGCTCTACTTCTCTTGTCACTTGAGAGGCTAATTCAGTCACATAACCTTTAGTGGTCAACTCCCATATTCTTCCCATAATAGTGTTAGTTATTAGACCATAAAACTGAAAGGTCCATTTATTTAGAGACAGGAGTAAAAATAGCTTTGTTCCATTTGCCTGGAAGGTGTTACACACTCAGCGGCTTGGCCTATTATTGTTTTTGGTTCAGAATAGAATCTGGAAGTAATAGGTGATCCTGATCCAAACCAAGATAAATGTTGTTGCTTTGAATAGAAAATATAAGGAAGTGAACAGCTGTAAAAGTTTGAACCCCAGAACTTAATAAAAAAAACACATCGATAAATCTATCCAGCATTATACTACAGGTTGAGAATCCCTTAGTTGAAATCTTTGGAGCTCGAATGTGTTATAGATTCTGGGATTTTTCAGATTTTGGAATATAGATATACCGGCGTAATTTAGTAGCTAACCCACTGGAGAGTGCGGACTAGGCACAAGTTCATTTACAACATTATAATGGATATTGGATACATACAGCCAACAGGTAGTTTATGTAATATTTTAAAATCATTTTGAGCACGGAATCATAAGAAAAAGATGTGCATTTAACCATCAGAAAGCTAAGCTATCAGTATGGTAGGCCTACCAGTACCGTAGGGGTATTTGCAGGCCTCTTTGACATTTTCAAATATATTCACACCAACAACAAAGCACAAAATTACTGTGAGTAATCCACTTACGTCGAGTGTGTCGGTACCTGTGTGTTGCCCAAGAACCTTCTGGAATTTTCCACTGAAGGCGCTCCAAAAGCATTTTGGATTTTGATGCTTTTCGGTTTTCAGACTTTCTGATAAGGGATTCTCGACCTCTAATGATACTATTGGTGAAAGCAGTAATTTTAATAAACCATTTTACTTGGAAATGAGCATCGTTGATTACTCTAAATTTCTAATGTAAAATTTTGATTTTAATGTTATGGAACGGATATATAAAGACAGTTTGATTCTTTTGTTTTCAGATATTGAAGTAGATGATATTTATGAAGACATGAGAAAGATATAGAACTGTTTGATACCCTTACTTACTCACCAAAACTGTCCATCAAAACTAAAATTAAGGTTGTTGGAAAAATAATAAATGACGTGAGACAGCCGCTTTTTGCTTTGTTTTAGTTGGCTTGAACTTACGATTCCATTTATGGTTGTAAGAAAACATAGTATCTCAAACTTAGTGCACTCAGTGAAGACTTATAATATCTGATAATACATCGAAATCTAAAGGAAATTTTCCAAAATTGAGTTTAACAAACAGAAGAGAGAAACTCAAATCATTTGATAATAATTGCGTGTCCGTGACATTTAACCTGATAGTTTTTCTCCATTTTGAGGTCAGTAAGTTTCTAACTTCCTATTGCATGCACTTCTGATTCTTTCAAAAAATTTCCAATTAAAAAAAAGAAAAAAAGGGGAGGGTTTCCAGAATACTTTTGTTAATTGCTGCCTTTGATTTTAAAATATCAGTCTCTCTTTTGCCAAGCAGGCATTGTATTCATGAAAGAAAACCAATCAGCAAATTAATTGTTAAATGCGTGCATGGAACTTTTTTTCAGAACACTGAAGACGTCAGAGGGCTGACTGTGCTAACGGCGGCAGTGTTCATTGCTGGAGAGATTGCTGGATCAGGGATTCTAACCCTGCCATATGCTGTGGAACAGTCAGGTAAAATTAGGCATACATCGTGTCTTTACCCTGCTTTTTTTTTTTCCTCCCCTTAAATTCATTACCCTTTTTAACATTCTGAGACACCAATTTTTCATCATTCCAATGCTTCCTTCTGCATCTGGGTAATAGTGAAGTTAAAATTTAATTTTTAAAACAAACAAATAAGAGAGAGAGCTTTATTTATAAGCATTCCCCTGTTATAAGTATGGGGTTTGAAATGCTGCTTCCCTGTTGAAGTAATCTGTCTATGCTGAGTTTAAATCCTGTCAGTATCCATCTCAATTTGGCGACATCCCTCAGCATGCCTTCTTCTAGTTTTTCAATTCCAGTCCATTTGCATGGATTCTTTCTCACAGCCAAACAGAGCAGTTCTTATAGTAGGGATCTTTCATGCTCGGTCACCTGCTGCATCTTGCAACCAGTTCCTGGCTCCCTTCCCATTTGGTGGGGGTTTGAGTGCTTGACTAACCAACCACCTGGCCTCATACAAAATGGCGGCTGGTTACTGAGATGCAAGCAAACGTATTCTTGTCCCATGCTACAGATCACTGGTGCCCAAAAGGGATATGTCTGCATGTTTGTATGCATGTTCGCCATTTTCTCTAATTGGGCTCTGTGTGCCTTACAAGACTGGTATATACTCCATCTTTTCAATAGAAATCACATATTTTCTATGTCTTTGCAAATAGACTTTCAATGGCAGAACCTGCAACACCAGTAGAAAAGTATTGAAGATTGTACAGTTATCATGTTTAATCTGAATTTTTCAGGCATCTTTGAAATCCCCCCACTTAAAACAAAAAAACAAACAGACTACAGATGCTTTTAAAATTTCCTTTAGTTAATAAAAGGCATCAAATGTAAAGAAATCAGGAGACAAAAATGTTTTGGAAAACAAGCTTTGTGTTGCTTCTACTTCACACACAATTTCACTTTAAGAAAGCATCTGTAATCCCACACTTTTTGGAATTTCAGTTCCCATTATTTTTTATAAAAATTTTTTTTTTAAATAGAAACATGGTTTTGCATCCATACTTAATCATTGTGGATTGACAGTCTCTAATCTTACACCAATCTTCATTTTATGTCAAAATAGAAAAGATGATTAAGTTTGTAAAGCATCACCTGTATATCTAACCAAAAATACATACTCTACATGGTCTTCTCTTAGAAGTCTTTAAAGGATGTTTGTCTATCTTCATTAAAAATGTCTAAATATTTTGAGTAATCTGAGAATAATAATGAAATTTTGAAAGAAATTTCAGCTCCATATTAAAGCTACTTTAACTGATTCATCAACTTTACAAAGTACAATTGATTGATTAAATAATGGTGTCTTTAAATTGACTCAAGAGCAATAATCATTTTAGTAAATAAGAAGATATAGATAATTACACCTGCATCCAAATAAATCATAATTTCAAAGATATTAAGTAATGTTTTTGGATGAGCAATGTGCAAAATGTCATTAAATAACTGATGAGGTTTGAATGGAATGTCTGTGATCAAATCCATTTGTATTTAAATCTTAGAAAACAACTTTGTTCAAAAGTAAAGTGGACTATCAAAATGAAGCTGTTGGGCTTAGTGTGCTAGTCCAAATGACTTTATTGCCAGGTGTTTTGTTTTTGTTTCGCAGGTTGGATTGGAATAGCAATAATATCTCTCTGCTGTGCACTTTCCATGTACACAGGCATCATACTAGCAAAGACCTGGCAAATGGTTCAGTCTAGGTACAAAGAATACTCTGTTCATGCTCGACACCCATATCCTGCTATGGGCCAAGTGACTTTTGGCAAGCCAGGAAGGTATGATGAATTTTCCTTTCTTTTTGTCCTCTTGATACACACATTTTTCACCTGGTGAGCTGCTGTACCTTATTGCTTTCTCTCCTAGGTACTTTGTGTCATTCTGCATCAACTTCACTTTGTTTGGAGCAGCAGTTGTCTTCATCTTGCTAGCCTCAGCTAACATACAAGCCTTGGTGTCCCACATCCATCACAACATATCTCTCTGCTACTGGCTGCTCATTATAGGAGGCGTTCTTATTCCAGTCACCTGGTTTGGGAGTCCAAAAGACTTCTGGTAAGATTCCATTGTTTACCACTTAACACTAGTTTGTTTAGCAGGTAACTCTGGGTCTGATACCAGATAAGCTTAGTGAATTGTTCCCTATTCTTTATGAACCACATCCATGTGTATATAATTTTATATAAATTACTTTCAAATCTAAGCCATCACTCTATTCATCCCCAGCATATAACGAACATATTTCTGCCACTAACTTCCCATTTTTTCATCTTGCAGGCCTTTAGCAATAGGAGCAGTCTGTGCCACAGCTTTAGCGAGCCTTCTTCTCACAATTAACATCATCCATGACATTCCTGAATATACAACAGTCAAGCACAGCACCCCAACCTTTGTATCATTTTTCTCTGGCTTTGGGACCATTTGCTTTGCTTTTGGCGGCCACCCGGCCTTTCCAACATTCCAGACTGACATGAAGAACCAGTTGAAGTTTGGCCGAGCTGTTGTATGGGGCTACCTCGGTAAGGCTTGCAGACATTGTTATTGTTTAATTATTATAGCAACATGACATGTAATGCAAGATAATTTGAAAAAAATATATTGTGTTATCTCCCTTGCAGAAAATTCATAATTGTTGAGGGGTTGGTTTTAAGTTACTGCTCCTGCTAAGTTGAGAGCTTGTGTTTGCTTCCCACAAGGGGTTGGCTTGGTAGAATTTAGCTGATTCCAAGGTCAAGATGCGTAATTCCCAGACTGGTATCTGTAACACCAGGTTCTGACAGTGAGAAAAACAATACATACATATGTACATATGTGGGCATCTGCAGGATTTTTCCAGGAAGGGAGGGGGGCAAAATGGCAGAGGATGTATAGACTAGTGGGATCTGAAAGTGGCTCTTAACTCTTAGTTGATTAAACAATTAGAAGTGCAGCCAGGGTCTCTAACTAGCTAATGCAATCAAAACACAGCTACAATGACTAATTATTTCTTAATTAACCTATCACCTTGCTTCTCAAGTAGACAGAGAGACAGATGGTTTAGCTATTTACTTTGACATACTGCTCCTTCTTCCAGTGCCTTATATTGTATTTTCCTATACTGCTAATTTCCTCCTGGCTAGGTGTGGTCAGACCTGTTATTTCTTGCCTGATTGGATAAATTAACACAGGAAAGTTATAGTGTTTCTGAAAACCTGCTTATGAGGCACCATGGACTCCCAAGCTCTGGGTGAACCAAGTCTGAGAAAAACACTTATCTGCAAAATAAGTGAGCGGGGAAACACTGCATTAATACAAAAAAATGTTCATACATTTTAAAATGATTTTACTTTTTAAGTGTTGGAAAACCATTTCAGATTAAATAAAAAAACATGATTTTATCATATTAATATGATAATTAAAGAGATGATATAAGAATTGATTGGAGTGTTCCCATCTTCCCAATCCGTCCACTGTTGGCTAGGCAAGATGTGTCAGTTTTTATCTTATTCCCGCTAGTATTTGTGTTAATCTGGCTGTATATTTAGCCAACACACTCACAAAGCAAAACACACAGGGTTGCAATGATACAGATTTGTTGTAACAAAGAATGGTATTAATAAAAGAGGTACAATGTGCATACAATGGACTAAATCAGCTGAGCTCTGAACTAGCTTTGGGAATGTATACTATAATAATTCTTAATAGTAAGCATGTACACTTGCATGCAAAATCCACCATAAAAGCTGTATGAATTTCCAATGCTGATAGCAGATATCGTTAAAGGGTGTGTTGTGTTTCTGAGCATTGTTTTTGATCTAAATATTTGTCTGCATTTATTATTTCAATGAAAGTGGAGTGTGATAGAGAATGAAAATGAAAGCCAGTTAATGCAAGACAGAGTTTCTTCTGTAGACTTTTCGTATAGATAAAAAGATCCTCCATGGGGAGGTTACTCAGACTAGAAATAAGTTTGTGATACATTTGCTAAAATGGCTGAAGCCAAATAAGGCACTGACAAAGGTTGCTTCATTGAACAGTTATCAAAGATGCAGCTTTGATATGGGAAGAATAATGTGAAACGTACCTTTAACTTATATGTTAATATTATTACTGCTCTTTATATTTTTAATTATTGATGGTCACAATTGTAAGTTTTATCTATCATCCAAGCCTCTGATCTTTTTTTTTTTTTTTTTACATACAGGTGTTATTTTGATGTACCTGCCTGTGTCCCTGGCAAGTTTCTTTGTGTATGGGGGACATATTGATGACAACATCCTGAAGACAATCTCATCAGGACCGTTGCTCTACATTGTTGAGATTCTCATCACCTTGCATCTGGTGCTTGCCTTCACCATTGTCATCAATCCAGTTTGTCAGGAAGTAGAGGAGCTATTAAAAATTCCTGTGGGTAAGTCCAATCTCCTTCTACCCCCACATTTTATTTCTGTGCAGTATAATGTATTGTAAGTTCCTCTTTAAGAAAACTGCTTAATTCATTTCTGACTGGGAGAGAGAGATGTGTGACATGTTTTTTTTTTTTTTTTAAACTGTTATGTTCATGAGGAAATAAGCAGTCAGGAAGGTAACATGAAATGACTGCTATGAGTAACAGTGATTAATAACTTATAAGAAATAGGCAAAGGTTCTTTTGTAAATACATGTGAGGGTTACAGCAGAGAAGTCAGCCCTATTTGTTTTTTTTTTTATTTTTTAAAAAATTAAAAGAACCCTAATATGACTGCAAACAATGGAATAAAGAGAAACAAAGAAAAATGTGTATCTTTGGTCAATGAAAAACCATGCAGTCTTCAGCTGTACTTAGAATATTAAAAGCTACCTGGATGTTTCTTTAAAATATATATTAAAAAGTAGTAGAAAAGCAAAAGAATTTTGTTCACTTATTTGGATTCCCTGATTTGTGTCTGGTGGACAGTACAGGACCTGAACAAAACCATGAGATCATCTAATGAGGTTTATTTCCTGAAGATGAACTCTCTCACCTCAAGCAGTAACTCAACACTATAATCTTATATTTCTAAACTCAGTACATTAGAATAGTCACATTGCCAATTCAACCTTGAAATGCAACCAAGTGGTGTGTAGTGTGACATGCTCTTTAAAAATCTGTGAGCTGATTTTAACTGGTTAAATCACTGGCTTTGGATACACATCTAACCTTGCTTATCCAGAATTTTTTTTCTCTCCCTGGGTAACTGAAAATTTGAATAACTGGCCTTTTAAGGCAGACACTAAATGGTACTTAGTTGCACAGGATACAGACATTTTTGGGGGGACTAAGAAATGACAATCGGGTAAAAGTATTTAGTTGTGACAGTTGGGGAGGTGTTTTGGCCTCAATATGAGTGAGCTTAGACAAAAATAAATGGAAGACTTGGGAGAGAGAGAGAGAGATTTGATTACTTGGACTGCACTTGCGATGTGGAGTCAGTGTAATTGATCCATGCAGCAAGTAGGACAGATTCTTACGGCAAGAAAATGTAAGTTTTGAATAGATATAAAAAGTGCACATTGACAGAGAAGTGACCTTACGCACTTTCTCTTTTGGACACCACTTTGAATCAGGGACGCAATTGGATAGAGGATGAAATGCATTTCACAACCGGGTTATAAAATAATAATAGATGTTGGTTGCATAGATCAAAATATGTGAAAAAGGTTTTTGTAGCAAACATTAAAACTAGCTTGGATCATCGTTTTGCACAAGATGGGAGCAACTTCCCACATCAGTTGTGGTCTTCTGCGGAAACTCTTCTTTTCTTGTAATAACAGTTTAAATCAAAATATGCATGAATTAAGACTGCCAGATACTTAACAGAACTTTTTCTGAAAGAAAACCAAACCTATTTGGTATTAAATAGATTTTTTCAGACTTTCGATAAGAAAAACAACAGAAATGCAGGATGATCAGAAAGTAACTATGCAGGGGAGTATGCTTGTAATAATTTTTTATTCCTCTCCTTGTACTTTGTTTAGTTCCCAAAATGACCAACAGATGGCAGTTCTGTGTGAGGAGTTGTATTGTAGTTCCCAAAATGGCCAACAGGTGCTGGCAGTAAATTTGCAAAAGTGAAGCGTGAATTTTTGAGTAATGGTTCTTTAAAACGACAAACGAAGCTTTCTCATCAAGAAAGTGTACGCAAATAACGGTAAATACACCACAAGAATTTCCCGGTGCAAAGCTTCCGACCAGAAACGCTGTAAGGGCATCGGTTAGCAAATTTGAAGGTAGTGGTTCGGTTGGGGATCATCAAGCGATCGGGTGGGCCAAAAGTGCTGGGCGAGGAGAAGGTGTCAAAAATTTCGGACGCAAAGATCCGGGGCCCCTTCAGAATCGCTGCTTGGACTTCCTCGACGAGCGAGTGTTTGGTGACGGAGAAGAAACCGAAGAGGCCTGCTTTCAGCAGGACGGGTCCGCCGGTCAATCGGCGATCGGCTGGTATCGAGAGGAATCTGGCCCGCACGCTCTCCGGACCTGGTGGGGAGAGCAGTGGAAGCGAGGGCCTTTGAAAATTATCCCCATTCCCTTGATGAACTGAAGCGAAACGTCATCGATTGCAGTAGAGGAATAGCATCTGAAGAATTGCAAAACGTTTTTTGAGAACATGAAAAAAAAACGTGTGGAAAAATGTTTACACGTGAGTGGGGGGCTCATCTTCAGCATTCAGGTTATTGTAGGAATCGATGTATCATAGCAGGCAAAGCAAGGGACCCTGGAGGTATGGTTGGGGGGGACCTGGCGTCGATCAGCATCCCCAGATAATTGCTGAGTGATCAAAAAGAACAGGCTCAGACCACTTAGACTCCTTGGCCTTGTGCCGGTGCATGCTTCAAGTTGGGTTACATACACCTCTCTCTCACACACACACACACAAATTACATGGCCGTCTGAAACTAGTACGGAAAATGGCAACGGCACCAGCCTAGAAATAATCACAAATGGCACCAAAAAGAAGAAGGGGGGATTAATAACGGGCATGATCGCTAAGGACCCCAGTACAAGCCTGTACGTGTCTTGATATTGATAAAACCAGGCGATCCAGCTGTTGTCAGAGGATGTTATAGGGGTACACTGGAGTGGAATTCAAGACCACACGCCACTAGCATGGAGTTTGTTGCAAACTGCACTGTGCCCAAAATTCTATGGCGGTGATTTTGGAGAAATTATGCTACTGAAGAACAGTTTCTTCTGGAAAGGGTGACAAGATAACGATCTTCGTGGTGGGGTTTGTAACCCCTTGGGCAAACCTGAATGTGGTCTCTCCATGAACTGGCCAGCCCGACAGCACCTTGTCGTGCCGTAGAAAGGACACTGCAGTGGAGATTGTACTAGAAAGTAGCGGCAGTTTGTGTCATCCTTCATTCTACTCCTCTTGACGATCTGAGCCAACTGATCTGGCGTTAAGCGAAGTCCTTGAATTTCTGAACTGCCAGTGGGTCGTGTGCGAAGATCTGTGCAGATTAAGTTGAAGTGATTTGTGTGTCGGTTTCCATGATCGCTCAGGTGACTGTAACATTCCATGTTGAACATGCGATGGCATGTTTAGGTTTCTTCTCTCAACATGCAGGTGTGCAGACAATACTTTTAAAACAAATAGCAGATTGTCGTTCTTTATAAATATTACAAGCACGTTGATAATACTCGTGTATAAATATGAACAAATGGGTATAGCTGATAAATGTATGCATCTATCATTGTTATAAACAGGAGATGTGGTCATATAACGATAACAGAAAACATGGAAGATGCATATGGATGAAATAGGCTGCTGTTGCTCCCTGGAAATGATCTGACTGACGAGTAATTTAGCAAAGACAGATAAAGGTAGCACAGACACACACATAATACTACTAATGTCGTCTGCTTGTTTTATCCCAGAATTCAACTGGAGAAGGTGTGTCTTGAGAACTGCTGTGCTGGTTGCTGTACTGTTTGTAGCAGAAAGCATCCCGAGGTTCGGGTCCATCTTGAGTTTAGTCGGCGGGTCGACAGTCAACGCGCTAGCCTACATCTGTCCCTCATTGTTCTACATGAAGATGGTTAGGATGCATGAAGATGAAGACGAGATGTAAGCATGAGTTCCTATGTGATATTTTCTGTTGTTGTTTTTAGCACCTTCCAGGGCATAATCACGCCACTAGGTTTTCTCACCAAAGTAGTCTCCCTTGTATACACTGGCAAACGCAAAAAAAAAAACAGAAAACGCCTAAAGACACCATATGGAATTATATTTTTTAACACTTACCTCAAAACTAGTTGCTATCGTTTACGAGGCGTCCTTTTGCCAATAACGTTTAAATTAAATGTTAAAGGGGTGGGAACTGTCCACGTTTTAAATATTAAACAAAGCTGACTTAGACTGATGGTTATAGAGAAACAAAATGGAAGTCACGTCACGTGTTTGTTAGTGGTTTCATTAAAATTATGAAATGTGATTATCTCTTACAATCACATTTTGTGGTCTTTCAAGCTAACGTACAGTAAAAACATAATAAATGTAGATCGATGTGCATACACTAGCATCTAATGTACAATGAACAAAATAATGCACCTCTCGAACGACTGTTTACACTCGCCACGCCCAGGTGCCCGGTGATCTTTCTAACCTTTGCGAACCCTAGGTTTGAGTCATGTGGCAAAACGTTTTAGTTCCAACCAAAAGTCAGTGCCGGCCATTGTAAATCTTCTGTGCTTGGCGCTTGTTTTGCGAAACTATTGTGTCCTAAACCTCTCGCCTCATTCGTTTACAGAATATGAATAAACTGAAAATTTAAGCCAGAGTCAAGAACATATTGCCATAGGTCTCAAAGATGTGTTGGCGATATTATCGTGATGTTCATCGAGGCGAATGGCATCCACGGGCACGACCAGAACAGCGTGCCGCCATTACTCGTCCCGTCAGCACTCGCCATCAACCTGGCGCAGTGGAAAGACAGAAATAGCGTTTATCGCAAAAGAAAGTCTCAATTCTGCCGGGTACATCGCCATTTTAAAGATATCTCCTATTGTACTGACTAATCACCTGACGCCCATATGCTCCAGAGGGACTGCGCTGCACGGTCACATCTCTCTCGTGTGACGACGTTCTGAGAGGGGAATCGAGACATTATACTTCTTCCCTGGTATCCCAAAGGTCTCAGGTGAATCCGATCGCATTTCTTAGTGGTTTGAAGTAGCCCGTTCACGTCTCATCAAAATGGTGGAATTAAAGGGAGCATTCGCGAAAGATTAGGGGGATCTTGGCCTGGATCGTGATAACGAAATCTTAACGATTCATTGCTATACCGGGTAGAGAGAGAGAGGTTTTCCGTTCTGCATGACCAAGTACTGACAAAGAATTCCCCTCTGGGGGCTTGTCTCTATTTACCTTTTTACCCGCAACAAATTAACATATTTTAATAACAACAACAACAACAACAGGTAGCCAAGTTATTGCGCCAAGAGACATGTGTGTGTGTGTTATTATATTTATTTTTTGTTATTTTGTGCTAGGCATATTCCCTTGCATATAAAAGTGCTGAACTGCGAGATAATTCTACTCGGACTTCTGGTGGCGGTGTCGTCTACTTACTCAGCCGTCATTCAGATCATAGGTGAATCATTTACCCTTCCTTGCTACGTCAACACCTCAGCTGTCACTCCCTAGGCGCCAGGGAGATTCTACGTGCTGCGAAAAACCGCGCCACCTGGGGTCGTACTCAGAATACATATATAACGACCAGCTGAGGAGAACATAACGGTACAGAAGACGCGACGGCCATTAAACAAAAACAAAAACGAGCAGGTAATGAATATAATAATGAAACAACGAGTAGAGTCGCAGCTTGTGTTGCTGGTGAACTAAAATCATCAAAATCATTTGTATTTTTATTTGCTTATTTATTTCGTTTTCTCTCTGTTTCAAGTTGAATTTTTTCCTTTCTATTTTCTCTCAAGACAAAACAAATAAATGTCTTTTTTCAGTGTTTAATTTATATTATTATTGCTTATGTATATTTTCTTTTATTATGAGATGGAAATATTATAGGTTACTTTTTCAATATAAGAATATTAAAATTTTAATAAACGTTTATTATTAAATTGAAGAAAGTCCTTTCGTAGTAGAATAAATAATTCATGAAGATTGCATTTTTAATTTTCAGAGTTATCTCCCATATATAATATTTATTTATTTATTTATTTTTTTGTTACGTTAGTTCTGGCAAGGTTATCGCCCTTAGTATAATTTTAAAAAAAAAATCTTGGTATTTACTATACTTCATTAGTTTTTGTTCGCTTATTTATTTACTAACGGTCTCTAGAACATTTCACGATGAGGTAACCGAATATTGAACGTTTTGCACAATTAATATTATTATTCATTTTTAAAATGCATTGCTTAGTATCAGCCTATGTTATGCTGAGGTAGATGCCGATTTTTATTTTTCTTTGAATATAATTCACATTTTTTAAAATAACTAATTTTTCTCCAAAACAAACCAAAATGTTTATTCAGGTTAGCCGTTTATAATCTAAAGGTAGGATTTAATTTGCTTCAAAGGGTTGGAGAAGAAACACGGTCTAAATCTACTGCCATGTGAAGAAATCAAAATTTAAAAAAAAACACACCCCAAGTAAAGAACCAGGGGGGGGCGGGTCCTCTGTTGGACTGATGAGGTGGGCGTGGTTTCCTTCCGCATCTAGTAATGAAGAGTTTTAGTAGTAGGGCGGAAAGAGAGGGAGGCGGGGTCCGGACTGCTGCTCTTCTGACGCCTGGGCGTGGTATCTTTGGGAAACGTCTAACTGACGAGCTTGGTGGAGATTTGGCGAATGACTTTCTTTATAAACACCGGGTCTTTAAAAAAAACGGGGGTGGGGGGAACAATAGTTTCTGAGGTTGAATTGCCAGGGGGAGAGGTCGCTGAAAGTGATACACTGAAGAAGAAGAAAAACGTCGGGGAACCACAGAGCGGGCACGTAAGACTAATTACGAACAGAAGACATACCCTCTTTTATTCTGACACCGAAGTTAGGCGCTGTTATCCGTTCCTTCATCTTTCAGGAAAGCCATTTGAAAACGTGGGTTTCCATTCGAAAGTTAAAAGGGGAAAGAATGAAAAGAGAGTAAATTATTGCTGTGGAGGAGATTTGCCCACTGTGTGTGTGTGTGTGTGGAAAGAATTCTATCTAGCAATCTTGCTTACGTTTATTTCAGATTCTAATTACATTAAAATAATTCTAATCACATCGACAGATCGGTGTTTAAATGATATTCGTATTTATCGGGGAAAAGTAGACCTGTTTTTGGTAAATCAGAAGCAGGCTCCAGCTGACAGTGTTGGCATGGTTTCGGTCCGACATTACTTGTTCTCTGTTACTGTAGGAAACCACCATTTCTAGTGCAGCACGGCGTTCATTAAAAACCCAAGTCGAGAAACGTGTGTTTGGGAAGCATCGTGGTTAGGGTTGGATTCTGTTTGCTGAAAATCTTAATGACCGCGGACTTAGGGTTACCATATTTGAGATGGTGGCTTTAGCATCTCTAATAATATAAGATGGAAAAATAAATAAAAATATTATTTTCCAAAAAATACAAGCGTGCTACGGTTTATTTTCTTATGATTTATCATTTTATTACGTAATAAGCAAAAATTAATTGCAAATTTGTGGTAACTACACTGTGAAAATTTAAATGCAAAAAAAAAGGGCTTCATGAAGTTTGTTGATTTATCATGTCTGTACTACAGTTCGCATATTTTTGCGTGAGAAAATCTCTTTAAGTAATAATTAAACATCCTTTTATGTCCCCACCCCCCAAAAAAGTGTTTTTTTCTCGCTATTTTGCTTTTAATTTAAATTTCCTCTAAAGCTCACTAAAGGGGTCGATTATATATTCTTTATTTATCTCCCTTGAAACGTTCATCTATCGTTTGAATCGCTTTAGACGCCATCTTTTTTTTTCTTTTTTTTTTTTAAAATCTCCCATGAAGAGTTGTTTAAGGGAATTCGACACCATACTGAGACGGACCCTTGAGGCGAATCCCCGGGTGCATTGTAAAACCTTAACCAAAATAGCTGGTGTTACTAACAAAATATAAACAAACAGAGAAAATATCAAAAGATTGCAGACTCTAATGATTGTTAGAGCAGACGACAAGCGGCGAGGTTCCCGGTTTTTCCGTGACCTGTGACCGTCGACAGCCCCCCCCCCGGAAATCCAAGCCTCCATATAATTAGCCGGTTGTGGCGCCGCCTGCCTTCACGTATCCCCATAGCAAGACTGGTTAACGATTCATTTCAGTAAAGTGTGAACCGTCCTCCAGTTGAGACCGGTCTTTGTCGGATTTTTATAGTTTGGTTTTCTGTAAATAACTCGGCAAACATTTAAAAAGGAAATATTATGAAACAATTTTTAGACACTTTAAAGGAAAATGACTACGCATAGAAATAATCCACTTATACAAAATTACGGGCCTCCGCCAGTACATTGTTTGCTTACTTCTTTGTATCGGATTTTAGAAGAAAACTATTCTTTACCGAAAGTGATCACGTGATAAGTAGGATAGATCACGCTAATATGTCCAGAATAATATACTTTCTATCTTAAAGAATTTTCGAAAATAATCTGTTTACACAATTTGTGTCTCATTGTGGGCTTTCTGTTTGCAGAAATTGCAATGAAAAATATTTAGGAAGAAACCTGAAAAATTTAAATAGTGTTTCTTTAATTCCTACATTCACGCTGAAAGACATTTCACGTCTGTCTGGGTAGCCCTTCATATTTACCAATGTGAGATATATAAATAAAAGGAGAATCATTATAAATAATTTAGATTTAAAGAGAGGCATTCAATCCAGCATTACTTCAAGACAATTATGTAGCTTCTATTTAGACAAAGAATGCATTTCCGTCTTCGATGCAAACTATTAGTGGTCAGAGATGCACCTTAGGATCAATATTCTGAGGGGAGAGAGACTTGGCTTTTCCGCCAGAGTTGAATATAAAAATCTAAGAAGACTCTGACTGATTTATACCAAGAAAAAGCCGCCATATTGGGACGTTGAAACCTGGATAAATATACCTTGAGTCACTTAAGGTGACGAGTTTGAAAGAGAAAAACAAAGATTACCAGCTAAAGGTTTTAATACTCGGAAACAGATGATAGATTAATGACAGCTGGTCAGAGAATATTCCACCGGATTGTGTATTAGTGTGATAGACATGCGGGTAATACGTGAGCTAGCGGATTTCCCAGTTTACAGTAGACCGGTCGCCATTACAGTCAGGGGCGAATTATCTAATCCCAACCACCAAATAGCTGCGAAAATGTTTTTAAAAGAGTTATATAAGACGTTCGCTCTTCACTATATTCGTGCAATAGTACAATGGTGGGGGGGAGAGAATGCCTCTAAAGCTTCGTAAAGTAATTCATGCATACAGTCGCAGAGAGGCACGAGGGTGGGTGTCCTTTAAAAGACAGTTAACAAATCAAGGATCGCTGAAAGTAGAAGTTTGAACTGTGGGAGATAAATGCGAGAGACGACACATGCATTTTGTATGCAGTTAATTCGTCCAGTGGTTGACACCGGAAACCGACAAGTTTCGGTTGCAAACACCAGTAATTCTCGGCAGAACGAGGAAATCTGCATTTTGCGCAAACTCTCAGCTGCGTTTTTAGGACTAACCGTCCGGTTTATTTGTCAGACTACCCGAGCGCCAGACAGGAAGCAGATGATTGCTCCAGCTGAGCTTATTTCGAGACGCTTCTTTTAGTCACGGCTTAAACACTCGCAACCGACCCCGAGTATGCAGCAAAATGATACAGCAGAACGCACGGACAGCCGACGACGAGATAATCGAGATCTCCGTTCTCGTGGCGAGATGCAATAATACTGTACTCCATCACGTCACCAATCTTTTGGGAAAACTTCATCTTGGCTGTAAAGTAATTTTCTTGTTTCTCGTGGTGACCTGAGCGCCAACCAAGAAACGTGTTTCTCGGTCAACTCCCAAAACCAATGATTGTCCCAATCTCTTCTTGAGCTGATTGTCGTTTTGACTTTTAACTCGTCTCGTTTTGCAGATGGCTAAACTTCACTAAGCCGAAACGGATGTGACGTCAACCGTCACGTCTCTTTCAGAACACTGCGCCTAAGGTACATCTGTAGCCACCAATAATCCCCCATTCATTTGAGGGTCAAGATGGCAGGGTGAACTATGCTGAAAAAAAGAAATCGCTGTACGGGCATCGCTCGTGGTACCGGTGTCATTCCTGTTTCTCAGGAGCAATAATTTCTCTTTGTTTCATCTTTAAGAGCTGTCATAAAGACCTAAAAAGCCATGTTAAGTGCGAACTCGGCAAGGACCAAAACGAACACAGTTAGGTTAACTTAACGAGCTTATTATTACTCAAACAATACACAAATTGATAGATAGAAAAAAATAGTTTACATCCTAGTAGTTGGATACTTTACGGCGCAAGACGGTGATGATGCTCTCAGATGATGGAGAATGACGAAAAAGAGTACAAGCCCCTTAAAGACGGTCTTTACTTCAGTTATTAAAGGTAAAGTGAAGAGGCCTCTTTTTCCATTCAAGGGGTCAAAGACGAATCGTATTATCAAGAAGAAGAAGCGCAATAATCAAATTACAGTTTTTACGATGGCTGTTTTAGTTAAGTTAGTGGCCATTATATCAATTTGAGGACTATTTTCTGACGCGAGATAAATCGGTTCGAGGTCGATGATATTTTGATTTCCGTATCCCAACAGACGAATCGTTGCTGTACCATTCAGATGTTTGCGATGGGTGGAGATTAAAGAAATGCAAGATGTGAAAAACTATGGCACTGCTAACTCTCTGTTAGGGCACTTATAAAAGTAAATAAATACATAAGTAAATACGAACAAAGAGTAATTATATGCATCCGGTCGACAGGTTAGACAGCTCCCCTTGGTAGCTCGGCAGGGGAAGTTGTAATTATATTGTTCGCTCTTCTTTATTACTCAATCTGTAGTCAGCGGGAAGGAATTTCCCCCTTTTTCCAAGATTTATCCCTGAGCAGCCGACGTGATATAATAGACACGGCCTTTTGTCGGGTTTTTGTATTAGGCTGTAGATCACCATTACTGGCAAACAAATAAGGGGAGATAAATAGGTTTCTTTCCGCAGCCGCGGACTGCTTGAAATCCATGCAAATTCGCGGGGACTTATCCAAACTCCTTTTTTTCGCAAAGTATGGATTTGCGAAAAATTAACTTACAAATTGATCATTTGAGCCGGGGGGTTAAGGTCTTCGAGGCCGCACTTCCCGCCCTGACAACTGAATGCAAAATTAACGCCACGATCTCCGTGAGGCCCGATTAACTTCTCGATTTCCCCCCCCCACCAAAAAAATTACCACCGACCGCCGCCATCTCGGCCTGGCGCAAACACCCAAAGTCTCCGGCATCAGGCCTTCTTCTCATTAACGAAGGCGAACGCGCATGCGCGAAGCGTGTTTCGCAATTTTCTGCCATGGCCGAATTATTAGCGACTGTCGAAGTGGCAAATTAGCGCCGTATCCAATAACCACGTGTTAATCTAATCAGCCGGTTATTGTTCGTCGAAGCGTTAATTTGCTTAGGTGATGACTGGAAATTAATGAGAGTTATTTGCCCACTTCTGTTACGGGCGGTCGTCGCGGCGAGCGGAGAGGAGTTATCGATCGTGCGTCTCCTTAGATCCGCTGCTCGCCGTCCGTGGCGCTGCCAGTGTCCTGTCCTCCACTATGTGACGCCCAAATATGTCGCATTAATGTAATCGTAACACCTGAATCCATTTTCCCATGGGAATAAAGATAAAAAAATTTTATTAGTGACTTAATTTCGGTTCTGATCGAAGTTCGCTCATTCACTTATCGTGGAAGCCTCATTTAATGGGATTCCGACACAACAGCAGCACGCGGTGATCTCGTGCGTAGAAATAACGCACTCACATATATCACCGCTTCTTCCCATCTACTTAACGTAGGCTCTTTCATCTTAGCCAAATCTTTCTTCTTTTACTGCAAGATTAATGTCTAACGATATGTGTTTCTCGTCTACCGGATACAAACCATTCATATTATTTTTAGCGCAACTCGTCTGTTATTGATTCTCTAATTTGGCCGGGGTAAACAGTCAGCACGGAGAGAAAGGGAGAGAACTCAACGCCAAACGCGAGCGACTCTTGGATCTTTTTATTCCTGGGTGCATCTCGGTCGCCGCGGCACCGTTTGCTTTAAATGGTAATTCTTTGGATGACTACCCCGCAGCCACGTTGCCGTGGAAACGCACTTGACGTTTCCGAGTTAATTACGCACAGCAGAATGCGCAAACTCCGAAGAACAACAACAAAAACCAGAGATGGGGGGGCTGGGTGGATATCGCACGCCTTAAAGTGATCAGTTGAAGTCCGTCATAGAGTGGGATATCAATGAAAAGTTCAACAGGCGACCGGTGAACCGAGCTGGTTCTGTAGATCATATTTAAGTTTCGGTTCCGCGAGTTCCTCGGGAGTCGGAAACTTCCGGTTTTCTGATAGCTTCTGTTTGACGAAAACGGAAGTTCCTTCATTTACTTTCCAAGTGTTTTTTCGTTTGAAGAAGCCGTCCGTCTTAATCAAAGCCTAAGTATACCTTTTATGACGAATTGGTTTACCCGTCTCTGACCTTATATTCAAGGAACAGTACGCGAGCACAATGCGATCTGATCAGCTATACTGTTGTTTGTTTTTAGATAAATCGATATGTGGTTTGCTTATGCAATTTTGAAACCCTTCATATCCGATTTCTCCGAGTGAGTTTTGCGCAGGTCCCGCGCGAATAACAGATTTCCCTGATCTCTCTCAAACCGTTTTGAAAACTAAGTCTTTATTTTACTGCCTACATTAGACGAACAATAAAAAGTTAATTCCAGAAACTGAACATTTCGCTCCTAATCCCCAACGTTTCGGCATCTTTTCCTGGCGTCTTCATCACCGTCAGTTTTTTTTTTTTTTTTTTTAAGGAATCCTTTCGATCACTTGTTTAACTAGATGTTATGCGTGCTGGTTAAAAAGCTGGTTTGGAAGTCGCGCTACTGATTTAACTTTCGAGCCAATTAGTGATCGGTTCTGACCATTCCTTCAACTTTCTGCCAAAGGTGCATTTAGTCGACAGGGGGTGTTGTGGTAACTCTCAGTGAGAGCAGCATTGTTTGGATTTCTAAACTCTTCTGTCATTTACGGGAGGGTTTGGTGAATACGCTTTTTGTGGACTCGTTGCGTACGATCCGTCGTGTTGATCGTAGCGACGGGCTAACGATGGATCGTCTCCCTTAATTGCGCCTCTCTTCTGGACTTAACCTGCCAGTGGATTTCCTACGGCAACTCCAAGAAGCGGTGCTAAGGTAATGGATGCCACTCTGAAGCCAGACGACTTGGCTAATTCCCTAACACGATAAAGGTCTTTGAATGGCATTGAATGTTAAAATTGTTGACCATAAGAAACGCATTGTGGAGGAGGCTTCTTTCACTTTTGATAACCTGAAAGGTCCTAATATATTCCTTTATCTGATCACCTTTTGAACCTTTACAATTCTAATAAGATGCAAATACCTGTGCAGTCCCGTACCCCGAGTTGTCATGTAAACTGTTGCCGAAGTTAGGTATTCAAGTTATATCGTTGTCAGTAATTTAAATTCCTTTTGTTACATAAATGCAATGATAATAATTATTATTGTGTTTTTAATTATAGTTAAAAGATTCTTTACCTCATATCGCCCTTTAATAAAAGAATTTTTCCAAACGAAGCCACAGTTATGGAATGTAACTCCATAACATCATCTCTTAATCGTGTTTGCTGGCTTAATATTAACATATACTACAAGAAGGATTGGGTCCAAAAACAGATCCTTCAGGTAAATTACTAAGATATGTCGCCATATATTACTTACGTAGCTTTGTGTTTGATGAGGCCGTTTGAGTTTCAGGCGACACGCCTCCGCTACTCACGCGATATCATTTTTTTAAAGTCGCTGACGGGTTGTTCCAGGGATTTGCTAACCGTAGAAATTCTGATGAAGTCAAGAATTACGCCGTAAAACGTTTCGAGAGACTGGCCTAACGCACAGCCGCATCAACCGTGCATCTCTCTATGCACGTTAACTCTATTCTGTACACCAACCCACCGTAACACCAGCTTCGCGACTCTGCTAAAGCTTAATCAAGATCTTCCTGACATTTTCCCATATTTACCAAACTTTGGCAGCGTTTGGCTAAATTCGGCGTGAATGTGCCACCGCTATGAACACCGGCCAACTCCCCCTTAAACCTAACCTAACGTAACAGAATTTCTGGGGAAAACCGGAATCTGACCAAAAACTTCTGAAAATTCGGGTAAGAAACATTTCTACTGACGACGTTTGATTCTGAAACGCTGTCGTCAGACTTCGGTCAAAATCCGAAGGCTTTTGGATGGGAAAAAATTAACAACTACCTCTAAATATCATATTTGGAATTAAAAAGGGGACTAGAAAGTACAAATAGACGTGGAACCACCAATTCATTCTTCCTCTACATGTTCACACTCTCTGTTCCACTACAGAAACCGATCTTCTACTTGCGAATTGTGGAAAAATTCTTGAAAAAGGCTAACAATTTTTTTTTTAAAGACTGGAGACGTTTCTTAACAAAAATTACCAATCTTTAGCTTTTTAAATATGAAACAAAACAAAAAGAGAAAAAAGTGAATACATTAGTATCATCAGATCAATTCGTAGGGTCTACTGCAGACGAAAGGGAAATAACCTAAAGAAAGAACCCGGGGTGGCGCTTTAGCGGTGACGTTCTTCCGGTTATAGACGGTAAACTGGGCACCGTCTTAATCTGAAGATGGCCGTATATTGTTAAAATGTTAGGTTTATTGAACAATCACAGATTACCGCTAGTTTGCTTTTAGTGCATTTGTTAAAAAGCATTTTTAAAAGTGAGGCCAAGCATACTTCGAGGGGTCCGATTTACTACTTCATTACTCGTTTTAAAATCTCTACCCCACGCAAAAATTGAAAGTAAACCTGAAATATATCTCCCGTGTAGGCGTGAACTTGTTACATTGGATACGATGCCGTTGAAGCGAATGTCAGAATTTTCATTAGTCAACTTTTTAGCGTGAAATTAAGTCTTTTTTTTAAAACAGAGGAGGGGAGAGGACGGGTGGAGATATAGCAACTATAAAGCACAAAGCGATCGTTGTTGAAAGAAACCGGATAATCGTGTAGGCCTTCGCGTTCCTATCTCTTCGCACTTTGTAGTCAGAAATAATCCGCGCTGTCCCGAATGATCTGTTTGTTTATTAAAGCTGTGACACACAGTGTGAACAAACTTTGCGTGGGTCGATGTCGGCTGCAGTTCCCATAGGAACCTCATCTTACGTATGCGAAACAGCGAGTTGCAGTTGCTCTTTGTCTGCTTTTGACGGGGCGGGGTTTAATTCTGTGATATCTCCCGACGGAGAATCGACCGTCCGGAAACGCGATGATTAAATTTGTAGTATACATGACAACCGAAAAACAAAATATAAAGATTCTTCTTAAATGTCAAGTTTACCGTCAAGGTTGGAGTTGGCCGGCTAAGCCAATAAATACAGGCTTCCAGTTTTACAAGAAAGCGACGAAAACGAACTTCAACAGCCCATCTTCTATCGATAAATACGTCATCCACTGATTTACAGTACTGTGCAAAATTCTTAGGATATCTATATTTTTATTCATAAATTCAACTATATAACAGAATAAAAAACTAATAAGACATACAATTTAATAGATGAATACTGTAAGCAGACAAAATTAAAATGAGGAAATAAAGGATATTTAAAATAATAATATTTAGTATGTCCACGCTTAAATAGGTCTTGAGAGACTTTTTTGTGATTTCCAGGTAATATCACCTGGAAAGTTGTTCCTTGCATCCGTAAGAACTGCCCAGAGTTCATCTTTGGTTTTTGGTTGTTGTTCATTTTTTTAAAATTCTGTCCAAGTAGACTCGTTCAATAATATTAAGGCCAGGGCTTTGTAGAGACCATTCAGATAAATCTCGCTTTTTTTTTTTTAGTGTTGTGAGAATGTTTAGAATCGTTGTCATGATGAAATATGAACACTGAAGGAATAGCGTGGTGAATAAGAACCTGACCTCATCTGGCTGCATTCTTATTTATTTCTATTTTTACTAAACTTCCAACATCCATGGCTGAGATGCAGCCCCCAGATCTGAATAAAACCTCCGCCAAAACAACAGGTTTCCTTCTGTCCTTCTCCAATTTTTCCATTTAATCCTGCTTTCTCTAAAGGCGAAAATTTTCGAACTCTGGTCCAACTGACCAAAGAACTTTATTCTATTGTTTTTTAGGCTTAGTTTCTGCGTCTTTAGCGTATTCTAGTCGCTGGCTTTATTCCCTTAGTAAAAGGAGAGTTTCTTGGCTGGTACCCGTCCTTTAAGTCTACTTCCGCCCAAAGATCTTCGTACTGTAGAATCAAAGAAAACAAAACTAGCGTCTGTGTTTTTGCGAGGTGCCTAAGATTTTTGCACAGTACAGTATGTGCGTGTGCGTGTGTGTATATATGAGAGAGAGAGAGAAAGGAGGGTATACTAAACTACTATATAACACAAATAAGTCTGAAACTAGTTCTCTAAAGAAAACCGGTCTCGTTTACTGCCAGATTCCTATTTTTTTAACTATTGCTGTACGTTTTCTCTTTATATTATTAAGTTATTGTTATGCAGCAACAAAAAAAGAGACACAACTGATTCCTCAAGAGAACTCTGCCGTCTACGGCTCTTTCCAGATGCGGTAGTTTATGGCAGATACCTTTAAATGCAAAATTTTTCTTTGCTCTTTTCTCGAAAGATTTCCGGACGCCGGTGGCTTTTAAGGAATCGCTCGAAGATGGCAGAACTGCTTGGAGGGGAATGGCTTCTCGCTCGAGTGAATGCTTGATGGCGCGGATGGATTTGGAAATTTGGAAAACGAGAGAGCCGTGAAAATCATATTTGGTCTTTCGCTGTCCTCTGAAAAGACCCCCAAAAAGTCTGGGTGCTATCAGGTTTCTCCTTCATTGACAGAGAATCGCGTAGGTTTTAAAGAAACACTGACCCTGTATTTTTCTTGCGACATTTGCTTTTATTTCTTAAAGGCGCCTCTCTCTCCCTCCCGCAGGTGGTTCAAGAATTTTGTCGTTTATCGCTTACTACTGGGAAGACATTTCATCTGATTGGCTTAAAACTACCTATCCCCTCCTCTTCTCTTTTGGGCGAGATTAAATTTTGTGAGCATATTTCTTAACAATAATGACGTCATGGACAAAGGATAAACATACACGGCTCTGAGAGAAAAAAGTATGAATTGGAAATAATTATGCAAACAGAAGAAAAAATAATAAACTGGGTATAAAATGCAAATAGCATGATAGAATCGTATCTCGTGTATAAAAATGGAGTGCTCCATAGCACAGTCACGTGTTGGTACAGTAGACTGTGATTGGTTGTCTCGCGAGCAGTCAAGGAGTGCTGCGCTTGCAGGGCTATAAAAGTATAGTTAATGATATCGTTGTAGTGCGGTGAATACTACGGCTCCTGGGCAGAAAAAATATCATGATCTACCCGCAAGTACGGGTGTTGGGATTTCTTCGAGAACACTAAGATACACATTGGGGGCAAAGTGTTCCCAATGAATGTGTAGCTGCTTGGAAACCTTTGCTGAGAAAAGACAGCCAAGCAGCAGGACTGAAATGAAACGGTGAGATGGCCAAACCTGGAAGAAGGTGGTCTCTACAGGTGAGTCAAAGTTTGGACTGTTCGGCAATGATCACTAGCAGTTTGTTCGAAGGCAAAAGAGGAGGCAGACGGTGTACCATAGCCGGAGTAAACCACGAGGTAGATCAGTACGAGCGTGAAGCTGCATGTCAGCCAGAGGTTTAAGAAGTTTGCATAAAATCCAAGGTACACAGACAGCCGACTGGCACAGGCAGGTTCTCATCCATCTCGCAATTCTCGCAGAATCGTGCGAGGATTCATCTTTCTCTCCAAGAGCATGCAACCAGTTCAACGAAAAACTGTCTGGAACCTTAAAAGGGCTGACAGAACAATCTGTGGAGTAAATGAAGGGAGGGGTCTGTTAGACAGAACAATCTGTGGAGTAAGTGAAGGGAGGGGTCTGTTAGACAGAACTTCGTTACGGCTCGCCGTCGAGAGAGACACTAATTAGAACGAGCGGAGGGGGGTGTGACCGTGGAACGTCAGGCCGCCAAATCATTCCGCCTCCCGTTACCATCATCGCGGCGATGAACAAAGACGAGAGCTGATGCGGCAAGATCCGTCCAGCCAGAGACGTTCGTATCTGACTTCGAGATAGCAGTGAAAGACGCCTCTGTACTGTTGTCCCGTCGTCTACCGAAGCACAGCAAACCACCCCACAATCGTATTTTTATCCGCTCAAATATTCCAGGCTGGTCTGCCAACCCGTTTCCTTATCTTCGTCGTCAACTTTCCGGCTTAAAAGGGGGGGGGAATGGTTCCCCGCCACCGTCTCCTTTCTCCACAACCTGAGACGTTGTTTTATATAGCAGCGATAATAGAACTGCAACAAACTGCTTCTTTTTATTTTCTTATCTCTATCCGTCATCATCAATTATGCATCGTCAGAAAAAGTAGTGCGTTATCACCAGATCCTTCCGCTGATATGGGCAGAAACACAAATCCTTGCTTTTTTCTCTCGACTGAGATCTCGAGCAAACTAATTACAAAGATACACATATTTAATAGGCGGTTTTTAGTCCTTTTCTTCTTGCTTTTACGAAAATAAAATCCGAAACACTGTTTCGTGTAGATGTTAAAATCTTTAGGTTTCTAACAAGGAAACTGGAGGCCTGTCTTGGCTTCTGCAAGTGTCCTTACATATTAAAACACGCATTTTCGAAACAGAGGTAAGAGAAGCCTTCACGCCTCAGTTGCGTATTGTGATGTTTCCACGTGTTGGTTGCTTTCACTGATTTCTAATACACCTGTTGCTTGAACTTGTCAGTCGTGATGATCCCATATCCGCTTTACGAGCCGTATGTATCTGGGCTCCGGAAGTTAATCGGGGAAGTAGCCGGGTTACCTGTCGTCTTTTCCATCCGGGTGTTGGTCTCCAGACAAATCACTCCGTCCTTCAGCGGGATGCGTCTTATACAAGAGAATACCTTCCCGAAACAGTTCCAGAAGTCTGTTCTCACAGACAGACAGGTAAGTTGCTGGATTAAAGGAAGACCCGTGACTATCGTAAGAATTTATTTTCTTTACAATTATATTTCGCTCCTATACTAACCACCGAAAGATTCTGTCACTAGTTATTTTAATACCAATTAGCTTATAACGATGACTCAAAGAAATTCTGTAACCGCAGACGGTTGAAAGAAAAATCTTTTACCCTCCACACACAAACTAAGTATTCTTAATTATCCTGCTAACCACTGTCGGATGTGTCCTCAAATATCTAAAATTCAAACTAGTTAAATCGAATGTTCTAAACGCCCACAAAGCTGCGAGGGCTTTTAGAGAATGCGTTCTTGTTAAGCGTTATCCTCCCCCTCTCTCCCTTCTCTGATACGGTAGCCATCTTGCCTCCGCGAAGCCCTCTAGATAAGGGGATTCTAAAATAATGCGCCGATATCGTTCATCATTAAAGAGGAAGTTGGTCAGCCAGTGTGGCGGTTTGTAGAGAAGTGTACTAAAACCGATAAGGTTCCGCAGAGAGATTACTTTTACGACAACAGCCGTCGTCAGGTCGAGGTCGAACGCGATTTTCAGCCCTTACATTTTCTTTCCCAGGCCCGACAGGCCGGACATTGCAGCAGACTCATTGATTTTGCCTAAATCACAAACAAGAGCAGCGAATGCTTTCTCCAAACTGTGTCAGTACCCGGGAAACAGCCCCCCCCCCCCACGTCGCAGTATATGGTTTTCTCAGGGCGTGGGACGAAAAGCGACGTTTAGAACAAAGCGGGCATTCTAGTCACTTATTTAGTAGCACCGTTAGAATTGTACTTCTAAAATCACCGAATGCGGCTATATCTCGTTGAGAAACAACTTCTCAGCCTCGCGGTAGGGGGGGGGGGAGACAGAAGAGAATAAATCGCCCTCTAGTTATTCATAATTAACTATGAAGATGAGTCGTATACACACACTGATCCCAGCTTACCATACTAACAACTACCCCCCCTTACTTTTGGAAATGGAAATAATCGCAAACAAGTGATTAGCATTTAAGGAGAGGGAATCGTCAAGGAATAAGACATATCGCAATTTAATAATTTGAGTTGTCCTACCCTGTAAGGAGAGGTTATCGCGATGTTCTGCTTGTCATAAGAACCTATCTTGTCTCCCCACCCTAAAGAACAGTACTCCGTGGACATGTCTTCAAAGGGAATCATAGAAGCATTCAGGATATTTTACGCTTTGTAAAACAATTTAAGAAGTTATATACGAGCGAACAGCGAGTGAGGAACACTTTTTTATAGCTAATTGAATGGGGGTGGGAGGACTTTTAGAAAAAATATAGCAAGTTATCTCCCATGTACCTTTATGTCAAGCCAAGACGTTTCCAGGAACCATCTGAAATTATTAAATTCTATGTCGGAATTATAATTAGTTCAGGTTGAAAGGTACAAGTTGGCTTCATTGTACCTATGCAGAAAAGAGAACAAGGATAAATAATGAAGTGCGAGAAATTAGTGTGAAGAAGAAAGAAAAGTTGCAAATGACGCACACCTGTTAATTTCTCCTCTTTTTACTGTTAGGCCACACCTGGGTATTTTGATTAAGCAAATAAATAACATCGACATCCGATCTCTCTCCTATCGAGAGATGAAGGAAAAGAGAAAGGTGGGTGGGGCGGAGACGGATAGGCAGGATGTTAAAGAAAAAAAGAAGATAGAAAAACAGAAAAGAGTCATGTGTCGCTCTTTTCATAAAGAAGTGGATCACCTGCTGGACCTGTCTGTACGTATTCTGGTCTATCGAAAAAAAAAGTATATATGTATGTGTGAGTGTGCACGTATAGAGAGGAATGTCATTCGCAACGTCATAAGAGGGAGATGATAATCAATGTATGTCTGTTGTCCTTTAAAGTTATTTTCAAATTCTTCTCTTGTGATGACATATCCATATTTCCTGGTGGGTGGGTTCTGAAATATTTACAGTCGGATAGTAAAATGTTTTAAATCAAAACGATATTTTTGTAAGTAAATTTTTTAAAAAAGAATTCAACTTTATGAATGCTTCCATCTGACTTCACACTTTGGCAAAAGGATCATTTAAAGATTATAAATTAAGAACAAATAATTAAAAGAACTAAAGCAAATATTATTTTTTTTTGTATTAAAACCAGAAAAGCAAAGAAGCAGACAGAGAGGTTGGACGAATGACATTCACTCATCTATTTCTGCACCGAACTGGATATTTCAGATAATTCCGAGTAAGATAAATCTATTTGCTTTTTTGCTGCTTCTCTCTCTCTCTGTACTGACATCATTCTCTCTCTCTCTGTACTGACGTCATTCTCTCTCCATCTCTCTCTCTCTCTGTACTGACGTCATTCTCTCTCCATCTCTCTCACTCTCTCTGTACTGTACGTCTCTCTCTCTCTCTCTCTCTCTCTCTCTCCTCTTCTCTCTCTCTTCTCTCTCTCTCTCTTGTACTGACCGTCATTCTCTCTCCAATCTCTCTCACTCTCTCTGTGTCTCTACTGACGTCCATCTCTCTCTCTCTCTCTCTCTCTCTGTACTGACGTCATTCTCTCTCCAT